>JAZDUA010000135.1:1800000-2257500 GCA_038098605.1 Gryllus longicercus | reverse complement strand
GCAATTGGTATGTATCATTGGCGTACGCCAGAAGCTGAGAAGCCCGCCAGAGCAAAGGTTCTAAAGACTGAGAACATCCCTACTTATTTCTCACAGTTCGAAAAGATTTTGAAGGAGAACGATGGTTATTTTGTCAACGGAAAGGTAAGATTTTATCTGCATTTTTTTAGAAAATGTGTCAAACTTCTAGTGGGGGATTGAAGATAAGATGTTTTCATGTTTTTGTAAAATTTCAATTGCTCTTTTTGTATAATTACGTAATGAACAAGATTTTTCAGGCATTAATTTATTCTGATAGGGAAATATTACTAAATTATATAGAGTAAAACAAACAATACACCCAAGAACTGTAAGATGTTGCTAACCTAAATCATATTACTATATCAAATGTATTCAGTCAAAAAAGTACACAATTGTTGATTCAATTGAGTTTATTTTGCTGGTCTTCATTTGCATTAGAGTTCCATGTCTTAATATTATAAAAAACATTTGTCTATTAGACTTATCATTTTCTATTTTACTTCACAGCTCAGCTACGCTGATCTCCTCTTTGCTGGAACCGCAGAGTATTTCAACAACGTCATGAAATTTGATGTTTTTGAAGGCTACCCTCTCGCGAAGGCGCTTGTGGAGAAAGTACACAACCTCCCTCGCATTAAGGAGTGGGTAGCCAGGCGGCCACAGACACTACTTTGAAACACTCATTAGTATTCATGATTTAAATACTACTTCTTTCAATAAAATGTTTTTATACTCTGTGTTGTTTACTTCTACTCCTCCTTTCAAGTGATCATTCAAATAAATCTCCTTCAGTAGGTAATAAGAAACTATACCATATGTATATATACAGCCTTTAAGGTGCCACCCCTACAATCCCTATTGATTTACAGTTTTCACTAACTTTTTCGTGGGGGAAAGTAAATATGCCGAAGAGATATTGTTTGAAATTCTGTTTTCAAGAAAATTAATCTTCGATTTTTAAAATGGAACTGTATAGTTTTCTGATCAATGGATATATACCATAGTAGATTTATTACATGTAAAAAGATCCTCAAGCCTAAATAAAGCCTCTAAGATAAATTCAAATCGTCGCAAGGAGCGTAGCGAAATTGCGTGGTCATCCGGAAGAGCGGGTCTGATTGTCCGAGTCTCGACACGTATTTGAAGGAAAATTTCAGTGAACCTTATTGTCTACTACATCAGAGTAAAAAAATAAGCGACGGCAGATTTGTTTAAGAACAAGATCTGTAAATTCCATTGAAGGTGTAAAAAGCACAGTATTAAGAGACATAAATTGCCTGGCAATTTTTCATTATGAAGCGATGAAAAACACTAAACAGATTCGTTAACGTTTATTTAATCACAATTGGAGCCCATATTATTTAGAAATTATCACATGCACTGTTACGAATGTCCAATTGTTAGCAGGAAATTGTACAGGAACAAACATTGTAGTAGCTATTTTCCACAAATTATTTCGTCCTGAGCGGCTGTAATAGTGGGTATTTTTGGATATATTTGCAAAGTGCTTTATGTAAAGTATAATACTGATATTTGTAATGTAGCTTTGTGTTCTTTTGCAACGAATGCTGCTCATTTATTGAGCGGTGTATTAAAACTACTAATTACAAATTATTTTTTTTCACTGAGATGGCGCTGCGATTCTGTTCGAGTCTTGTGATGTCATCTCCTGTTCTTGCAGCCTGTTCGGAGTTCAGCACATACAAAGTTGTCAGTGTCCTCTAGCTTCCTAAATTTTGAAGCTTCTTGAAAAATCAAAAGCATTTGACAATGAGCTTTCTTGTTATATTCTCTTTACGTGAAGTCAAAAACTCTTTAAACTCTGTTCTATGAGCTAGTGTTTCGGCAGGTTGCAAGGCAGAAACAATTTCAAATCATTGTGGATTACAAGTAAATGTACGAAAAATATCACGTACGATATTGCATAGTTTCTTCCTATAGGCAAAACTTCCTCAAAGAATCTGCATGTTCCTAGGGCTTCCTTGAAATGTAGATTTCCATATAACAGTTCACTGAACTATTTGATATTTGGCTGTGCTTGATTGACGACGAAATCATAAAATTCATGAAATTATTCTACTCGTAGAGATTGCTCTTTATTTCGGAAATACTCTGATCTGTGAGCCTCTACTCAACTTAACTGGTCAATAAGAATTGATAGAAACTTGAATGTAGCCAGAATATTCATTAGGGCAGGGCAAAAGGAAAACAGAAATTAACGATCGCGAGGATAATGGATAAATTGGATTGCACGGTCAAGCGTGAATATTACAAAAGCTAGATCCAACTTTGCTTTTATTGCGGCTCCTGGTAGATTTAAGTGAACATTTAAATTCATGAAATAAATAACAAAAAGCATAAGACATCATTGTAGATGGTTAGAATTGGATAGATGTTTGATTGTTTTGGTATCCTGGTTGTATTTCATTGGGTTTATTTAATAACTTTAATAATTGGTAATATTTTGAAAATTGTTCGCGTGTTATTTTTCCACAATCACTATTGCGCTTCTGTGGCCTGTGTAAAGTCCATTATTGAACAAAAATGTAGATATCTGAATCTGGCCACATTGTATAGGTCTGTTACATATTTTGTTAGTATTGATGTGGTTCGTTTCTACAACCTTGACTCCGTTATCTTTCTGCATGCCGATGATAACTTCAATTAGTATGCCCATTCTGGTTCCGAAGCAAGTCATTTATCTCTTATCATTATGATGAGTCATTTCGTTTTTTCTTCAGTGCAACCCATATCTTTATCGCAGCAATAACACTGCCAACATGCAGACCATGTTGAAAAAGAAAAATCCATTGCAAGAGCTACGATGAAGGTACTTACTTTCTCACGAACGTGAACATACATTTGTTCATCACCCCTGGAATTTACCACATTAGCTCCAGAATTCTTTCAAACTCTCCGAAATTCATGATATCCTCATGAACATTGAAATAAATATACACCATTAAAATAATTACTTTTAATGACTAAAATTAAAATAGATGTTCGTGATCAATAGATACTGCAGCAAATAATAATTATATCGCAATCTTACTCAACTCTAACCGTGGTTCAAAAAATTAAAAGCGAGAAGGTCCATAAAATGAAACTTTAGAATATTCTATTAGGTTTTGAAGCGAGCACTTCAATAACCCCCATTGTGTTTCTCAAAAATCAAACATTCAATAACAATGCTTTATGGACTGCCGAAAAGATTACTGTTACAGAATTAAATTATGGTATGGACAGTACACCTGATGGAAACTGCCGAGGGATACACACTCCCTTGTGAGGTCAGAGATTAGTTATTCCGTTCGCAGAGTAGATTGATACACGTTTACAGACCAGATGCACAAGAGGCCTTGGAGCCCAGGCGCTATATCAGCCGTGTCACGATTTGTGTTACGTCAGTGGCGACACTCTCGCCTCGCTTACTCTGTGGAAGAGCACCATTGCTCCGCTTGTACCATGGCTCCCAAGTACAAGCTCACCTATTTCAACACCAGAGGTCTAGGAGAGCCTATTCGATACATGCTAGCATACGGCGACATCGATTATGAAGATATTCGAATCTCATTTGAAGAATGGCCGAAGTTGAAAGCAGGTAATCACCGCAGAGTTATTTCTTTGTCTATCAATGGTCCACAGTTTTATCTCTATTTTTCTAAACAAATATTAACAGGTGCTCCCATAACATAAAGACATTTTAACAATTGATTTTAAACATTTCAATGTTTTGAATTACGCACACAACCACATGTTTTGAATTACATTACACAAAATGCTGTTAGATTTTCTTTCGTAGTACAAGTGTTTTACCTTTCAGTTTTGGGTGTGTGACTTAATTGGAGAATGTTGCTTTTTTTAATCACATTGCGTGGCAGAGGGAAGTATAAATTTCTACTAGACCAGGGTGGGAAGTTGCAATTCTTGTTTAAAAATTAGATACCATTAACTGAATGTTGGATACATATGATCTTGGATTCTCCAAACTGAAATATGCCCTCGTTCACTCGTAAGATTGCTCAGTGAGACAAAAACAAGTTCAAATACACCTTAATAAACTTCGATCTGTTTAACTTTGGCTCAAATGTGATCTACAGTGCAGTTTGTAATGCAATTTAAAACTTTTTCTGGCATGCCCTGAATCGACTAAACGCAAATACGAATGATTTTGCTCTTTGTAGACTCTCCTTACGGCTTGATGCCGTTTATAGAAATAAATGGAAAGGTGATTAATCAATCAACTTCCATCTGTCGCTACTTTGCCAAGCAACTGGATCTGGCTGGCAAAGACGAATTTGAAGCTTTGCAGATCGATGCTACAGCAGATACCATTGCTGACCTGAGGCACAGTAAGTAAATATTGTTTTCCTTCCTTGATATTTATTTTGAATTATAAAGTAGCACATGTAAAATGTTCAACGGTGAATTTGTCTGGAATTCTAAAAGAAAAAAAAAGTCATTCACGAATTGAATAAATTTGGAAATATTACCAAATTCATTACAAAGAACGAAACATTTCGTAGCAGGAGGCGTTACGGCAGCCACCGGAGAACCCAGCGCTTCCAGGCTCCTTGCCCTCTAAAGGGGCCTCAAAATATTGAACATAACAGAAACGCCCCATGAAAATACATCCAAATGTCCAAAAGAACCAAATGATGTCGGGTTTATCTTGAGACACCATTAAAGATGCCGCAAAATAACATTATTTTGACATCATTGACCTCAGTTCCAATCTTTTTGCTTTTTGTTTTAAGTAAAATATTATAACGTGTTCTTTAAGACATGTCTTTTCACACGTTTAGAGTTAAAGTGCAATATTTGAACATGTGAGGTAAAACGTTGCTCTCGAGGTATAAAAATGGTATTTTCAAGCAAATTTCGGTAATATCATGTGATGATAAATCTTATCTTTTGATGCAATGTTGTATGCCGTGCCCCACATGTCTCAAAGGACGTTTTGTAGAGTTGTAGCTTGTCAGGTGAAGTAGGTTATGAAATATAGCGGATTGTTTGACTCCGTGAAACGTCGTTATACAGTACCACCATTCGAATTCCGCATTTTTTTCCGAAACAATTCTTCCTTGACGCCCACGGGTTTGAGTTTCGCCGAGGACATGGTTGTATTTGTGTACGTCCTTTCACCTCTCACCATCACTTAACATCATACTGTTAATCTATAGTGGTCGCTAATGACCTAGCTGTTAATGCGACCTTAAAAAAATCTTCCTTCTCCGTTATGTCTAAACAAATGAAACTGATCATATTTGTACAACGTTTATCACTCAATTCAATGAAACTAATATTAATTTTCTATTTAATAATACACACTTGGCAAATTGCAGAAAACTTCAATCTCTACCTTCCTTAGTTCTGCACTGAAAACTCTTATTTATTGTTACTTATGCAGATAGAATTTATGTATCTTTATCACTGGATGAAAAATGTATCTGTGTGTGTGTGTGTGTATGTAATTATGGGTGTCGTCATTTTCGAATCCGCCAGGGTCCTCAGATGTTCTAAAAACGGACCCGTTCGTACTTGAATAATTAATACTTTAAGAATTTAAAGTACTACGGTTTTATGTAAAAGTGGAATGTTGTAGACACCAGAAAGCAAATAAATTGTAAACAGGCAACTGGAGACAAAATTCAAAATATTATGTACTTAAATACTACATTAAGAATGTTTTACTTTTAAGTTCTGGAAGACTGAAATATTTCACCACTTTAATATTCCTTCATTATTAATTAAGAGTTGTAAAATTGATAAAAAAGAAAAACAAATACATGACGGAATTAAAACGAAATGTATGCCGGCGTTTACAAATTGCGAACAGTTTCAGTATTACTGTAGTCCCAGTTTCCTTTTGTGAGCGTATCTCCAAACATTCCATGCTGCGCTATCTGTTAGCAAACTTTCAAACTTCATCAAAGCTCTCCAGTGGAGATTCGATATCAAAATGATACAATCCTGCCATGTAACATTTCTTTTATACATACTATTTCACAATTCACGTATTATACACACTATTTAGGTTACATATTGAAAACGTTTCCGTATTATTGTGTACACAATTGCGTGATAATATAAAATCCACCACCACTTAAATTATCAAATGCGGTTAATTTTGTGTTCAGCTGTTACTCTCGTTCCAAACTTTAAAATTCCTCTGCCAAGTTGCGGGAGTGAAAAGGACAAACACGCACAGTATAAATAGAAATAATTCCTTAATTACAATAAATATGATATTTTTTAAGTGCGTATGCAAGAAATTGATTTCTGAACCCAGAGAATGTTCCCATGGACAACTCTAAATTAAGGGAATCTATACCACGCATTTTCCACTTTTTATTCAGCAATTGGCGATTACTGGTGGCGTTCTGAAGAAAAGGACAAGCCAAAGAAAAGGGAGATTCTAGTGAACGAGACGATACCCAAATACTTATCCCGCTTCGAAAAGCAAGTGCAAGATAACAATGGGTACTTCGTGAATGGAAAGGTTTGTTTTTACACATAGTAGTCAACAATCAACAAGTTTCAGTACATAAATATATATCATTACATTTTCATTTTGAAGTGTATATCACAATACGTACGTACCACATATATAATTTTTAGCAATATACTTTTACGGTGAAGGTTGACAGTCTAATACTATGCGAGTTAAATCCCCAATAAAAAAAGGTGTATTTAAATGCCACCTCTTTCAAATTGTAGGTTCTCGATAGCTATGTTGATAGAGCAACTGACCGAATATAAAAGATCCAGGATCGATTTTCAATTGGTTTAACTAATGCTTTGAACATTTTTTTTTCACAATTTGATTTCATCCTTTCTTTAAATCCAAATAATTTCACAAATCCGATTGCCATGAGCTACGATTCTATCTACACTGCATTTACACTACCCGGACTCCAGGTACCGCGGAATAGATACATGATTTCACATATAAAATATACATAACGCAGATAACATGCGGATACGTTTTCCAGGCAAATCATTTCTTTTCTGGACTTTTCGAAGTAGAGAAGGCTACTACGAGTAGATGCAGGGGAAAGTCGCCGAATATCGGAAACTTTTTGTTTTATTTCATTTAAAAAATATTTTAATTTCACATAATATTTTTCCATCTAAATATCTACATTAGAATGGTTTTTAAAGACATCCAAAGCTTTGAAACGATCATTCCACGTTCTACATTTTTTGGTAATTTATTGTAAAAGTCTGCACTTTTGCACTTCGAAAAATTGGCTCCTAATATCGTATGAGGGGGTGCCATAATATCGGATAGACAAATAAGAAGTGAAAACAATAAAAATGTACTTAGCACATCAATAAGAGTTTTTATTTTACTAAATGTTTGGATCAGATCAGGAGAGTGGCGTGATTTAACGTAAGATTTACCCATAGTTCATCAATTTGATAATAGCTTTGCTCTACAGGGATTGGTAACCATGTTTCAAGTTGTTGAAGATAGTAAAATTTGAATGGGCTCATAAATGATTAATTATTCTAGACTCATTTTTTATAAAAATAATGAGAATACCAATAATAATGCCCTAATATTAGATATCTGATATTAAGATTCCTCAAGTATCGTATATTGGGAGCCTTAACCCTCTTTCATTATAAAATAGATAACTGAAATAGAAAGAGACGTAACCGAACAAGCTCATTCTAGTTTCAAACTAATACTCTTCCCCAATTTTATTACGTACAATATTAGTAAAAATCTTGGTAAAAAGTTGATTTTTCAAAAGCGATCAGAAGAGACTGCAGAATATTTGACGATCACAAAAATAATTTTATTTTTATAAATTTTGCAGGGGCGAAGACTATCTCAACTCCACTGTGCAATGGATGTTGGGAGATGTACTAGTTGGCAGAGATGCTGCTTGGTTGCAGCTCACCATTGAGCTGAAACCTTGATATTCGATATTAGGCTCCTATCCAATATTCGGCTACCTCCCCTATAATTTCTATATAAAACTATCCTGGAAAGGCATTGAGATGAAAAGTTATGAATTTGCATAATGTGGATTCATTTCAATGTGTAAATGAAGCAGATTTGAACGAGCATTTTATTGAAACACATGAAAATAAGTCCACTTCCTGAATTTGGGGGGAATATTTAGGAGCATCCTAAATAATATTTCTTCGTTTCACCCACAAATTAATAATAAATCTATTTTTCTTTTTCTTTGGTTTTTCAGCTGAGTTACGCAGACTTGTACCTTGCAGCAAACGTGGAATACTTATCTGCTGTTATGAAGAGCAATATTTTGGATGGATACCCAAATTTGAAAGCGCTGGTAGAGAAAGTGGACAACATTCCAAAAATAAAGGCGTGGATCAACAAACGCCCTCAAAGCTATTACTAATTGATATATCTACTACAAATCATTATATTATGGAAGTGATTATTTTCCTTAAATATATTTCAAATGAAAAAAACTGGTATGTGTAGTTGTTTGCCAAAATTCTCTATTCCTAATTTTATTACGCAAACGCAATTTTTCATTCCCTTTTTGTAAACGGCTTTCAAGGCTTCATCAGGATTTCCGAAGAAACTTACGGACAATAATGTTTAAATAGTTCTACCTTTTGCAAACTTATTATCAAACAAAGCGTACAAATGAGTTTATGATGACGTCCATACTGCGTTAAGAAAACAGGTGACTTGGTTACGCGTCGGGGAGAAAAACTCCTGCACAGAGGAATAAGTACTCTTTGCAATATTATTCAAGAATGCCATATATACTACTCATCCTTTCTAGAAGCATCAAGGGCGGGAGAATATTTTAAGTGATTGTGTGCTATATTTCAAAAGGCTTGTCGGATAGTAATGTGAGAAAAGTTATGTTACAGTCAGCGCAGAACTATTCCGCTCGGTCACTGATAATAAGATTAAGCGTAAGAAGGATTTATACTCTGAATCATTTTCCATCCTGGATGTTAAAACGTGTAATACCGCTTTTCACGAGGCGTAGGGAAGTATCAGCTCTTGGTGCAAAAACTTCACGACTCAGGAACCCTGAATTCAGAGCCATTTTTAAGGAATACTCGTATTCAAGAACGAACCCTCAACAAAAATTGGTCCTTTGCCTTTGATTTTCAAAAATATTGACAGAGAGAAAGAGAGAGAGAAAGAGCAGAGAGAAAGAGAGAGAGAAAGAGAGGGGAAGCGAGAGAGAGAAAGGGGGAGAAAGAGAGAAAAAAGGGAGAGAGAGAAAGAGGGAGAAAGAGAGAAAAGGGAGAGAGAGAGAAAGAGGGAGAAAGAGAGAGAAAGAGAGAGAAAGAGAAAGAGAGAGAAAGAGAAAGAGAGAGAAAGAGAGAGAAAAGAGAAAGAGAGAGAGAAAGAGAGAGAGAAAGAGAGAGAGAAAGAGAGAGAAAGAGAAAGAAAGAGAAAGAGAGAGAGAGAAAGAGAGAAGGAGAAAGAGAAAGAGAGAGAAAGAGAAAGAGAGAAGGAGAAAGAGAAAGAGAGAAGGAGAAAGAGGAAAGAGAGAAGGAGAAAGAGAAAGAGAGAAGGAGAAAGAGAAAGAGAGAAGGAGAAAGAGAAAGAGAGAAGGAGAAAGAGAAAGAGAGAAGGAGAAAGAGAAAGAGAGAAGGAGAAAGAGAGAGAGAGAGAAAGAGAGTGAAAGAAAAAGAGAGAGAGAAAAAAAGAGAAAGAGAGAGAGCATGAACATTGTCGGGAGTTATGGCATCCTTATTTCCAGTAGTGAATCATAGAACAGTTCCAATTAGTTGACAAAATCGAATGCATGCTGATTGAGAAAGTAACGAAAGTGGGCGGGGTCATACAGAAATAATGTGATATTGATTACTTTATCACTATTAGAACATCGACGCTTGGCAAACAAAGTGACCATTTTTATCGAAAACAAGCACGTACTATTTTCATTCGCAAAGAAGTACACTTTTACATTATATGGAAAAATAAATCAATTACTGTTGGTCTCCTATAAAATATCCATTCTGAAAATAGAATGCGTAGTTTCTTAAACGCCAAGATTTCTCTTACCCAACAGCAGGTCAGGAATTCCCAGGAATTATCAGCTTACCTGTAACAAAATTGGAATTATTAAAATAATGAAGGCTGAAACCAAGTATTAATTTACAACATACAAATTGAAAATAATGCATTATTCACAACAAAAGTTTTCCAAATCTGGAGAATCATATATCTGGGATATCATCTGCATAATACATAAAAAGAGGCAATGTAACATTTTACGTAAGTATTTTTGTATTTAATAAAAATATTTAAATGATTTTAACTAGTAATTATCAATATTAATTATTTTTCAATGTAGAATTACTATTTTTAATACGTAATAACTACTACATTCATACCTACACTTAATTTAAATATATTCTTTGAAGTATACGAACAGCAAAGTAATGTTTTTCAATTTAATAAAATTGGAAAAAGTGCGAAAAATCAATTTTTTTCCTGCAAGCATTGGCTCTGTGAATTCATAAAGAAAAATTAACCAAAGCCTGTCAATAATTTAATAAGGAAGCATTAAAAGTCACTAAACAAAAGTTTTAAAAATTCTGAGACAAGAGAGCGAAATTAGAAAAATCGCAAAAATTCCATTTTTCTTAGCTTTGGGGCACAACATTTCGTCTTTGCGGGTTAATTTACTCTCTTTATACGTTATTTTGTAAGTCATTTCCATTTCGAGTGATCTTGAATGAAACAATAAAATTAAACATGTGATAGGGATGTCACAAATTCCTAAATATGCTAAAAAAAATTTAGTTTTAAAGGATCGTCTTATTTTGTGTATTTTGACTATTTTGTTTTCATTTGATAAGAATAAACAGAAAATTAACTTAAATTTTCAGTACACAAGAACTCCAGGTTTATGTTGAGCGCATTTCGTATTCGAATTATAATGTATTTGCTCTTGGAATAAAGCAAAAAATATCCGTATATTTTTTAAAGTTATTATAAGAGGAATAGATATTAGAATGTAAAATCACTGTGACGTCTAACATGACATTACAAGAGAATGCATGGCATACGCGAATTTACTGATAGGAACATTTTTATGATCTAAGTAGAAGAAAGCAATGTGAGCATGACTGTCAAATTTCTTGGGATGACTGAGTTAAGAAGTTGTTTTTCTATTATTTCTTTCTTTTGACAAGAATGTTTCAGCATGTCAGCCTTACAACCTCCTTTATCACCATCTGCACTTTTTTTTCATAATTTAAAAATTTCACACCAGTGGCGCAACGGGATGCATTTAGTTCAAAAGGAATCTTTATTTCGTAATCAAACGTCTTTCAGGCAATTAAATCGATGTGCAGTAAGTGAAAAAATATTAATTTTGTAAAAAAATTATGTTAAAGTTTTAAGATTAAGTACAATTGTCGAATATAAATGATACTTTGTTCACGTCCGAGGAGAACCTATCATTTAAGATTTTCTTGAAAATATACACAAATTTGACACTGAGTTGTTTTTGCCTCTCACACCAATCATCGTTTGGTTCTTTGCTAATTAAATTTTTCTTTTTGCTAATAATATGAAACAATATTCGTTTAAGAACTATGACTATATACATCCGAAATATCAGCTCAATTTGTAACCATAACAATTCTTTAAAGCAAAGATTGTCGTTTATCAATGCAGAATTTATACATCCAAATGACGTTCAACAGAATCTGAAACTTGTTAGCATGAGAATATTGTTTATAAGCTTCAGAATTCTCCAGCTGCACAATATTAACTCTCAGACCTTTAATATACTTTGTTCTAAAAATTCGTGTTTTCGAATAGTTTAATTAACTCTGTTGGAACAACTGTTGATGTTTTGCAAATACTGAATATAAATATATTAAAAAATTATATTATGATGACGAATATTAAAAACATCTCTTACTTAAATAATTATAAATTTTTGAAAGTTCGGAAAATTCAGTTATCAATATATTCAAATCATTAAAGGTTTTCATTAGGAAAGAAGTTTGGCTTACTCCTCAAATTTCGTGATTCTTTAAAAATGAAAGGTAGTGAGGCCTAGCTGTGTCCACTTGCTCTTGTTAACCGGTTGGTTTTATGGTATAAATACAAAATATTAATAATATCTTAAAATAATATATAAAGAAGCAGTGAAACCTTGCTTTCATGGAAAATTACTTGGGAGAGATTTTGGTTCAATGGTTAATCGATGTAGAGCTGGTCATTATTGTCTAAATTCATCATTATTTAGACGTAAATTGACATCTGATCCAAAATGTCAACACGAATACAGTAATCAAGTTCTAAATCATGTAATAGGGCAATATCCAGTTTATGAATGAGAAAGGAAACATAAATTAAAACACTGAAGAAGATTAAAATATTTTTATCATTGGATGTCAAAATGTTCCTTGCACAACCCAATAGTACAGGTATGAAATAAATTTTCGTATTTTTGAAACCACGTAAATTGAAAGTATAAGAATGACACAAGGAACTGTTGTAATGGTGAGCAATTGACATCTTAGGAATGCAAAAGTTATAATGTAATGTAAAGTACAAAAATCAATGAAATGTATAAAATCTATGTAATGTATAATGTACTACAATTTAAGAAATGCAAACAACTTACTCAAGAAAGTTGAAAAAAATTAATTAAAAAATCTCAAAATTAATAGAATTAACACATATATAAGACATTAATTTGTTGATAGCATATTGTTAAGCTAATGAGCGTTTTTAAATACAAAGATTACTGAGGGTATGTAAACTCAACGTCCAGCAAACGTCTTACGTGTGTTTATACACAACGTATCAGTATTTACAATTACACGTGATGTAATTATAAACATTGAGGCGTTTTTAATATAAGGAGAGTAGTATGTTTTCCAGCTGAGTTCAATATAATATCCACGTATAACTCTTGGCAAATATAAAACTTTTTAAATAAGTTTTCAGAAACGTATTTAACCACATATTTACAGTCAATTGTGATTGGATTGTTCCAGAATTTTGAAAACCTCTTTCATTTAATTAGTCTTGGAAAATGAATACTAAACGACAAGAAACCATATTTTTAAGATTTTCAATTTTTTGAATAGTGCGCACGCAGAACTTTTCGATATGACCTTCCTTTTGTGCGATGTAAGTGCAAGAGTTCAGGATGTGCAAATGAAAATCGAACTTTACTGTGTTTTTAAGTCTGCTTTGGATTTTTTAAGAAGGGCATTAAATAAAAGTATTGATGCTAAAGAATAGCACAGACACTCTCGTACTAATTTGTTTTCTAATTTCTTTGTTCTGGGCTAATTTTTCGGTATTGCCTTACTAAATTATATCGCTGCCCTTAGTACATTTTTTCGCATTTTCTCAATTTTTCGGTCGCTAAATGGTAGAACTAACTTTAATCATGTTATAGAAGAGTAAAACGTTGTCCTTGCCCTCATAGGAGTGCTGGAACTCTGATACTGGAATAAACTTTAGCTACTCGATTGTAGATGTTTGAATGTTTTCCAATCACCCAAAATGGCGTTCCTTGAAGTGATGTTTCAATCTGGGAAAGAGAAATAAGTCTCTTGGACTCAAGTCGGATGAATAAGTAGGTTCCACAGGAGGATCCACAGGAATATTTTTACTGTCCAAAAACTTGATTGAAATTGCTATGAGACAAGGCGCATTGTCGAGATTCAACACCTAGATGTCCTGGATGCCACACACGCATGACCCTTTTTCGAAGTCTTTCAAGGACCTCTGGGTAAAAATGTTGATTCACCAATTCGCCTTGTGGCACAAACCCGTATCTGCGAATAGCATTTTCTAAATGACACCCTGTAGGTTGGTAACAGTACCTCCGCATGAGACGCCAGTCTTACAGGCTTAGCTGCGCGGAAACAGCTGAGTCAGATCACATGACCAGAATCATATGACACTTTGAATCACGTGATGAACTCTTGCCTGCGCCATATAAAGGCCGAAGAAAAGTACTTGTGTTCAATTTGTTATTATGGCTCCAAAATACAAGCTGACGTATTTCGCTATAAGAGGGTTAGGAGAGCCAATTCGGTACCTGTTGGCGTATGGCGATATCGAATACGAAGACAATCGAATTCCTTTTGAAGACTGGCCCAAATTGAAATCCAGTGAGTAGTGTCCTGATGCAACATATCAAATTTTCACGAAAAATTGTTTTGGAAGTTTCGTTGGCATTGTTATTTCGATTGGGAGTACGTGGATTAAGGGATTCATTTTATTAATTCTGAACGTAATGGAGAGACATTCTGTATTATTCTATAAGAATATCGCTACACATGGAAAGTGTAAATTGGAATTTATTAGAGCATTTTTGTAGTACGTTTTTGCGACATCAACGAGAACTTTAATGACATAAACCACAAATAGAGTTATATAGGGATAGGATAATACAGAATATCCTCAATCACTAATAAGAGGTAAGAATGAAACTAACGTTTCATTTGCCAGAAATTTTTGAATTTTTTCCCTTCTAAACAGTTACTAATGTAAATTGTTACGAACTTCTACCTCAGTACTTCCATAATACATTAGCGAGTTGTTCCACACATGCATTTTTCATTTCTCTGTTTCTTGGTTACGCGTCTGTTTGCGTCTCCAACACACTCAGCCGTTAAAATTTGTAACTTCCTTTAATGTAATTGTTTTTCGCCACTTATTGTTAACGTTGTAAGTTTCGTTGCGCGTTGTTTCGTGTTTAATATCGCTCTTTAATATTTCTATTACGAAACCTTCTTGATCATTGATTCCAACTTTGTGATTAGCATGTTGCTCGCTAACTAGTTTTTATTTACGTAAAAACCCGCTGCTCCAAGTGTACGAGACAATTGGAACCATCTTTTAGAAGGGAGCCTAGAACAAAAAAGTTTGCCGCGTTCCAGATTGCAAAATTAGAGCATTTTCGTAATAAAATCAGCTTTTCCTTCACAAAATTAAATTAATTTCTTATCGAAATCATAGTTGTTGAAAATTAGTAGTTTAATGTAATAGGACATTAACTGCGCTATTTACTCTGACCTTTTGTATTCTAAAGATGGATATAGTTGCAGATGTTAGTTTACGACCTAGCACCCGCGGACTTCAAGGAATGTGATCCGGTGAGCATGTTCGTACAGTGACGTGGAAAGACAAAAAGCAAGGTCGAATACACCTTAATAGAGCCTGATCTCTTCAACCTTGTTGTGCATGTGGCCTACAATGCAATATACTGGCGCCGTAATGCATTTGAAAGGCTTTTCTCTGACATTTATCACGTTCACAAGAAGTAGTTAATGATTTTGCCAAATGATTTTGCTCCCCCAGACTCTCCTTATGGTTTGATGCCTTACATCGAAATAGATGGAAAGGAGATAAATCAATCAACTTCCATCTGTCGCTACTTTGCCAAACAACTGGGGCTGGCTGGCAGTGACGAGTTAGAAGTACTGCAGATAGACGCTATAGTCGATACCGTAGCTGATCTGAGAAACGGTAAGTAAAAATCTTTCCTAAATAAGACTTCGGAAATAAAACGCGTACAATTAACGAATATTATTGTATAATCATGAAAGATTTTTTATGTTTAGAATGTTTAATCATGACAGAATTATATGACTGACATTATTCGTGCAATATAGAATGTTGTCTTGCAGATTAGCTGAAGCAATATCTATTATTTTACACGGCAATGTTTTCTTACTGACATGCCCTGAGGCGATAACCTCTCCCGTGATAAACAGTTTTAAACTAGAATTAACGACGTTTCATCGTCAGCGACGATTGATGTTTAGTGCACAGATAAGAAGTTTTTTATTATCAACATTTTCAGGTTTTGCAAAGTTCAGATCATATTTTACATTTAGATTGTTGTGTTAATATAAACTCAATGCTAATAACGTAATTCTAAAAATCACACTTTTGGGGATGAATTCTGTATGGGGATATCTCAAGGGAGTTACTTTTCGGAAAGAAAGGAACAGAAGATAAGGTAAGGAAGAAAAGTAATCCACAAAAGGTAAATGATCCGCGAAATAGTGTTCATCGTAGCTTAATAAAAGAGTTTCCAAAAATTACTTGCACTTCTTTTTTAATCGAAGGAGGTAAAAGAAATGGCGTAGTTGGAGATGGTTCCCGAAACTAAATTTCTTCGATCGGTTTATTTCATGAATTCTCGGCTATCCGGGAGATGTCCGGGCGTCTCCCGGATAGCCGAGAATTCATGGATTCGAGCCGCGGAAGCTTACGTATACGGTTTATTTCATTGAAAAACCTGTGATGAACACTATCATTATTTTGTCGTGATTGGTTTGGGCTTATTGAGTTTAAAGGTATCAATAAGTTCCGAACTCATTACCGTGCCACAATGCTTCATTTGGAGCCATGACTGACCGAGGAAGGTTTGTGTGTTAGTGACATAGTCGCTCTATGCAGGTCTTTCGACGGCCTGTGAACAACCTATGTGCACACCTCGCCACAAGAGGAAAAGTTAAAACAAATCTCAAGACTGCGCGCCACCTCTATTCGGTTAAAAATGTAATAGAGTTCTGGAGAGTAGATCAACAAAATGAAGCTAATGTCCGCCATATTTGTTTCTTAGTAACTATACGGGGTTATGTCATGCAGGATATGAAAACGAATTTAGACACACCACACATAAGGATATTTCTCAAACCTTATAGATAACAAAAATGAAGTTGCCAAGTTGTCCGTAGTTTTTGTTGTTGCTTTTTGCATTTTTGTCTATGTACTCTAGT
Organism: Gryllus longicercus; assembly: GCA_038098605.1. Classification (NCBI taxonomy): domain Eukaryota; kingdom Metazoa; phylum Arthropoda; class Insecta; order Orthoptera; family Gryllidae; genus Gryllus; species Gryllus longicercus. The sequence goes on along the minus strand of JAZDUA010000135.1, from coordinate 2,240,742 downwards.
ACACATATCCTAAATAATTTTTGCAGAAGCAAACACGTACAATAATATGGATCTTGAGCAATGAAAATAGGGAGCACAGCAAGCGTAGCAATAATGGAAAAATCGTTCCCGATTTACAAACCAGTTAGTGTCGGGAATTTTACTGTGAATTCATATTGTTTGTAATATGAGAACTAGTTTCAAATCAAGCAATCTCATAATGTTGCAACAAAATCCAAAAACCAAAAAAGCAGTCTTCTGACGTGTTCGTAAAAGGAACTTCACGTTTCCTTTTACAATTCGAAAGTACGAATGTTAGAATGTATTATTGGCGTTTCAAATATGTAATCTGCAGAGTTTTGGAGTAAATGCTTGGACAGTTGTGGGTTTTAATTACTAGATTAAATAGCAGAATTTGGAGTTACGACAATTTAAAGTATTTGAGATATTGTCCATAAGGTGACTTTGATCGTCCCACTTATTTATTCGATATCCTCAAATTCCTAATACATGCTACAATGTTTATATTTTTTTCGCAAAATGCTTTGTACCAATAATGGGAGACAGCTTTTTTGCATCTCTAATTACCGTTTTAGAAGAATGTCTGACACATCTCAAGGTTGTCCTAGTGCCAAATAACTTAATGTGTAGATAACTGGTTTTGAAACTAGCCGCCTCATATAAACCTTGTTTGAAGCGCTGCGCTCTCTGTTAACGAACGCTGGTACTTAGCATCTTACGAAGATGCGCTCTAGCGGGAAATGAACGTTCTTCTCTCACGTTACAGTATCACGCAGCCAGCAACCTTCTGGGTATTACGAACCACTGCTTTGCCAATCTAAACTTTCGGCAACCAGTAACAATTGTAGAAAATATTAATATATTAAAAATTTAACACTCGGGGTATCAGTTTTTCTCTTTTGACTATGCAATAACAAGTTTTCAAAAATGTTTTATTGTCCACGTAATGCTGTAACTCGACGTTCCGCGTAATATTTATTTCCATCAGGGGTGAACAAAAAAAATAATATGTTTGTATCTGAAAATGAAAAAGAAATTTTGATGATATTTTCTAGAATGAAGGTATTAAAAATAAAATAGAGTAATCGGAGACAAAATTGTGGGACAAGCAAGTAGGTATAAGTAAAAAATATGTAGTACAAAAAAAGTTGTAATAGACGGGAGAGGAATTATCAAAACATGCTAATTTAAGCAAGATTAAAAAAAGTAAAAGGATAAATCCAAAAACACAAATAAGAAAACACATTCAATTGTAAATACATGTAGTATATATTTATACTGGAAATGTTTTTCTTATTATTTGTGTTTTTTTAATTTTTGTTTGTGCATCCTATCCTGTGTATATATCCTCACTTCAAAGAGAATGAGGCAAATGAACAGAGAGGAAGCAGATTAGCGTAAAAAATAGTTGTTATAATTTGAAAAAGACAACAAGTAAAAAAAACACGAAAAATCAGAGGTGGAAGGAATAAGAAACGGACCAAAACATCAGTAAACTTACAAAATAAAGCAAACGAAACTTACCACTAAATATAAAAATGTTTCGGAGTTTTCTTATTTTACACACATTGTCATAATTTTTTTGAATAGATTCGATTCCAACGTGGTATTATTAATGACATTGTGTATCTATATGTAACGTCTCTGACTTTTATTTTGAATATTTTCTGGATTCATGTTCGAAAATGATAGGTCTCTAACTTCAATTTTGTAGTTTCGAATTGTTAACTTTTTGCAATTTTCGAAAATAAAGAGAGAGGAATGGTAGTAGCACCATATTTTGTACCAACCCTACGATGCGAAAATGTAAAGATCAAAAATCGTCTATATTTCGCGCCAAATTACGCGAAAACGACTCAAATTTTCGAAAAATTGTACATGGTCTTATTTCACAAACTGTTGTAAGGCAAAAATTTATAGTTATATAAAATATATTATATAAAAATATATAATTATATATAGGAACAAATTCATAATGATTTATTATAGTTGTAGGAAGATACCCTCGCCCCCCCCCCCCAAATCATTTCGGGTTGTTCGGGTTTTTCAGGGATTTCAATCCCAAAATAGTTCTCTAAGTATTTGTAGAAAGACGTGGGTAATAGATCTAAGTGCCAAAGATTTTTCATTGAGAAAATGATAAAAAACAGTCTCTCAGCACAATTCTGAGCTTGACAGCTACAATACCTGCTGACGACAATTAGAACAGAAAGGAAGTTGCTAAACGAATTCGTAGCTCTCAATCCAAGCTCTTGGTTATTAGTTATCAATCGACATTGGTTAGTAGAAGTTAACGATTTAATATCGATTTACTTAAAGCTTTTTTTGAAATTTTTATGTTGGCCTCGGCGCCCTACTTTTAAAGGTTTGTCATTTACAACAGAATATAAAAAATAAAAAAATATAAAAAATTCTATTAATAAAATTAGGGTATATAATCACGAGTCCGTAAAAAACCAAACATGTTAAACAGCTCGCTCTTCTTTTATTTTATTGATTTAACATAAAAAAAACATTTAAAAGCTGTTTGTGACGTTCAACGGGGCAGAAGTACACTTTGTGAGCAATAACGCGAAACGATTTGTCAGCATGCCGATCATTTCAACTCGATTAATATTCAAATCTTGATAAATAGTTGGAAAACAACGAATGGAAGATTCTGCCGCGGAATCATTAAGATTTGGTAATTAAAATATAGTTTTCCGTAAATAATTCCGTTATTAATTTACTGAACTGTGATAAATCAATTAATATTTAACGATAGTATCAGCACTTCAATAATGATCATTTTAACTTTTGTAGTTTCTCTTGGAATAAGAGTATAACGGCTATCATGATTTTTAGATTCTGTATGTGTTTGGGAATGACGCGCTAATTAAACGATTAAGCGCCAATTAAAGCTCACGAGGAAGGTGATAAGAAGTTGAAGCTGCACTAATATGATTGCGAAATATACATCTTAATAAGTGCTTATTTATTATGTAGACTGCAATAGTAACTAGGATATGGCAAATAGTTCAAATGCAAAGTATCCCTCCAGCAATTAAGTTCAAATCTAAGTATTATGATTTTCTAAATCCATTTCCTTACAAAATATCAAGCACGATTTTAAATAGTCCAGTATTAAATGGTTATCTGTATTGCCACATACATTGTATAATACTTTTTAGAGAACCGATCAGACTGAATAAAACTTACACAACGAGTTGAACTGTCATCACATCCTTTGTTCAGTAATTGTTTTCTTCGATATAAGTACTGTGTTTAAACATTGCTCTTGGAATGTAAATAGCAATTGGAGACTATTGGTGGCGTTCCGAAGAAACTGACAAGCCAAGGAAGAGGGAGATTCTAGTGAACGAGACGATACCCAAATATCTATCCCGCTTCGAAAAACAGATGCAAGATAACAATGGCTACTTTGTGAATGGAAAGGTTTGTCTGCTTTTCATAGTATACTTTCAAGAATAGGGTCAATATGGTTTCTGTGAAACTATTATCTCAACACACTCAACAAAAACATTCAAAAGATGCGGACTCATCTTCAGATAAATGTATGCATGGAAGACACAGGCTTTGTGTTAATGTATTTTCACAGGTCGCCAGTATATCTAACATTAGCAAACGTAGGGCAGGATTCTCTTATACATCATTTTTAAGGAACTCGGAAGAACTTTCGCCGATGTCATAACATGTGCTTGGAGGGGCCCCGTAGTAAGTAAATTCGGTCTTGCATAGCCATTGCCTAATTAAGTATACACGCGACCTACGATACAATATAATATTAATAATTTAAAAAAATTTAAGTATGAAATATTTTTAGTTATTGTTTGTATTGACATAAATTTATAACATCATTTTTTCATATACGAGTAAATTAGTATCAAAACAAGAATGTCTGGAGGTAATTAAAATGGGCATAGATATTTTAAAAGACGTTCTAATAGTAGATAAAACGTAATTCATTAAATAAAACGTAAAGAGATACTTTATCTTTGAGAGGAAACGTTACTTCTCGTAGCATTTCGAGAAGTATTACTTCACGAGTAACCATACAAGCGAGTTTGATATCTTTCTTACGTTGAAATAGTATCATATTGCCGGTCGTGAGTATTATATGATTTTATTTTATTCCAATTTTAGTGTAATACAAAGTTTTAAAAAAAAATTTAGCACAAAAAAATAGTTTACTGCCCCACCGCCACGGAATTTTTTTATCACCCGTAGGTGATAAAAATATGTCGCAAAAACATATTATTGGTCATTATAAAGCATCCATTTTCTAACGAATAAAATAAAAATTTGAATACAATTAGTTTTCAATTTTAGTCACTGAATCTTCTAAAATTAAAATATTTTGGGAAACATTTTTCGAAAATAAAGAACGTGGAAAACTAGCCACATATTTTTAACGAAAATTATAGGCTGTCGAATTCGTGATCCTATAGGTTTTATTACGTGCGACATCTGAGACTAATCCTCGTTCTATCCTATATATTTGCATTTATGATTACGATCGACATGATGATTGTGATTAATTTTAATTAGCAAATGAGTTCAGGATTAGCAACAAAAAGTGAGATAGGAAATAGCTCGGGAAGAGAAAAATTATATGAAAATAAGATCAAAATCACTGGTAAACGTTGTAAAAGAAATCAAATTACTAATATACAAATAATTGTTGACGTATAAATTACTTTAAAGGAAATTAATTTCCATTAAGATATCAAGACTTTTTTTCACTTTCAGCTGAGTTACGCAAACTTTTTCCTAGCAGCAACAGTGGAATACTTTTCTGCTATTATGAAGAACAATATTTTGGATGGATACCCACATCTGACGACGGTGGTGGAGAGAGTGAACAACATTCCAAGAATAAAAGCATGGATCATCAAACGCCCCAAACCCAACTTTTAGTTCCTTTTGCTTGTTATGTACCTACTCCTGTACTTTTCTCTGAAAAACAATTTTTTCAAATACATTTTTTTGAAATTTAATATTTACTTATTCAAAAACGAAAATGTATTTAGACAATTAATTTCAGATGCTATCAGAAAAAAATTATATCATCTTCCTTCCTATGCACAAACATAGAAAGAATAGCCCTTTTTTATGCATATAGATGAAACTTATGGGTGTGAATACGTGTCGTATGCTTTTCAAAATACAGTAGATTGTGAATATGAACAAGTCGCCTTAGATTGGTGGGTATACGCAATGTATTCAAATAAGATTTAAAAACACTTCCTTCTTCTTCCATTCACTCCAACGTTCTTTTTTCTTTAAACTTTTTCACAGAACTCAATGCGCTTAATCACATGACATTCGTGTTATTAAAACCTTTGGTTTTTTACTAATTTAACTTACGAGTAAGTATTTTTTTAACATTTCGCATAGAGTGTATATTTGAAATATACTCAATTTTTGAAATATATTTCACTCCATGGTTTAATGAGTTTGTAAACCAATAAGTTTCAAATAATGCTTAATGATTATTTTTATATTTCAAACAGGTGTTTAGTATAAAAAGACAAAAAAATGCGCATTTACCAAAACTCTCAAAACAAAATAATTTCCACAGGACGGACTGCAATTTGTTTTCGTGAATTCACACATTAGAAAATCATTCACTCCTCCGTGATACTACGAAATCCAATTTCGATTAAAACATTAGGGGTTCATAAAACGTGATAAATGTAAGATATTTATTCAATTATTTATTTTTAAATAACGAAACATGAACCAATTGAAATGTGATCTAAATATTGTGTCTCGTTCAAAATTTAGTGAAAAGTTAAGGAAAGTGTTAATGGTTGAGGATGCTAAAGTTTTACGATATCCACAAACTTGCTTAAAGACGATTAGATATTTTATTCCCCCCTTTTGCAACCTTTAATATATTCATTGATTCGATTTAGTACGACTTACAGAACTTCCCGAGCCCTCTCCACATGTTCTCACTGTCCCATACCTGGAGTACTCATTGCGCCCGGAAGGTTTTTACTTCTGCAGGTGACTAGTGCTTTGTTAATGCTAGAGACTGATTTCGTCGTATCATATTTAATGGTTTAAGGGGAAATCGAACGATTTTGCATTCAAAATATAGTTTTGGTTATTTTATTTTTCATAAATCACCATAATTTGTTCTTTAAATTGGCATATGAATTATACTGATAACATTCCTACAAGTATTTTTTTAAAATTATTTATAAATGTGAAGTCCTCCATTTATTGGGTTTAGGTGCTGGCTCCAATACGTTTAGATTTTGTTATATACTGCAGCCCATAAATACTGAATGACTTAGACGTGTAGAAAGTAAATTGAAAACTGTATCTCGGCCATCTGATTGACCCATTTGCAGTATTTGTAATTGTATCCGGTTCAGCTTCATCGCTGAGACCACTTGTTATTGTTATCTCATGTCTTATAGTTTAGTTAATATCCGTATTCATTGGTATAAGTATTATTGTAAATATAATAATTATGTTATAAATGAACACTACTACTTTTGAAACTACATGTAATATTGAATAATCGCTAATGACCATCAATGTTAATGTGACAAACAATAAAATAAAAAAATAAAAAACACCAGGGAATGCCGTTCCTTTAGCCCTCTCTTTTTAATCGTGATCGTAATAGATGTTTGTGCATCTCTTCAGTCTATGTGGTTCGATTGATTTTGGCAAAAATCCTATGAATAATTTAGGCCCTAGTGTTGATCACAGAGGGGCGAGCGCACAGATAAACAAACCGACAGGGGAGACATAAGAGACAGGAAAAACAGGACAGACAAACACTTAAAAAATAATATTTTCTCAGCATCAGGAGATCCCATAATGATTATTTCCATTGAAATACCGAAAACAATTTTAGCAGCATTACATAACTTGCTCTATACCACGTTCATTACAATGTATACACGTACGAGCAAAAGGGAGTAAAATTTATCAGAAATTGATTTTTCGTAAATAGACCTGATTGTACTTGAATGCGCATTTGGACGAGGTCCAAGAAAATTTACATCTGATTTCTGTGACACAGTCGTTCTTCACAGTTCGGCAATGTGGATCAGTCTAGGACGTTCAAATATGAAACGAACTCTCGCATCTCGATATATCAAATTTTTAGATATCTAGATTTGATTTCAACGCTTTCTCATTCCCTCTAAACATGAGAAGTAATTCGAACCACATTAGGTCGAAATCTTCCTACAGTATTTTTCTTATCCCCTGAGGTTTCAGTGTAATAATCAATTTACCAGACATTACAATCAATAACCTGATTTGCCATATTCCCAGATGACGTATAGCCAATTAACTTTTTAAACATCCTCAGCAGCAACGCAGTAACCTTTTTTTGAATAGAGAACTGATTTGAATTGAATGTTGCAAGGATAAATAGAAAGAACAGATTGTTTAGTTTTGTAATCACCTGTGAAAACCTACAAATTGCGGCATCCAGGCAATTATAGCGCATCCTGTGTTTTGCTGGGAAGTCTTAACGGAGTGCAGCTGTGATATAACGCGACAGGAAGCGCGTGGGAGTGGGTTTGGAGGCGCTCGGGAAGATCACCAGCGGATGTAGGCTACTGATGCAACGAGGAAGTCGCCAACGTGGATCTCCGACGCCCCATGTGGACGCTTGTATAAAGGGGCACTCTCGCAGAAAATTGCGGGGTTGCTGCTAGAGCCGTATTCTTTGGCTACCACGTGTAAATTTTCTTCCCGGATGCCTAATTCGCATGAATATTCGTGTACATTACACACACAAAAGTATACGTGCATGTCCTAAAATTGCGCGACATCAATTATTCGTTGTAATGGTAGACAAAGTTGTTTCGAAGACAAAGAAGATGAATGACCAGATATATAATAGGTAAGTTGGAAAAGATGGGCTTTATTATTATCCGCAATGTCAAAACGTACTGACGTCTACGTATGTGTGGGACAGGATCATTTTAATAAGCCAAAATTACGAAAAAGTAACACCAATCATCACTAGATATCATCATTCTGATTTCCGTAATCTAGTTGAAAAGAGAGAGAAGAAAACAAGTTTCAACGCTGAAAACAAAAATAATTATATATGATATTAATATTAGTCATTATTTTATTTTACTTCCCTCTAAAATCATGTACTACTTTAACTCCCTCTTGAATTGTATGATTGCTAACCAATGACGTTCTACAATAAATTCCGAATTTGAAAGTAACAACTTAAGACGTTTATGCGTAAAACATTTTATTATATTCTTTCATGTCAGAGAAAGAGAAATAGGGAATAAAGCAAAGTAATATATTTTTCGTTCGTAAAGTTATTTCCTCATACACTTAACATTCAATGAGCATGCATACCACTGCATACCATTTGTGCATACCATTTAAAAAATATTAAACGTTAAAATAACATTGCCCATGAAAGAACCAGTTTTCCTCTAAGTAACGGGAAACGTTATAATGATAAAAAGCAATATATTTTTGATAATAGCATAATATTAATATAATAACTACCCATTCATTTCATGAAAATCTGGCGCAAATGTTCTGTGATAATTCATCGGAAGTACGTTGTGGAGCAAATGCGTCTAACAGTGTCTGCAGAACGTGGCAGCAGAACGTTCGTTGCTATATACTCTTAATAGTTGGCGACACATTTACTGATTAAGACACTTTCTCCCTCACAAATTATAGCGGCAAATTATTGCTAATGGACGAGCGCCACAACAACTTGTCCGTTACGGGAACAATGATGAAATTTCCAAAGGCGCCAAGGAAGAGCAATTTCACTTCCGTCTGCCGATGCAGCGTAAAGCGCCGCACAGAAGAGAACATTCGCTGCCCACGTCACGCTTGCCAACTCTACAGAAGGGAAGAAATACCACGGAAAAAGATGGATCAGCGTCCTTTAAAATGAGGGTGACAAAAAGGACCTCGCAATAAACCGGCGCCGTGACGGCGTAGAGTTTATAAAACAGCCTCTTTAATGCTTTCTGGGATGCTAGCGTCTCGAAAAGCGAAGGCCTGAACGAGCAGGGTGGAAACGATGGCTTCGAGTCAACCGGAACAACGTACGTATGATATTCTCTAAAATGATTCAGTAAACGCGAGAAACGATGCGAGAAAATGGTGAATCGGCATGATAAAATGCACATAAAGGGGAGAATAGTATAGAAAATAAATTACAAAATTACAGTTATTGAGTTTCAAGGAACAAGTAACTACAAAAGATAAACGACACATTGGAATGTAAATAGAGAACAAGGAGTATGTCAATGCTTGAAAACAAAAGATATTTTGTGAATGTGATGAAGAGGAAATGATAATCGCGGATAGAAAAAACAGTTGATTTTAGGAATGAAAGGTAGTACAATAATGCAGTAAATACATATTGACATAGAAAAAGATCTAGGAACATTAATCTGAAATTAAGCTGTGCAGAAGTATGGAATGCTTAGAAATGAAAACAAGTAGCAAAGTAGCGAAGCGATAAGTTGGCAAACAATAAATAAAAAGTCAGAAGACGGGGAGAAATATATTGATGGAAGGAAACCACCGCCAGGGGCGCATGTTGAACAGAAAAGAAGGCAGGAGTTGGACGAGCGGTACCGAAAGCAAGACGTTCCGAGAAAACGAACGCAGCCAGAGCGATGGCTCGGATAACCGTAGACGGAGTGCCGAGGGAAGCCAAGAATACAGTGGCGGAGGCCACGGCGGTGGCGGGGACGGCGACGGCGCTGGCCGGGGTGGCAGCTTCGAGGGAGGGAGGAAGACCGGGATAGGAGGCGCGATCAAAGGTGAAGGCGGGGGAGTGGGGACAAATGCTGGAGCGCGGAGAGAGGGGAAAAAGGCGTAGGGGAGAGAGTGGGAACAATGATGATGACGAGGAAAGGTTAGAGAGCGGGGAAAGAGGAGGGAGCGGGGAAAGAGGAGGGAGCGGGGAAAGAGGAGGGAGCGGGGACAAAGGTGGTAGCTGTGGCAAGGTGGGAGTGGGGACACTTTTGGGAGCGGGGACACCGGCGGGAGCCGTGAGGCAGGCGGGAGCTGGACTACTGGCGGAAGCGGGGACGAAGTGTCGCAAAGGCGGGACATCCACGGGAGCGGGACCGGCCTGGAGCAAGCGAAGTGGGCAGCGGGGACTGGGTGGGCGGAGGCCCGGGGGCGGTGGAGGGGCGAGGGCGGCGCGCCGGTGCCGGCGGAAGCTGTGTTCCGCATCCGCCGCTCAGCGTCTCCCCGGCGTAAAACGGCCGTAATTCGCTCAGGCAGCGCTTATCGGCGCGCGGTGCTGCAGCCCGAGAGGTCGTGGGCGGGGGGAGAGGCGCAAGTGCTTGCTCTGCCAGACTCCCCGCCCTCCCCACCCTCACCGCCGCGCCACGCTGCAGGCGCACGCCCAGGCACAACACGATGGGGCGAACCGGAGACGAAATACGTCTAAACGGTCTATATTTTCAAGGAGCGGCGCTTATTTCTAAGGATTAAATTGTTAAAGAATTAAAATTATCTAAGTCAGAGAAATAAAGATCGACAATATTTAACTAATGACAAATAATTAACAATATTACTCAGTTAAGTAAATAGTCAACTCCTCTGATTCATACGTAAAATTACAATTATTATTTCCAAGAGAAATGAGATATATCTAAAATATCCTATGTCTGAAAGTGAACTGTCGTCACTGGGGTGAACATTAACCTGCGAGAAGGCTCGAACCAACTGAACTTTTAACTTGCGACAAATAACAATACAAATTAAATATAAACAAACGGACCGGAAGACAAGACGGACCTTTTGCTGTGAATTAGTTTTTCGGCAACAAGGATCTCCAGACATTGATTCGGACTACACAAACTGTTGGAGGAAGGAATTTACTTTGTACAGGAACAAGATCTATTCTGCTTTTCTCTATCAGCGCCCGCCAATATTAGCAGTGTTGCTATGGAAAAATCGGCGATTTCCACCACAACATTTGAATAATTTATCTTTATTACGTACGTATGTACGTATTATGTACGAATGTATCTCTCTCTCATACACAGACTCACACACACGCTCCGAGATTTCTTTCGCTAAGGTATGAAGACTTAAATTGCGATTAGCGTAATTCTTTAAGCGTCGTTATAATTTGCCTAAATTTGGTATCACTCCATATATCGCATCTCCAATGACTGGACCTCCCTTGACTTTCTAGATGTGAGGATATGACATCAGCCCATCGCCTGGCCACAAGGATTAGAGTAGGGTAAGAGAAGGAGAAGGAGAAAATCGTGTAGACCGTGACTCAATATTTAACGAACTGCTTCCATGAACTGCCTGGGATTTGTTGGAGAAAATCACGGACACGAAACCACCTGGCTTCATGACCGAAAGTTGGCATTGCCAAGTTCATCACCAAGTGATGAGTTTCATCCAGGCGGCACTGCCTAGATGACACTCACCACTCGGTGAATTTGACTCCAGCCAATTTGTATTTGCTGTAATGCCGCCAGTAACAGTACTCCAGCTTTAAACATCCCGGACGGTATTTCAGTTGCATTGATTGATTTGTGTTTTTTGTTCGCGTCAACTGAGGTGGTCATGGGTCCCGTAAGTGTAGTGACTGTTGTATAACGGGAGATGGTGTCCCTCCCCGCCTGAAGAGGAGATACGGCGCCGACCAAGAGGTCGGCTTGCGAGGGCTTCCCCCTTCCAGATGGGAACCGACAAGTGGAGAAGGGTAATAAAGGTCAATATGTTTTTTTTATGTGGGTAAGACAAAAAGAGAGAAAGAAACAGAGAGTAAGAGAGAAAGAAAGAAAACGTAAGAGAAAGAACGAAGAAGAGAAAAAAAGAAAAAGTAAGAGAAAGAAAGAAAAAGTAGGAGAAAGAAACAGACAGAGAGAGAGAGAGAGAGAGAGAGGGGGGGGGAAAGGAGGGTATAATAACGGAGAAGAAAATATCACGCGCGGTTCGTGGTGCGTTTATTATGATACTGTACCGTCATTCGCCTGGAGTTAATCGGAGAAAACACGGAAAATTACCGAGCTGAGCAGCCGATCTCTAGAATACCCTCTAGGCAGCGGTTCCAGTTGCGTACTCGCGGGTAGGTACGAGTGTATGTACACTATAATCGCTCTCCGATGCCGTTATTTTGTGTGCGCTAAATGAATTGGGATTGGGCGATTATCGCACATGGTGTATACATTTCTGAAGGCGAATCCGTCTCGCAAACACACACGCAGCCGGTTCGTGCCTCCGTCTCGTCCCCGTCCACCCGCCAGTCCTGTCGAAGGCGCAGCCTTCTCGCCTTGGCGAGTGGCAGCTCTCGACGGCGATGAAGAAGCGGACGGGGCGATAAGCGCGGCGCTGAGAACGGGGGCACCTTGAGCTACCCCCCCCCCCCCACACACACACACACGTCTGCTCTCCGGCCCGCCTGCCCACCAACACCCACCCGTACCGTCTCGTCCCCATGTGCGAAGCGGGGCAGCTCAGACTCTACCGCGCGAGACATCAGGGAATGCACGAAGATTCTATAATTTCTGATGTTGTGAAGGGTTAGGCTCCATATTTTGTGACAGACGAATTCTTGTAACATAAATTTATTCTATAATCGTGCACGATTATAAAGTATACATTATATTAAGGTTATAAGAAATCGTCTGTCAAAAAGTATGGACCCCAATCTTTCTCAAAATCATAATTAATTAAGACAGACTAAAAGGTGGAAATAAGTTATATAATTTCTATAAGATTGATGAAGTTCAAATTGCACTACTTTAAGAACGTAACTAAGGCGGAGACGCAAAAATTTCTAAACGTCAGATATTCGAGTCCTGAAACATTTTTCTACTTTTGCTGTATTGTAGCCACGTCAAGAAAGCTGTGCTTACTCAGTGGCTTTTGTCGGATGGCAGGACATAATTTAATTCATTTACCATTAACAAGATTTGTCTTTCTTGATAATATCTTCTTCCTGACGCCCTTTTCTTCCAAACCCACTAGTGCTGCCAGTGCTTATTTAGTACTGACGGCGACACGATGGGAAAGGTAAACATTTTCCTCAAGTCAGACAAGAGAATTACTGATTTGCGTATCTAGAAAGCACTTTAATCCAGCTTGAAAGAGTTAAACTGTTTCAGCAACACTGTTGCAATTGCAACTTTTAACAGCTACAGATTGACCATTGTTGCTGGGATACAAATGACTGGTGGTTTACGTAAAATATATTTTAACATTTATTGAATATTGTTGAATTCTGATTAAATGAGATTTTAAAAAACTGTTCAAGAAGACAAAAAAATACATTTTTTTGTTTGTACATGTTTGTGGGTGGGGAATGTGCAGCAAATTGTGTTTAGCATTGCATTGTGTTGCATTACTACATTCAACATCCGGTATTTCCTAACGCCGATGTTCTGTTATCGACGTCGCATCTCTAATTTACAGACGAGGGGTCCTCAGCGAGGCCTCCTCTGTTATTTCTTCCCTTGCGCCCACGCCCACCTGCCCCGCCTGCCCGAAAGCGTCGGCGCCGGGCGCCCACCCGCCAGGCAGGTGCTGTGCTCCGCTGGCGCAGGCATAGGCACAGGCGGCTTCCTTCCGCGCGCGCGGGCCGCGTTGCGCAACGCGACGCCCCACGCGACCCGCGCCCTCGCGCACGCGCCTGCCCACCAGATTGCTCCTGCCGTCCACGACGGACTGGTTTCATGTCTCTGTGGCAATTTATGTCTGCTTTCCTGTGTAACGCTCTCCAGGGTTAGCACACCTGAAGGCGAATTTAATTTTGAGCCCCCCCCACTACCACAGGGATCAATGGCTTAATATTATTATTATTATTATTATTATTATTATTATTATTATTATTTCTTCTGTGAAGTGTTTGATGTAGTATATTGTTTTTATATTATCAAATCAGACACTAAACGTTTTGTTTAGTGTTCTTATTATTCTTTGAATTTTTTGTCAGCTAAATCTCAATAAACATGACAACTTTGAAATAAAATTGCCCTTACCACGTGAACATTGGTGTTAAGAGGTTACTAACTAGTTTTACAAACATGTATGTATAAAACCATCGGTGTAGTTTCGAGTCCATGTATTTTTGAACATGGATGTTTCGAAGCATCTGTTTCGTGGTCGCCGTCGCACCGCCACCAAGAGCACGCCGTGCTGGAGGCCGAGTGCCCTGTGCGCGGCCGCTTCCGCACGAGCAGACGCGCGAGCGCCCGGCGTCGCGGCGCCGCTTTCTCCGCGGGGCGACCTCCGCGCCCGCGACGCGACAAGACGCGGCGCCACTCGGCGCCTTTCCACGCGCGGCGCGTGATCAATGAAGACGGAGCGGCCCTCGCGGCGCCGGGAGCCCCGGCCGCCTGCGGCCCAAGGCCCCCGCCGGCCCCGGCCGCCTCCGCCGCGCCGCGCCGCTCAGCCGGCCTTCGCGCGTGGGAAGAAGGAACGGGGAGAGGGAAGGAAAGATGAGAGGATAGATTATGTAAGAAAGGCAACAAGGAAACAAGGAAGGAAAAGGGAAGACGGAAAGGGGAAGGAAGGATGGAAGAGAGCGAAGAAGAAGGACAGAGAGAGAGAGAGAAAGGAAAGAGGGAAGAGAGAAAGGAAAGAGGGAAGAGAGAAAGGAAAGAGGGAAGAGAGAAAGGAAAGAGGGAAGAGAGAAAGGACGGAGGGAAGAGAGAAAGGAAAGAGGGAAGAGAGAAAGGAAAGAGGGAAGAGAGAAAGGAAAGAGGGAAAAGAGGAAGGAGGAGTTGAAAAAGGAAGACTAGAAGAAAGTATGGAAGAGAAGAAAGAAGAAGTGTGTTTTTTATTTTTTCATCGAAAAATAGTACAGTAAACGATTTGTCGGTGTGAGGAAGTGAGGGGAAAGAGAGAGGGAGTGGGATGAGGGGTGGATGGATGTCAGGGTTAAAAATGGGGTTGGCTGGGACCCATTTACCTTTGGACAAGTCACGAATCAGGACCTTTCGAGCAGGCTCGGCAACAACTAGTCATAAGGGTTACAAATAAAACAAAAAACAGAGCGGGATATCAAATCTGTCACCAAGGGAGTAGAAGTAACAGGCTGCAAAAGTATCGCTTGTTGTATTTTACTGTTAAATGAAGATTCGAACAAGTAATAGCTAGGAATGAAAACCAAGACCAAGAGGCAAATGTTCCACTCATTCTAGATAAATGTATAATAATGAAAATTAATCTGTTTTTAATGCCAATCGAGAATGAATCGTAAAATTGAGAACTCGATAGATATTTTTTCTCTCTCGCATACTACCTACTTAAAGAAAATAATGTAATACTACAGCAAAAAATTGCTATTTTCGACCGAAAAATTCGCTTTGTGGTACCCTCATTCCGAAAAAATATAACTGTTTTTCCGATATGAAGTAAATTTCGTCATTTCACGAAGTGTAGTCAATTACATTTTTGGGGTCATGATACCCAAAATTTGGTTCACAGCGAAACGAATGTCTCTCCGTCCGTCCTCTGGCGCCTAAACCATTCACATGATTTTATCAAAAGTTGAAATTCTCCGATCGATTTGGCTGAACTCGAGGCTCTTCTAATTTGAAACAAACATTTTGATTTTGAATTTTGTGTTATCGTTGTCGGTTATATGTCGTTGAATTCACTTTCATTACTATAGATTCCCAAAACACTCATAGAATTACCTACGTTAGCTTATAGCTATTAACATACCTAGAAATGTTGTGAGTGTTATTATTGCAGATGGCAAAAATTAAAATTCGAGGCGGAGCGTAGTGGTGCCGAGATTCTTAATTTGGACGAGGCAGTTATAACACTAACATTTCGTGGTACGTCCTGCGTTTTATCGGTCACCATAAAATCTCCATTTTTTTGAGAATATGAAACACATGAATTCTGTTGTTGAGGTACGATAATCGATATTGTTGGGTATTGCTTGCGATATATTTATTTCAAGAACACGCTTGGATACCGTGGCTCGAGGAAAATTCGTCTGTACCTCAAGAAAATTTGGATGCAGATGCGGAAGCCACGGGAGATTTAATCCCTGAAAAATCTAAAGCACGATACGAGAAGATACACGAAGAATTTAAAACTTGACAGTTACGAAATCACGTGGCCGTGATTACAGAAGATGTAATGCTTGCGTACTTTAAAAACTTGGTAATTTACACTTATTTTTATTAGACAAACCTTTGTTTTACGATTTTATTTTTCAAACTGCACAATTAAAAACATTATAATTAATAATGAACATTCCCAAAAATAATGCGTTTCTTCGATTACTATTTGTCTCGTAAATTACATTAGAACCAGGGCATTTAATTTTGGTATGGCAAGTCATATTTAAAACATCGATATTATAAAAATACATGTTTTTGTCGATGTTTTATTGACAGCGATTACTTTTCGTTGATGCATCGAAGTATCGATGCATGGATGTTTTTTCTAATATTTGCCATCATTGAGTATTGAACATGAATTTGATACACCGTATGAATCTTCGGAGCACTAGAGAAGAGGAGGGGAAATGTTTAAGCGAAATGGAAAAAGAAGTTCATTATGAAGTCTATTTTTACAACTTTTTTTAAATGTATCA
Source organism: Gryllus longicercus (assembly GCA_038098605.1). NCBI lineage: Eukaryota > Metazoa > Arthropoda > Insecta > Orthoptera > Gryllidae > Gryllus > Gryllus longicercus. Next base: position 2,224,175 of record JAZDUA010000135.1, on the reverse strand, counting down.
ATTTTTACTTGAATCGGTTGTTGATGCTATTTGCGACTAATTTATGTTACAATGAAAAATGTAAAAAATTACAAATGTATCAATCGTAATAATGTTGACTTGCTTATATTTAGGTTACGAAGGATGTTAAAACCCGTTGCTAAGGATCTTAAATTTCTTAACCTACAGGTAGGTACAAGTGCACTTAACAAAGTATAGGGTTGCATGTTAACAAGGGTTAAAGACGCATGTGACATTTAAATAAGGTGCGTGGAGGAAACTAATGTACAACTAATGGACGTCGCTCTATTAAAAATCTTCGCCAACTCTTCAGAACGCCTCATCGGTGACCTCCACGCGGAAGCAGAACAAGGTTGCCGGCTCTTACTTCAGGTGCTAGTGACATGACGTACCTCGAGCTGCCCTTCAGAAGATAGCTGTTTATGATGATGAGTTGTAAAATGCTCACTCGTTTTACAACATGCGACGAAGGTAGTACGAAATACGATTAGGTCATAGTTAAACCTTGTCTTGGTTCCGGAAGTATTCAGGAAATGTTGAGTTATCAGTTATGATGAAACGCAAAGAATACGTAGTGTTCATCTACGCCTACTTTGTTCAATGCCATCTACACATTTGGTTCACTGACGCGGCAGCAAACCTTGTCGTCGTACGTTTTACTCGTGTAAATAATCTGGATCCTCAGAGGATATCATGCATTGACGTAAGGTAACTAATTGAACTATGTAACTTAAAATATGGAATTTTAAATAATGAGTTTTGCTTAACGGTCTGTATCGTGCATATTTTACCGTGGTTTTAAATAGGTCAATTACTAGCAGTTTTTATTTAGTTCGCACTCCAGATATTCACTATACTTCAAAGTGTATTTCTAATAATATTTTTGAGGCATCACTTATTATTTAATCATGCATAAATTAGTGAAATAAGAAGTATTGTACTTAAAAGAGACACTTGAGTATTTTATTTGTTTTATGGCAATTTATGGAAATTATAAAATGAAAAAAAATAAATTCAATCATGTATGTAATGTGCCTGTAATGTTGTTTTTCATTGTAACATATATTAGTCGCTAATAGCAACAACTACCGCTGCAAGTTAAAATTGATACATTTTTTTAAAAAAAATAGTTGTAAAAATAGATTTCATTATGAACTATTTTTTATTTCACTTAAACATTTACCCTCCACTTTCCTAGTGCTCCGAAGATTCATACGTTGGGTCAAGTTCATGTTCAATACTCAATGATGGAAAAATTTAGAAAAAACATCCATGCATCGATACTTTGATAATCAACGAAAAGTTTTCGATGTCAGTAAAACATCGACAGAAACATGTATATTTATAATATGGATGTTTTAAATATGACGTAACATATCAAATTAAATGCCCTGGTTCTAATGTAATACATAACACGCCAATATTAGTTTAATGTATATTCTACCTTACATTTTGACTCTCATCTTAATTTTTTAATCAATCTTCTTTATCTATGAAGTCAATGTTCAAACTGCAGTTTAACGACTTTACCACGTAAAAAATAATTTAAAAAAAGCTCATAACACTAGAGAAAGGTTGCGAAAAGCAAATGGTTTCGGGCCGTCTGGGGTCGACAATAGTGACAGCAGTGTCCGGCTGTTGATTGCGAGCAATTCACCAAAAACATAAATAGCGGAAATCGATGTTGAAAACATCGATGTTTCTGAACAAATACATCGATTTGAAGAATACATCGAAAGCAAAACATCGATGTTATAATACCGATGTTTCTGCTCGAAAATATCAATGTTTGAAAACATCGATGTTGTTCTGCCATTCCTAACAATACTCCATTAATAACGCAAAAATTGAGAAGTGCCTCTCTCGTCCACCCACTCGCTCGCTTCCATCGCAGCGGCTTTAAGGCCTCGCCCTTGGTGGGGGGGGGAGCGAGTGGAGCGCGTGAGTCACATGTTTGCGCGCGTCGGCGTCGCGGTCTAACGCGCGCGCGCGTCTTTCCCGCGGTCATCACAGCCCGCACCCACGCCCCCACCCGCCTCGCCTCGCCCCGCCCCTCCCCGCTTCGCCCCACCCCACCCCGCTCCGTCCCGCCTTACCCACCCCCTTTCCATCCCACCCTGCCTCGCCCCTCCTCACCTCGCCTCGCAGCGCCTCGCCCCTCCCCGCCCCGCCCACTCCACGCCCACGCACTCGCCGCTCCCACGCAGCGCACGCTGACGAGTCAAATTTCTGTGCGACGAAACGTAGCGCCTTTTGCAATCCTCTGACGGTTGCCTTTAGTCCTTAGAAATTCGATATCTTCCAAAACATCCCAATTCTCATTTGTTAAAGACGCAGCGTCATCAGTGGATAAAAGAAACAAATGAAAAACACAAAACGTATTAAATTTTCAAAGCAAAATGGTACGGAGCTCTACGTAATATATGTACAGTGTGTTACATGCATGAGAAGAAAAAAAAAATAGATATGAAATTTGAAAATGGAAATAGGAAAGCGAACAGTTAGTGTTTTAGTTTATGAAATAGTTTGTAGTTTTTAGTACGTATTTACTATACACAACCGATAATAAATGTAAAAATGTCTTCGAGAAGTCTGGATAACGGACGCTCCTCTGTTACAATTTTTTCATTCTATTCAAGAGAACTGAAGATGAGGATTCTGGCATATTGCGTATGAAGTCTGATTCACAAAATGTAGACTCTCAATTGGATACATTTCAAAATTGCCAGAACTCTGTTTATAATAAAATGAATATTAGAACTGTGACGTCACATTTTTGAACGTTTATGCCACATACAAAACTCTACGCCAACTACATAGTTGGTTCGGGTGGTACCTCTGTTTAGATTCGATTCCACGTGCCTGACTGCGTTCATCGGTCGTTTCAGTTTTCCCCATTTTAAAAGCATGCCGGAGCACTACCTTAAACAACGGGCCACGGTTAGCGCACAATCGTTTCTTTCCCATCCCATTCCCACTCTCATTGTGGAAGTTTGGCGATTCCCTATTCCAAATAGGCAAGTTTTTCAAACTCCAGAAACATCTAGTAGTTTTGCGAGCATCTTCGGCCAAGGTTCGAGTGAACTGGATCGCGACAGGAAGAAGCAGAAAATGGAAAAGGGTAAGAAGAAAAATAAGAATGGTGCACGCAAAACATATTGCAAACCGAGAAATATTCACACAGTCCGTCAATTAACATTCACCATCTTCAATATAAAACAAAAAAATCTTTTACCTTTCTTCAACATAGCTGTTAGTCACAGCCACATTCAACATCACCCAGGTAGCCTCATTCGATGGGTTGTGGTGCGAGCCGAAAATGAATATGCACGGGGCCTCTCGGGAGCTGCCGTAACGCAGCAAGGGGAAAGCTAGCGACGCTAAGCGCCGCAGTCGAGCTCTACTTGAGGACGCGGACGCCATGCCACGCCTCTTCCGCTCTGACATACCCCGCGCTACCTTGCTCAGTTCTTCGCCGAGCCCCGCCACACGCCGAGCCCCGCCACACGCCGAGCCCCGCCACACGCCGAGCCCCGCCACACGCCGAGCCCCGCCACACTCCCGCGCTGCCTTGCTACATCACTCCACGCCACGCTACGTCTTGCCACGCTATTCCCTGCCCTTCCCTGCCCTTCCCCGTCTTTCCCCGTCTTTCCCCGTCTTCCCCGCCACGCCCCGCCACGCCCCGCCGAGGGGCTTGCATCGAGTGGAAAGCACGTGCACCTGAACTGGTCGCCAGATAAAAGCACTTTTAATATCAGATCGAAGAGTTCTAGTGTAGGTTGTCCATGGTAATTTATTGTTCAAATAACAAAATTAGGGCTTTCCCCTCCATTACTATTTTTGACGATGAAAAAGAAAATAAATAAATGAAACATCGCAACTGCATAAAAAGACGTTTCATTATTTTCCCCATAGCTGATAAAGAGTAGTGTCCGAATGGATGCTTTTTATGTTTCGTTGTTGGATGTGTGTATTCATGCATTGTTTACAAACACCCCTTTTCTTACGTTTGAGAAATAATTGTTATTTAATCTAAAACAATTGGCATTGGAAGCTTTAACACATTGACATGTCTTCTGCCTAGAGGTTTTAAACTATTCCTAGCTACGGAAAGTAGTCGCTAGGAATTAAGTGGACAGCAACAGACTCTAGGAAGTTCTTGCGATTAATATTGCGACAGTTATGGTTATATTGTTTATTGAGATCCAATAAAAATGTTCCATTACTTTATTACCTGATCTAAACATTGGGTTTACTTATCTCGTTTAACATCCATTCAACAGTTCATTCAATTACTAATTTATCTATTAAATCTTCTATCAGTCATTTGGTCACTCAAAACTTTGTTAATTCTTGCATTCATGAATGACTGACGGTGCCAAACCAAAGTCGCTTTTTAAATAAGAAAAATTATTCGCTAGAATTTGAATTGAATGTTGCGGAGGTAATTGTAAATTTGAATCCTGACTCTCTTTACGCGTGTATCGCCAACAGTTCTTTCTTTAATTTCTTGCCATTATGATAATACCTCGAATCATCCAGCAGCATGATTATCCTGTTAGTGCTGAATCTGATACAGTACAACTGCTCTTTTGAATTACAACCACTCCACGTATAGGCTTAAAATGTAATCCTTGCCGTTACCGTTCTGCCAGGTGGACTCAGCAGATAGCGATTGGGGAAGAGCGCTAGTGGTGTTGCACAGATAATGACGACATGCGATCGGCGATGCGTGGTTATCGTCTAACGCAACGAGGATTGCAGTGAAGCGAAGATATGCCGATGTCAGCTATCAGCTGACCACTTCGGCCATCCCATTGATACGAAATTATGAACTATGTAGTGGAGCAGAGATATTAACAGTTTTCCACCCCTTGCATTCCATTGCACGGCAGCGTTTTAATTTATCCGCTTCGAAAATGGATGGCATCGCAGTTGCACATCTGCGTGATGCCATACATTATGTTTTATCGTTTAAAACAAAATAATTTATAGTGTGAATTCAGCTTAGTTAGTGATATTTGTTAATATTGGAAAATAAATATTTTCAGTTTTCAGGCATGTGGTTTTCCACTGTTGGCAGTAAGATAAACGAATAGAGACATATAATGTAGGTAATTAAAAACAGTCCGGCATTATAATTTAATAATTACACCCTAACTGTCACGCTCAGTGGCTTAGAAAACAAGACGTGTGAAGCTAATTTACGGAGCTACTTACAGACCTAGCAAATTTCGTAAGAGAATTATTACGACTGTAATTAATGTAAAACAAGCAACGAGTCACAGCGCAAGTGTGCTCTGGCGATTCGCACACAGCGCCGTTCGCCTGCCTCGTCCTCCATTAATCGGAGCCTCGCCACACTAATTCGGCGATCCTCTGTTTGCCGAATGCTTCTGCCGCACCGCCTCAGAACAACATTGACTCTTCGCTTAATACCTTTATGGCCAGGCGACGTCGGCGTGCGCCAGATACGGATCTGCACACAATCGCCCCGCATCCCCCCTCCCCCGCCCCCGCCCCCGCCTTCGCAGACCGCCACGCCCACCTTCTGAGAGCTGCGGGAGGTGTCGAACGCGTTCATGGTCGATTGCGTAGCTGAAAAGGGGGCGTTCTGAGGCTGAATATTTATATCTTTTTATGCCCTCTATGAGGATAAATATTTCCAACAAAATATATCATAACGGTTAACCTTTTCTAAATTTTTTTTTACCTTTGTACTGTAAGTAATGCGGGTTCTAACCTGCTTAGAATTTAGAGGATATTAAGAACCCTTCTCCGGTTTCTACCCTCTTCCATGGCTCTCTGTACAGCTCGTGTACCGGGTATTTATACATGGTCATATAATGTCTTTGGAAGTGGTTAATCATAATGTATCAAAAATATTCCATCACAAGTGGATCACGCGTTGTAACGGTAAGAATGTCCATCTTACGGTCAGATTCCTGGTTATGCAGCGCTGATATTACATTGCCATGAAAGCATTCTCGCTTTTCGAATTTAGGAGCTAATTGGTTTTCCTTTCGAGATTAAATAATTATATTACAATCTTAGGAATTTGAGAGAGTCACCTTAAACGATCCATAATATATTTAATGAATATGAGGAAGAAATAGTTTGAAGAAGAACAGTGACGTAAGTTGTAAATAGTATGAAGGAAAGTAAAGGAGGTCTTTTTGAATATTCATAATATTAAAAAGGAAGATCACAAGATACAGAAACGTAGATGGAAGGGAAAATACGCATGCGATTAGATACGAAGGAGATTATCTTTCTCAGCAGGAACCGGAACGATGAGCCGGTAGTACGTATCTTGTAATACTCGTGTACCAGAAATTGTAACTTATGAGTTATGATATAGTTAATTTATGTCAAGTTTACTTTTGCATCATGGTACTCCGTGAAGCCAGATCTGAACGACTATTTCAGTAACATTAGGAGGACAAGGCAGTCATTAATTTACGATTATTTCAAAACGAAATTTATTCGTTCTCTATACTACATGAACGTGTATAAAATTAATGATACTTATTATGTACCGAATTTAGGTTACCACGTCCAAACGAAACAATGTAATTGGAGATGTGCAAGTATAGTCTTAAGGATGATACCATACGATGAAGTGGAAAGATTTAATATGTTGAGCCAACAGGAGGAACATAATCGATAAAACGTTGCGGATAAAGCGAGAGAGAAAGAGATGTGGGCGATTCGGGGAGAGGGAGGGAGTTAGTGAGAGGGTGGTCGTGGGAGTGAGGGAAGGAGGGAGTGCGCGGTATGCGAGGAAGAGGGTGATTGTGGGAGTGAGTGAGAGGGTGATTGTGGGAGTGAGAGAGAGGGTGATTGTGGGAGTGAGAGAGAGGGTGATTGTGGGAGTGAGAGAGAGGGTGATTGTGGGAGTGAGTGAGAGGGTGATTGTGGGAGTGAGAGAGAGGGTGATTGTGGGAGTGAGTGAGAGGGTGATTGTGGGAGTGAGTGAGAGGGTGATTGTGGGAGTGAGTGAGAGGGTGATTGTGGGAGTGAGTGAGAGGGTGATTGTGGGAGTGAGTGAGAGGGTGATTGTGGGAGTGAGTGAGAGGGTGATTGTGGGAGTGAGTGAGAGGGTGATTGTGGGAGTGAGTGAGTGGGTGTTGTGGGAGAGATCGATGGAGGGGGTGCGTGATCATGAGAGGCAGAGGGTGATAGTAGGAGGGAGAGAGTGAGCAGTCATGGAAAGGAATGGACGATCGAGAGTGTGGGCGGTCTGAGAGGGCGGTCGCAAGAGAGACGGATGGAGGGAGTGCGCGATCATGAGAAGGAGAAGGTGACTGAGGGCGGAAGGGGACAAGAGGTGGGTGGCGAAGAGGAAATGGGGGCGTGCGGGCGAAGCAGCCTTTCGAGGGCAGGCACGCCCAGACGGATGACGCCACGCAGCCAACAGGAACCAAACCGCGTCGCTTTCATATGAGCCACTAACTGGCGACACACTGGTTGTCCCTGGATTAAGAACACCAGTGAGGGTGCGTGTGTGTGTGTGATTGAAGATGATATTGCGATAAATTCAAATCAATGAGGGTATACATTAAAATATTCGTACCGTCGCGGCCTTAAACTAAGAGTACAATATATCACATCCCTCGAGTTGGATTTTAAACATTTTGTTGAAGCACAAAATATTACGTGTCATGTGGAAAATTATTTCGCACACTGTGCTACGGTAGTTGCCTGCTGGTGAGTGTTCAACGTGCGACGTCAGTGTTTTGGTGTGATTGGTATTTGGTGAGCCACTACATTGCACTTACCCTTAGTAGTTCATGCCATGTTAAATCTATATACAGCTTCAAAATAAATAATAATAATAAATAATAATAATAATAATAATAATAATAATAAATAATAATAATAATAATAATAGGAAGAAGAAGAATGAATGATTTTCATTCATAGTGAGTAGAACATAAACTTCTAACAATTTCTTTATTAGAGAAATTAGAATGGTTTAACACACTGGTTGCAAAGTAACGCCCGATTTTGCGTACCGTTTGCTACTCTCCTGCTGTTAATTTAATACTCCCAATCATTCATTTACAAAATAAAAATAATCGTATATTGACATATATTGCTTAACCAACGTTCTTTTGAGGGCATAAAATTGAGATACATTTAGCTATTGATACACAACTGTCAAGAAATATCAGACTCCGTTTGGCAACATCATTGCTTTCTCACGAAGTCGCAATACATTACTCACAGCGGAGAAACGATCAGTTATTACCTACTACGAAGCTGTCAAAATTATGTTGTAACACCTGACCAACTACTTGATTCAGCCCTGCTCTGCGAGATATCAGTAGCAACTGTTAACAACGAAAGTGTCTGTGAACCTTGAGAACGAAAATAAATAAGAAACCGGTCCGACAACTTAAGAAAACATATTGCTTCTTTCCTCCATGGGGATGCGGCAATCTCTTAACACTATTGTTCGACATTTTTAGAAGTACTCTTATCTAATTTTTCTTCTTTTACCTGTTCCCGTTATTACGGGATCGGCGCTAATGGGCGCAGGATCATTTTTTTATTAATTAACCGCATCCACCATTTTACACAGATTTGGCGATAGTTTTACGTGCATATGCCCTTCCTGACGCCAACCACATGGGACACACAAGTACATTACGTACAGACAACATACATAATCACGAAACACACTCAACCATGCCCGAGGCGAGACTTGAACCCGAGATCATTCAGTCCGAGATAGTTACGGCATTACTGCCTTAACGTTCTCGACCATCCGTTCGACAAGTACTCTTACCTAATAAGAAACATAATTCCAGGACGAAAATTAACAAGAAGGATGCCGAGGATCTTGTTCCTTCCGCAAAGAGTTTGGTGTGTCCTGATGAGAAAATATTAACTTCTACCTATCAGTGACAATTCATATATAGGTTTCTCGTTTATGATTTTCACACTTAAGACGGTTTAGATCAAGGAAATTAGACAAGAAAACATGTCCATGAGCAATCTTAGGATTTATTTCGAAAGAACTGCGTCAGTGGAGAAGACTTCGATTTCTCGTCAATTGGTCTATCCGTTAACCCCTTGGGATTTTGAACATCCCGACATGTAAAAACTGCCAATATATATCCTGTAAAAGTTATGATCAAATTCGTGTGTCAACATTGCTGCGTTGAAATAGTTCCAACCTTTATTTAATATAATATCTACAAAAATACTGACTTGAATTATTGAGTGTCATTGCACTGTAAAAATTCAGTAACATTGAAGTGAAAATAACAGATTGATCTGGTATTCATTGATAAAATTTTGTAAATGTATGTGTAGCTTTCATTACTAAAACGTATTGCATACAAGCAATTTTCAAGATTCAAGTCATCTTTTAGAAAAATTCTAAATAAGGTGCAAGAGTTTTGAAATAGTAGTCTACATAACAAGGGCACGAAATAGATCATTCGCACGCAAGTCGAGTTTGTCATCCGAACGTAGCGGGGAGATGAGTAAAGGTGAATTGACGTAGTTCAAAAGTAAACGGATTTCAGTCAGTGTCGTAACACTACTGGTGGGAAATAATAAGCGAAGACACCAAGACGAAATACAATTTAGAATAGTTTTAGATGTTTCGCACACGCGTCGCGATATTTCGTACCCACTAATAAAAGCTGTTTTGCACACGGCGTGTTAAAAATATTGTAGTGGATTCTTATGCATCTTTATTTAAGAGCAGAATGCTACTCTTTTATCACCAGGAGTCACGTGTGTGACTTAAGAAAACGCTGATGACTAGTTTCTTAAAAAGACAGTCTTGAAATACACTTCTACAATCATTAGATTTACAAGAAATCTTAGGATTCCCCTTCAACATGTTTAATCACAACTTAAATCTGTAAGATAACGCTGCGCGTTCTCCTCGTCAGATAATCACGCAGTTTAATCCCGCCACGTTGCTCGTTCTGAAACCGCCGTCACAAACCCGCAGGGTCGACATTTCACAGCGTTCCACACCTGGTGCCTTACATATTTCACGCAAGACCCATCGCATCTGACAGTCAGAGGCTAATTACACCGCTGAGAAACGGCGTCTGCGGGCGGTGGCGCTGCCTGGTGGCGGATGGGAATTGAGACGTGCGAGATCCAACTCGGAGCCTCATTACGGCCCCGACACTTTCAAGACTGCTCCCATTTGTTTAACCTCGCCAAATTTGCCACCATGAACGCACGCAGCGAGTCGACGATTCAGACACGAGCCCTTTTCTTGAGTAGAGTTCGATTGAGCGCACGGCATATCCGGGACAATTAACAAAATTGAAAGTGTGGAAGCGTTGAAACTTTTTGGATTTATGCCAATTACCTTCTATTCCTAAAATGCAAGATTGTAATTGAAAAAATTGTCAAGCAAAATGGGACTATGATGTTTTCTTCACGGAAGAGTAACGGTGTCTCTAAAAACACGTATTACCACTACAGATAACTATGCTTGCAATAAAATTATACATCTGAATAGAGTTTATTATGAAAAGGAAAGGCAAACACAACTAGAACTATATGGCTTTGTCGATTTGAATTAAAGGTGCTTGTGAGCAGTTTAGAGTCAGTAAATCTCGCAAAAAAATTCTGAAATTTGATGCTCAGTGTAACCGAAAGGCAATAATTTTGAAGTAGTTTGGAATCATCGAAAAAAAAAAAAAAAGAATCGTTGGAGTATACCAGGTCCATGATACTGTTACAAGTTTCCTTGTTACAGTATCAAGGATCTAGTATACTCCAACGGTTTTTTTCGGTAATAAGTTCTATTATTTGTTCTACATTTTTCAACGATATATTTTCGGTGAACCAAAAAGTGACTCTTCCAAAAGTAATACAATTTAAAAAAACTGTTTTATTGTGGGCTTAGGTGCTTATTTCTCGGCGAAAGACAGAATTGATTTACTCTATGCATTGGCTGACATGTGAACCGTCTTTCTGAATAATTTTATTCGTAACAATGTTATGTTCTCAACAAACATTCTTCACTTAACATTTACATAACAATTTTGCATACTTAACAAATTAGCACACGTTTTTGTGCACTGACGATATTTAGTACATTTTATCCAGGTGTCAATTGAACGAGTAATAAATCATCAACACTCTCATAGCTCCGGCAACTGCCATCCTCATTCAGTCCAGCCGCACCTGTCCTCGTATATCCAGTTCAGCTATAGTGGGTCCCAGACCTCAGAGGTTTCACGTGTGTCATTAATCTTTCTCTCTCGCCCTGCTGATACCCAATTGTTCCAGCGTGACCTATTGCAGAGAGCGAACCTGGGCGCTAAATGCTCCATCTAACACTGAAATCACGTCGTCATTCAACTGCCAGGCGCGCCAACAAGTTGCAACAAAACCTAAAGCGGCTCGCACAGAGCCGATCAGTCGTGTTGCACCAGTTGGCAACAAGTTTCTCACTCGGCAAACGAACAACAAAACCGCTGCCATTGGTGGTTAAACGAGCGTCGGTTCTTGTAAAGAGGCAAGCCAATCTTTTGACACTGCGGTCTACCAACGTCACTCCAACTGTTCGTCAGGAACGATGCTAAATTGGATGTTTTTAATGACCACCCCCAACGAGTTTGGTTCGATGAAGTAATTGCGTTAGAGAAAATGACTGTGGTGTATTTAATACAAGGAGTACGCGTGACAAGTTCGAACAAAAATATTTTCCATTACCTTTTTTTTTTTAAATTTAATCTTTCTCCTCTAGTGCGTTTAGGCGAACTAACACTTTACTCCTCCGAAAAAAATTCCTACTTATGATCATCTGTCACTCACATTCTGAGTAAGCACCTTAAATATACAATATAAATGTCTTGGATCTTCCAGTTATGTAAACTGTGACATACCAGAATGTCACAGGGGTGTGATACGACGAAATTGTTGCCTCGAGAATGTTGAAATCCAAGAAATACGCGTATCATATCAACGAACTACAGACATATAGGTATGTCATGCTGGATGCTACACGGGAACTGCATTGTGGAGGTACGGTACGGCCTGATGTCATTAACGTGGAATTGATTAGGGAAGGGCGTTGAAAATTTTGCTTTAGGAAAAAGGTAGATATTCTCATTCTCACGGAAGAAGCCAAGCGTTTCAGATGGTAATGAACATTAGAACATATTATTTTTGTCATAGTAGATTTATGTTGCGGGTGAATGTTTGTTTTAAGAGTCCAGCATAGCGTAGGCTAAACAATATTGCTTATTTGGGTTTTAAGTGGATAAATGTTTGTTTTTCTTTTAATGATGGTTACATTTGTTGTAGTGTAGGAAGTTGGCATTTAAAATATTTAGACTTCGTGTTGGGGGGTTTACATGAGGCTAGTTCAGTAGTGGGAATTTTAAATTGTTGATTTAAAGGAAAAAGTAGTCGCGAATAGAGGTTTCACCCGAAGTCTAGTGAGGGAAAGTCGCGACGCGATTATATAAAGCAGATGAAGGGATTTCCGAATAGTGAACTAAATAATTAGCAACAGTCGGGAAGATGTATAGTTTACACGGACATTAGGCTCATAAACCATACGACAGGAGGGACCTTTTGGAGAAGAAGGTTTAACAATGTTCAAAAGGCCATAGAATAATTTATCAATAACGAGCTGGAGACATGTTATTAGAATTTTACAATAAATGTTAATTGTTGTTTGAAAATAAAAGGCTGATATTTCATTGAATTGCCACCAACCAGTAAGTAGTAAATTTCACAGAAGTTCCAGGAATCGTGATGTCTGTACAGACACACGCATCTACAAAGAATGAGTTATTAGAGTAATTAATTTAAAAGCATAGCAAGACAAATTAAATTAGGAGAATCATAAATACGTAATAAATTGGCTGCCCAGCTTGGGGCGTGATAAAATAAGTTTAATTAGTAACATCCAATGTCAAAGCACGTTACAAAACGGGCATGCCCAACGCAGGGCCAGTTACAAAACAGTTAACATAGTTTATTTTATTGAATGTAGCGACTAACAATAGTATTCGAAATGACCTGATAAAAGTAATCCAAATGAGATCATACTCAATTTTCGAATCAGTTAAGCACTTTCTTCTTGATGCTGAGGCTCATAACATGGCTTCGCCCGACAAGTACAAAGATCTACTACGTTGAATTTAACATTTCTGAACATCTCCTTCCGTGCCTGGCAGTGAAACCAAGAATCAAGAAAAAGTTCGCCGCTAGTAATGTCCTTTGCAATCACGCAGTGAACGATGCCTTACAAAACAATGGCCAACATCGAGTGTTACATCACCGCTTGATGTGCCTCCGACTTAGTAACCTAGAACTAGGGGGCGCTCGCTCAGGCGTGGCTGTCCGTGACGAGGAGGAAGTAAATTCACCGCAGGGAGGCGTCCTGTGACGTAACTCTCGAGCGTACCTCTTCCTTCGCGCACGTACACACGAACATGCAACCGGAAACAAATAACGTAATCGCAATGAATAACAACTTTCAATCCGCTTTCCTAAATTTGAAATCTGGACAATGCGAAGAGAATGAATTTCAGGCTGATTCTAGAGAAAGTGATTTCTCGGTATATACAAACTTCTGAAATATTTCCATGAATTTTTATTTATAAAATAGAAGCAAATTTTTCATGTGGATTGGATCAAAATGTACTTATTCATACATTTTTTAATGAACGATTTACCATACTAATATATTACTCAAGGTTCTTTTTCATGATAGCACCAAAGCTCAAAATAATTAAAATTTAAAAAAAAAATTAAATGTTCAGACGTTGTGGTTGAATGTGCTTGAAAAGTTAAGGGCAGTGTATTTTTAACACAATATCGAAAGTATATTAGAAGCAAAAGCGACTAAAAATAGATGAACTTGCACTCGAGTGCTATAATATAATAGATTAAATTATAATTATATCAAAACAGTTCTGCAGTTATGAAATGTTCCATTTTTGTAGAACAAGAAGTGATTACGAAACGCATCTGAGTAGTATAAATATATTTCTCGTTATAAATACGCGAGTTGATTCAAGAGATATGAAATGAGAAAATTATTATTTTTAGTGTTCAGTCATTCGTGCTGGTAGTTCTGTGCTTGTGAGAGCATTCAAGATGTAGGTCAGTTTTTGCACAGATATGTCGAGTTAGAACCTTTGAACCGTGTGGACGTGACTTAAACTCTATACTTTTATGGCGTGAAAACTAGAGAGGGTCAAGGCGTTGGTGAACAGAATTGCTGGACATGAGAAAGTGGGGGATTCGACTACACCTGTAAAACGTGAGGCATGAAGAACTTGTCTCGACCATCTGGCCATAAGTATAGTTCATGAATCACTACAGCCGTGCGTGGCTCGAAAAAGTGCGACTCTTCTTTTAAATATCGATATGTCGTTGCCATATGATAATCGATCAAAATAACTAAAATTTTTGACACATTTCCAATGAAATTATTGTTATAAAATAATGTAACTTCAAATTGCTATGTGCCACCATCGTTATGTAATAGCTTTTGTCAATATGAAAACAGCAGCAGAAAAAGAAGTGAATAATTAAATAACTAATCATACAGATGAGTTTTCGAGATTAGCGAGGGAAAATTCATAAAGCGACGTCAGAAACGTGTTCACCGGCTAGTTGTCACCCCGTTAATTATCATCCAGAAACTACACCGTTGTTGCATGCTCCTAAGCATTTGTATTGAAAAGACAGTAGTGAGAGTAACATGTGTCTGGACATTATTAAATAAAAATTAAATGAAAAGTAAAGACTTTACAAGAAGAATCAATGTATTAAATGTGCTAAAATTGTTGTTTTACACAAAATCATGCTCGCATTCTCGATGAGACATAATTAATCTAGCACGATCGCCTGGGGAGAAGTATTAATATCACAATGTTGTAAATCCAAATTTTCAAATTCCCTCAAAACAGAAAATCAGCTGATATTTTTTGGCTTCGGTAGCTGATTATAAAGACATTTGTGAAGTATGGTCATTGGGAGTTCTTGCACATGCTTCATTATTTATTCTGAAACATTCAGAAAATAAAATTGAAAAGAATGGTTTGGACGAAGTAATTACATTTCTGCAGTTGGAATACGTAATATCAGACTTTCCAAGAGTAAGTAGATAAAAATAAAACAATGTTCTTCCATATCTCCAGTTTCCTTTAATACTGATAAACATCTTTTAATGCGAAGAAACTGAGACTCGTATTCGGACAGTTAAAACTTTAACAGTATATTATGGCTCAAATTTTTAACATTCCATTTAAAATTGTAGATTATAAAATTGATAAAAGTATGGAATGCACTAGTACAACATATCTCGATTTTTTTCTGGGTCGAATATTTGTTTAGTCTACAATTTCAAATTAAGAAAACTGTTTGACAGTGAATATTCATCGACAACATGTTATAGATAATGACACGTTTCAGAAAGGGCTAAAGCAAAGGATTCATCTATTCCCTATGTTTATTCGAAGAGTTTCCTGTGGTTGTTTTCAGATGATGAATGAATGAATGAATGATGGCGGATGAATATATGAAGATTTTTGGTAAACCTTTGGAAAGGTTTCTGTAGACACACGACAACATGAAGAATAGGTAGATCATTAGTTACAAATTTTTTCGTCGCATTCATAAATGCACAGAAACAAATTTCTTCAGGACATGTTTTACACTACTTCATATTATATCTTACAAACATTTCATAATCTTAAAATAGAGAGATTATTTCAGATCAACTGTAGATTGTACAGTGTAGATTGTACCAGTTTTTCAATGTCAAACAGCGTAGTAATCTCACTAGTTCTATTGCACCTTGCATAAAGGCGTACCGGATTAACTTACTCTTATTCCTTCGCTGACCTGTATATCGAACCTTCGCATACCTTCTAATCTGACAAATTGCACTTTACTGCAACTGACGAAGCTTGCTTGTGGTACGACTTGCTACAGCATTTATTCGATATGATTTTTTAAGAGTTTTGAATAATTATTCCACTTACAAAAATAAGAGAGAAGTAATGCCAGTTGATAAGCGATAGAAGTGTACAGTTAAGAATAGTTTTAAAACGCTTCCTTTCAGCTTTTCCTTCTGTTTCAAATCATGATATTAGTGAGAGCGTTCAGTGAATACACAGTGATTTCACAGTGATGTGAAATCATGATGGAAAACCCTTTCAAGAGTTTTACATAATTTTGTCCTCAACACATATCTTCACCATTATGATCGTTTCTTACACTTATTTCTGCGTGCAATGAAGGCTTTACACTCGGTCAAGAGCGGTTTCTCCAAAGATCGCTCTTAGTATAAATATGAAGCCTTGAATCGAGAAACTCGAAATCAAGTATCATCCTATCTTTTTTATTACTGAGTCTATATTCTTTTGGCATAACATTTATTTCATGTTTTGTGTATAAGTGTTGTTAATAGTGACTTTTGCAGTGAAACGAATAAATAACATCTCACACAATTACCTTCGTCTACGAGATTGTATCGTGAAGTTTGAGCAACTGAAGGAAAATAGAAACTTGTTTATAAGAGATATTACTTAAGATTCAAGGACGTGCTGATAAAAAATATTTCTCGCATAGCAATAAAAAATGAAAAACTGTCCGGATCGCTATGAAATAGGGTGCATTTAGCAAGACATCTGAATGCACAATTCGGTAGAATCCCTGGCACGCAATTCGGTTTCGCGGTTTTAGTCAGTGAGGTTAGAAGGAGCGGCATTTGTGTAAAGTCCGCGACGCGTGCACGCCTGGGCAATCGCAGGCTCCGGAACTCGAGATCGAAGGAGGCAGAAGAATAAAATATCACTGGCCGCGACGCGCGCGCGAGTGATACAACGTTGGTGATTATCAATTAGGGGCTCCTTACACGAGCTGAATTGTTGCAAAGGCATCAACCAATTCAAACAAATCCACTATTGATTAGTAAAATGTAAAATACAAATTTCTTACGAAAATAGTCATAGTACAGAATTATTTTGTGGAAAACCAATATATTAGGAAAGCTTATATTAAAAATACAACCTAGAGGGCAGGTCAACTCTGAAGAAATAAGGCCGAGTTCCTTGCTCCCATGGCAGAGGAATGGAAGATGCTCATGTAGGCGGGCTAGGCACACGCACGTGAGATTTCTGTGAATACAGTGGACCTAATCTTCAACACATATGCTATTGGATTGCGAGAACGTGTTGTGTGGAAATGACTATAATAAATAGCATATTAAATAAATTCGATTCGTGCATAGGAGGTGGCAACCATCGCAAAGGGCCAAGCTTTCAGGTAGTATTTCCTTCCGGATCTCCCTAACATTGTTTCGTGGGTTTAGTTCGCCAAGAGAACCGGGCTTGAGAACCTATGACCGATAAGAAAAAAAAAACTTTTCGAAGAGAAAAAACTTAAATTTAGTATTTAATACATTACATTGTGTTGTATTATTTTTGAATTAAAATGAATCATTAATATGGGAGTTCGATTTGGTCTCCTCATTTTTGACGGTTCACTTCTATAAAAACCAACACGTGATTGGGGTAAAATCCCCGCTAACCGACGCAGGAGATGGCCAGTGATCTTCCCAGACTTGCCATCCATCGGGGGAAGACCACCGCAACGTCTCGCGAAAAAAAAGAAAAGAAAAAAAAGAAAAAGAAAAAGAAAAAAAGAAAAAAACTTCACTACACTTACGGGACAAATTACTCCAGCTGCTAATTGACGAGTCCAGGATCACTAATGCATCAATCAATCGGAAGTAAATCTCCTAAACGCTACTATTCCAAGCGTGCGTTGGAGTGCACGCGCACGCCTTATGTCCCCCGCCTACGTATCTCGAGGCGCGCGCCGTCGCTCCGCGTCGCGCGCGTGCACCTGCGCGAGGGGAAAGTGCCGAGAGGCGCTGACCCCGCTGACCGCGGCGACAAGTGCGAGGAGCGGCCGCGGAGCGCTGCTTGGCCCACATCCACGCGCCCAAGGCGGCGGCGGCGGCTCCAGTGGACGGTCGCGGTGGAGGAAGTGAAGGTGGAACGTCTTATGGAGGATACAAAGTGATGGACGTAGCAGATGGAAGAAGTAGGGCTGTGGAGACAGATAATTGATTGATTAGTGATTCAGGGTATGTCAAGCTCTAAATTCATTAGTCCTGTATGTGTTGTGCACGTTTTCATGGGAGGAGATGGCGGTGATCTTCTCCAGCTTGCTGGTGAAGTACCTCAACCAGGTATCTCCCACCAGCGGGGTCCCGCCCGAACCGGGACAAGCTCTAAGCTCTTGACTGGGCCCCTGACATGTGTTACAGTACAGTGCATGTAAGTGTAAGAGGGTACAAGTAAGGGGTAAGGATAGGACAAAGAAGAGAAAGGAAAGATCGTGCACGGTATGGAGCCATTTGTCAGAATACTGTTTAGGCATTGTCCTGGTGTTGATCAGATGAACCTCGGAAAACGACTGATCCGAGAAGCTGACCGCTAGAATTCTGCCACACAGCGGCTGGACTCGACCTGTCTGTCTCGCTAGTGTCAAAAGTCCTTCCACCGTCGGGACTCAGCCCGTAGAATCTCCCGGTCAGAGACACTGCGGTGATACCAGTTGACGTCCTGAGTGTGGAAGTGGATGAGGTGTCGGTGGCGCACCGTAGGCAGGACACCAAAAGCAGACCAAAATGCGAGCCCCTCCGTGAACGACCGTTAAGTTTGTCTGAGTGATTTGTTAAATCCATTTATAAAGAAACTTATGGTAAAGAAACTGATGGAAAAGAAACTAAAATCGGTAGTAGCTGATGCGGACAGATGAAAGTATTTATCTAAACACTTGACAATCGTCTCCCTTTTAGTACTGGTGGTTGCCAGCTCATTGCCAGCTACCTTTCGGACTTGTCTTGACCGGAAGAGGTGGCCCAGGGCATTGACTTATATAGCTATAATGCCTCTGACCGGAGGTCCTAGGTGCCGACCGCGTCAGAATTTTCGATATTAGCTTGTTACCTAGGTCGAATTCAATGTCTGTCTGGAGGCGAATTCTAGCGGTCGACTGCTCTGATCACCACACGCAATTACCAGGGCAGAATCCTAGCAAACGGGGCTCGGATTAATCTCCCCTTCCTCTTCCTTGTTCTATCCTCTCCCCTTACGCACATACACGACCGCACATGCCGGGAGACCGGTCGGGAGCTTAGAGCTTCCCTCGGCTGGCGCGGTGCCACGATGATGGGAGATACGTAGTTGGGGAAAAGCCCGCTAGCGGTCGGTAGGTAGGGCGCCGGATCACGGCATCCAGCGCGGGAACATCATCGCCACCTCTCGATGAAACGCTGCACTACTCTTATGGGACTAATGACTTCAGTAGTTGACGCGCCCGGAATCTCTAACAATCAGTCAATCAATCAAATCAATCAAATCAATCAAATCAATCAAATCAATCAAATCAATCAAATCAATCAAATCAATCAAATCAATCAAATCAATCAAATCAATCAAATCAATCAAATCAATCAAATCAATCAAATCAATCAAATCAATCAAATCAATCAAATCAATCAAATCAATCAAATCAATCAAATCAATCAAATCAATCAAATCAATCAAATCAATCAAATCAATCAAATCAATCAAATCAATCAAATCAATCAAATCAATCAAATCAATCAAATCAATCAAATCAATCAAATCAATCAAATCAATCAAATCAACCAATCAATCAAATAAATCAAATAAATCAATCAAATCAATCATTGGGACTTTTGTCCCGCGCCCCAGGACGCCGCCCCACCGTGCGGGGCAGCAATGAGCGGGGCGGGGCGGGGCGGGGCGGGGGAGGGGGAGGGGAGCGCGAAGGCCTCCGGCGAGAGAGTCGCCCGCGGGGAAAGGCGCTGCTGAGGACACTCGAGGGCGAGGCCCCGCGCGCGCCGCCGCTCTTCCTCTCCTCGGCGGCCCAGCGGCCGCATTAGTCTTCGGCGCCGAGGTCTGCGCGCCGGAAAGGACGGCTATTACCCGCTGCCCCCGCGACACGCACGCCACGTCAGCAGCCGCACGGTGGAAACGTTGGCGGGCCTTGAAATGCTTGTGGTTGAAACAGTAAGGGTTTTCGTTTGGAAAGAAGTTTTTAGATTCCACGCCACCACTTTCCTCAATTTGTGCTTTAAATGGAAGGTAGTGGACGCCAGATGTGGTATAGTTTGCCATTATTAACCAGGTTTATAGTATAAACATGAAATTTTTAAAATGAAAACACGAAATCTAAAATTAATAGAATGAATCTGCTGTAATTTGTTCATTACGTCGGTTCCAAGACTAACTATAGGGTTATAGGTTTATAGTTTGGAATGGGATCAGAGTAATTTTTTTAAGTTCGAAGGTTGAGTCTTTTTAAATGCAAAGATTAATGAATGCATAGAAGCAATATGTCCAGCAATCGTCGGATACATGTGTCCCTTTACTAAAAAAAGTCCAGTGATTATAATTCTACGAGATGCATTACATTTTTAAATCAAAGGGATATCAGATTTTTTCTATCGTCGTAAAAATCCTGCCAGCGTCGGGGTTCGAACGCTTGACTTTCGCCCTCCCGTTCGGAGGCATTGCAGCGACATTAATTGAAGCTCTGACCACACAAAGACGGTAATATTTTCTCCATCAAGAGGAGGAAGTCAGCTCAAAACTTGCGATGAAGTAAATGGTGGGAAAGTTGGCGATATGGGGAAGGAAGGATCACGTGCTGCCCGTGGCCTGCGGTTCAGGGTTATTTTCTGGAATTCTGTAAAAATTGATAAGAGGAAACTGCAGGTACGACCTATCAAAGCAACCGGCTCCCAGAATCCGCATCCACGTGATCGACTTCTACCTATCTGATATGTAAGTATTGAAAATCTTGTCATATCAGGACTCGAGCTGACGTTTTCCCTGGTCTACGAAGCTTTGCGGATTCGCTGTTACATATTCGAGAGAAAATATTTGTTTCATAGTAACATCATTAAATATTTCATATCTAACAATTTTTCAAAACAGTATATTAATTATTCAAATGTTTATATCACGAAAGTCAAAATGGTTTTTATTTGCGTGTATCCAATAAATCTAAGCTTAAAAAACAGTAAATCATGCAAACTATTTTTATTGAAAATTATTTTAAATTATACATTGAAAAATATATTTAAGATAATGGTTGGCTGGGCAAAAGCATACGTTAATAAAAATTTACATACGGGTTTCGTTTTACTCGCTTTCGCTAAGCAATTGACTGAGTTTATTGATAGAATAACTTATTCGTTCAAAGTAAGGGAGTTAATACTAAAATACGTAACGTTAAACAAAATATCGGTTTTTATACAGATACATTTTTGTTAATTGTCCTTATTCAATTCAATTGAAAATTGGATTGATATTCATGTGTCGTTTTACCAAAATTTTACCTCTCGGTCTTGAAGTTGACAAATGAAGTATAAAATTTGTTCCATTAATAATTGTAATCTCACATTTTAAAAGGCATATAATAGCAATAGAGTACAGTAATCTAAAATTGAAATAACGTTAATAATATTTTTTTTTATTTCAACCGTAGGAACTACTCGACACCATTTCAGTTGTGTTCGCCAGAAGAATACAATAGAACACGTTAAATTGATGGCCTTCCCAACGTTGTTGAATAATACGAATCATTTTCTTGGAGGCTGGGAAGAGAAGGAAAAATCAGGAAACTGTACGTTTCCCATTCTCCTAACCTTCAACCAAACCAATACCTCTTCCTTGTTGAAGAGCTTTTTGAAATAGGCATGTCCTTCATCATTAATAAATCACTTAATTTTCGGGAAATTTAATGCATACCGACCATGAATATTCGTGATATATATTTTCTTATAACATTTAACATACTCGTTCCAAAGTAGGGTATGTAATACTCAGCGTATATCTATCTGTACGTTGGACATAGCACTATCAGATCGATTTATGGGACTCTGTTTATTCTCAAGATTTATAGCGGTTGCTATCGTACACGTCATAAACAGAATAGCATTGGGCCGGGAAATGCACCTCTGCCCTCGGCAAAGCTTTAGCAGGATTCATACCGGGGTACGTGTCTGGTAACTGAGGTTTACTACAACAACGACGACGCTTCATTCCCTTTTTTAGTAGGCTGTAAACTACGGATTCCGAAGTCCACAAATCGAGTAGAAACCGCTCGTGTGGCATGGAGGGCACGCACTTCAACTAGGAAGGTTTAATACCATCACAATAACCTTATTGCTGTTGTAACTGATGACACGGCAGTTTAGCCTCTGACCAATTTCCGGAATTGTCTTTCGGGAAGAGTAATGAACTTTCAAGAAGCAAAATATATCAGCTATTGCGAAGGAAGTTGCGATATTTATGATTTTGGCCAGTATTTCCTCCTTTTATTATTAACTAACGTTGAAAACTTTGCATCAAGCGTTGAAATTCATATAAGTCTATTTCAAATGTGTACTGACGTAAACCTTCTGATAGCATTTGGCAGACTTTCTCAACTTTGTCATTAAAAAATCAAATTAAACTATCTAGGAATCTAAATTGTAATCTAGGGAATAGTATATCTAGAAATCCAGTTAACGAGAACTGATCGACACCATCGAAACAAGGTTTAATGAAAACAGGTAGTGAAATAAAAAAAATACTAGTTTAATATTTAAATGGTCACGAATATGACCGGCCTTCAGTTACAAATAACTATGTGTGTTACTTGAAAAAGCGAAGCATTCATTTTCTTAGTGTTCTCTAAAACATTCGCCATTCCTCTAATAACCTCGTTACTAATTGACAAATTGGTCCACATATTTCTTCTCATTTGTGTCTTAAATAATGTGAACTACAGATTAAGAAATCGTGTACATAAATCATCAAGATTTCTTTCGAGGCTACTCTATACTCTTCTCCACTTCTCGCCAAATCGCTGCTTTTATAGAGTTTTAAGAGCTAATTAGCAGTTCAAGTACAGTTATTACGTCGTACTACAAGATACTCACTTAGCTATCATTACCTCTTCAACTAACAAGCCAGTTCGAATGGTGCCATTTGGCTCCTTCATAGGTTGAACGCGAGTAAAGGGAAACAAGGAGAACCGTCTTGCCGCTGTATTTGTATTGCTATCACAGTGACCACTTTGCAAGTTCATAAGAAATATTTCTGAAATGTTCAACTATTGGTTTGTTTGAATAAATGTTTATTTTCACATAATTTTCTACACATTTTAATGTGCAAAATGAAAGACCACTTATTGGGATGAGAGATTTATATTTTATGCGGATTTTTGTGCGGTTCTGAGGTCACGCAGATCCCTTGTTAGTATAGAATGAGACTCTTTCAGGCGAATGAGACCGAGGCTTCAGAAAAGGCGCAGAGATTGGACTTCTCCCCCGTATGTTGCACACATTTTTTAAACTGTTTGCTAAGTTTTAATAACACAATAGTCCGGCAGTATTGCAAGTATTCTGATACCAGACTAAGACTCCAATTGGGTCATAGTGTCTTAGGATAAGGCCTTATCGCAAAGTACTAATTTCCTCACGGTATACAGTTTTCCTTGGAAGCCGACTGTGACCTTAAGTCGTTGCGACAATTGCGCGTGAAACGACTTTCCTTTTCCCAGTTTTCTACTCCGCGTGTCGTCGATTACCGCGAAGCGCGTCGCGCGATCGGCGACCGGGACTCGAAGGAGAAAACGCGCTCTCGCACCTGCGGGTCATTACGCGCGAGTGGGCTCGCGGGAAACACCTCAGTATCGAGATTTATCGCGAGAGGTGGCTCAGGGCATCAACTGATGTCACTGCATGCCTCTTGCCGGGAGGTCCTGTGTTCGAGTCCCTACGGCGGCACGATTTTCGACTCTAGATTGTGAGCTAGGTCAAAGACAGTCGCTGTCTGGAGGGGAATTCTAGCGGCACTGATCCGCAGTGTTCCAGGGTTTCTCTGATCAACTCCACGCGAGTGCTGGGGCAGAATCCTAACAAACGGGGTATGGACCGCACGCGATCTTTCATTCCTCTTCCTCGTCCTATCCTCTTCTCTTACACTAACACGCACTACACAAGCACACATGCCGAGAGACCGGTCGGGAGCTCAGGGCTTGTCCCGGCTGAGGCGGTGCCCTGCTGGTGGGAGACACCTGGTTGGCCGACAGTAGGTCGGCGCCGGATCTCGCGTCCAGCGGGAGAAGACCACCATCACCACCTCCAGAGAAAACATGTACTACACTTGTGTGACCAATGACCTTGGAAGTTGACGCACTCGGAATCACTGACTCCGTCCGTCCGCCCGTCCGCCCGTCCGCCCGTCCGCCCGTCCGCCCGTCCGCCCGTCCGCCCGTCCGCCCGTCCGCCCGTCCGCCCGTCCGCCCGTCCGCCCGTCCGCCCGTCCGCCCGTCCGCCCGTCCGTCCGTCCGTCCCTCCCTCCCTCCAAGCAGTAACGAGGTTTGTGCCTACGTTGCTACTGCAGTGATACTCGTAGCTGTCGATTGAAGACCCGAGTTGGTATCAGTGGCAAATGCTCATGGGAAATTGAGACAGGATTCATCATGACCCATTGTGAAAGGCGAGTAAATTCTACGCCGATACCACCTTTGACAATGGGTAGTTCTGAGCTAGGAAGGCGGACCTACCAGAAAGACGTTCCTAGGAACGTGCAATCAGGCGCATCCGGATGCCAATCTGTCGCTGAAAAAGTGCAAAATGAGTCTGGTTAAGATACGCCATTAATGTAGGTGCCCATTTTCAAGCGATTCAATATCCCCCTTGCTACGAGAAGCGATAAAGTGTGATCGGGCAACTTACCGCCCATGGGGACAAATTATAAAACGAATGTCGATTAAAGATAGTCTTCGTTAACAAATGGCGGTAGCATACCAGTACTTGAAGCTAGTTAGTTCGGATTACGGCGCAAAATGTGACATTTTAACTGACTGGAAATGCGGAAACATTGTTAACTGTCGCACATTTTACCTCTGCTGAAAATCTTTTCGAGATCCCACATCCAATTAAAGTCGTCCTGCGCACGTATAATCAGTTTTGTTCGACTGTGTTTGTTATTAATCAAAACCATGATTTGCCAGAACAATATTCAAACTGTTGCTCTAATGCTAACGCATAAAGTAAATATATTTTGTTTTCTCAGCAGCGTGCTAATTATGAACGTGTGTCATTTGAGAAACATACCTGCTTGTGCAATCGAATATGCATAAAACGTGTCCGGAGGTAGACTAGTGTAAGAAGAAGTGACCAAGCGAACGTTTGGATGTCACCTTCTGCAATAAGAATATTCATTGCTTCTAAAAATAAGTTAAGCAGGCCTAACTAGGAACAAAATATCAATCCCTTATTTATTATTGTGAATTTACTGGCTAATAACAGCATTTAATTTTCAAAGGCTTCTTCTTTTTCCAAACTTCTTACATTTCTGGAAATGAGAAGAATTGCTGGATAGAGACGAAAAGAATATTAGATAAATGAATGATTTAAGGTATCTCCTATTAATATCGCTCTTGAATTTGAAAAATTGGAGTTTGGCTCTATTTTTCGAATCATTGTCGACAGTCAACAAAATGTAATGTGAAACTAATTTATAAGAAAGACCTAGCTCGATCTCACCAGCCTACTGGTAATAAAATAAACAAGCTAAATGTCGCTACTTGAAAAACTAATTTGGTTGCGCACAATTATTTTCCCCCCACAAGACGGAAACGGTTATTTGAAAGAACATGCCAGCCAACACGGCCATTCTCTTTCACCCATGTTAAAAATTTTGGGGTCGATTCTAATTTTCCCTGAGAAAGCAAAAAGTCTTGAATCTCGTATTTCCAAGATACTTTTCTTCATGTTTAAATTCACGTTCGTTTCTTCATTTCATCGGCATTAATTATTCCCCGTATATCCACTTACAATCTTAAAACTTCCAAGAAACAGTGGCCTCAGTTCTACTAACAGGATCGTTAGAACGGCCGCTGTTTCACTTGATTAACCGTAATCCCTTCGACAAATTTCCAAAGTATCTTAGGCATCAAAACCTTCCCGCGACCTTTACCATCGCCCCAGCGGGCAAACTCAAATCCGTCTGCTCTACCGTAGAATCGCAGAATACTATCGAATCAGTCGAAGAAAATCTCTCTTGCAAAGCGGAGCACTTTCCGGAACATTTCAGTCTCACGACATCTAAACTGCGTACATCAGACGGACAAAACCTGCGTTCGGGTCAGTGATCTCTAATGAAGACTGGAGGCAAGACACTCGGCTGAGAAGTCATGACGGTCCGCCATGATGGTGAACGTCCATTCTGTGCTGATTATCTCATAACCAAATAGCAGGAATTAGCGACTCGTTTAAATTAAAAACGTTTACTCTCTTCTACGTTTGCGAAAAATGAATATAAAGTTTGAAAGGCAGCAATATGTTATACTTTAAAATTGCAATTTACCTACAATCATTTAAGATTCTAATCTGTCATTTCTTGGAGACTTTTTAACATTCATGCAGTGGAGTGTTCTTGGTTTGTTATAATAATTTATAATAATAATTTATTTAATTCAACTTATGGCAAATAATAGTCGTTGTGAAAAAGAAAACCTAAAAAGTATTACTAAAGCATTGACTATCAAATAATATGTAGTACTACATACTCATTCCATTTTCCTTTAGAGAGACGATTTAAAGAATCACTAACAACACACAGGACACATTTAATTCGTGAGGAAGTCTGTAGGTAGACGTTCACCACAGCCAAACTAATAAAAAACGATCGTCACGATTTTCAGCACTTCAAAGCATTGCAGTTGTGCATCTAGCTGTAATGTCGAGATCACTGATTCGAGTACGACGGATAACCTGCCTCGCCGCAGTTAAGCGTGTGATAGTCGCACCATCATGGTCGTGAATCGCACTTCTATATCAACGACCATGTGAATATTTTCCAACGCAAATTATTTGGAGTACGCCCTTGATTTCGTAACGTATTTCGTATATAAGTTTCGTGTGTTCGCACAGTTCACGGATTCCGAAGTTATGTCATTACTGCTTCAATCAATCTATTCGCTAAATCCCAGTCCCTCCGATAAATCCCAGACTCATGGATAACTTTTCTCCTTTCGGAATTACATGCAAGTTAGAATTTGTTATTAACACTTAGAATCTATAAAAGAAAAGAACGCAACCCTAGATTATTTTGATATTTCTTACACAACTTACAACGCTTGTACGCATCGTTTTATGCTATCACATTCTCTGCTGGGGTATTTTTACTTAAATTTCAACATTTCTGCAACCTAGATTACTTGTACGTACATAATTTTCTTACATTCATTTTATATTATTTTTCTTACATGTTTAGTAACCGTACTCTTAAATTAATACAGTTTTCAGTATCATTTTCTTCTTAACTCCCATTTCCTGGTATTTTCCCTATCAGGCTCTTTCTATTAAAAGTCTACCATCCAGGCAACAAATTCTTCATATTCTCTCACATTTCTAAAATATGATCTCCTTTATCCTCTTCATATTTGTTCTCATAATTATCTACCGTTTTCTTTCCTTCTTGTCTGTAACAGTTATTCCTTCTTTATTCCTACTTTCCTCCTTTTTACTATTACCTATAAATCTTCCACCTTGCCGCCTCACTATTATCCCAGATCTCGTCACATTGGTTTCATATTTATCTTATTTATCTTGCATACTTCACTTCTACTGATATTTTATTTACATACTCATATTTCATCTCCAAAGTTATTTTTATATATTTGTCTTATAATTTACTTTTTTTGTGTATCAATTCATTGTTTTTCTTCCATTATCCTATTATTGTATCCTTTACCTTGGTATCTACGACCCTCGCCATTTCTTCTGTCACCATTCCTTCCATTTCCTTCAGCCACCTCTCCTCAGCTCCATCATATTGATCAACTTTTCACTCAGATTCCATGATTTCGAGTGAGCATTTACACAGACTCCCAAAAAAGGATATTGATGAGAGTCGAAGCAGACTGTTTCATCCAGAGCAGAGTTTGTGAACTTACTTGAAATGTTATGAAATCACTTTTCAAAAAAATGATATGATCATATTTCGTTCCATAATGTCGGTCTGCGAGTTATCATAGTTTGAGAAAAACCGTGTGGTTCATATTGAGTAAGTTAAACACATTATTGTATAGTGATGTATAATTCAACAACGAATAGTCAGGATTCATAGTTCTATGCACTGTTTAGAACCAGAGTGGGAAAGAAAGAAACCTATTGTTTGACAGCAAGGGCGGGTGGGTGGGTGGTCGGGTGGGCGAGCGGGTGGGTGGACGGGTGGTCAGGTGGGCAAACGGGAGGTTGGTGGTCTGGTGGGTGCTCGGGTGGGTGGGTGGATTGGTCGAATGGGTGGGTGGTCACGTGAGTGGATGGTCGGGTATTGGGTGGCCTGGTGGGTGGAGCGTGGGTCACAGTGTTTGCGTTCTCATTGGCGGTGGTTGTGACAACGGTCAGAGCCGCGGGTTCGGGCTCCGGGCTCCGGTCACGCAAGCGCGGGGCGTCGGAAACTGCGGGCGCCGGGGCATGACTTCCGGTTCCGGAACAGGTGGCGCGTCCGGCACGAGCCGCTAACGACCGGCGGCGCCCTTGTCCTCGCGGCCGCTCCGCCTCCTGTTGCCGTTTATAGATACCGACCGGTCAGCAGCGACACAATTACCGGACCGACAGGACTTTTAATGGACCCTTTCCGCAACCATGTGAAAACTGAACTTTCCGATATAAAGAACATCATAAAGATTGCTGAAGCAATTTCCAAGACTTTCTTCAAATTATAACTAATGAACAGCACAACATTGTATGTTCTCAATTATAAACAACGGAAGGTAAAGCGCTGTTGTTTGTTTTTATTTCGTATGCTCAAGCCCAAATCCACCAGATTGTCTTGTAATTTCGAATTGCAGATCTTATCCCTACTACTCGTAGTGGACTTTTTGGCCTATCGGAAAGTGTTCACACGCGTAATGCTTTTCCGCCGGAGGAGATAATTAGCCTGCCGACGTGCAGGTCAGCGCCATATCGCACGTTCCAGCGTTGCCGAGTCCCTAGATACAGAGAGTTGCGTAACCGCCGCCATTTAATATCCTGTCCCCCGTTAGATCCGCCACGCAGTATTAAGGAGCTGAAAGGAAATTGTAACAATTGCTGACATTAAGAAGATTTTTCACGAATATTAATATTGGTTTGGGATAGATTCATGGTTCTCAACTAACAGAATACCAATTCTCCTGACTGGATATAAAATGGCAGGATCGCTGGAACAATGGAATGTCTGTCTAGGGACTCTACAGCGGGGGAAGGACAACCGTGACCTTTCGGGATATAGCATGGATACATTTACGTGGCTCATGACCTAAATTGTTGACTCGTCCAGAAACACATCAAATAACCAAACGACTTTCATATTTATTTTAAAATAAATTTTTGAGATATGATACATTACTGGCAGGAATAAGGGGAATGATCTTTATTCATATCAAGTTAATAGTGAAAGTAAACAAACGTGTAATCATGAGAAGAGCTTTACACATTTTTTTATGTTGAAAGGAAAGTCTTCGTTGAATTTATCATTGACATGCATCGAACGAGATAAATCCCATATTATACAATCAACACTCTTGAAACATTGTGATTTCAATTGATAATATTACTTTCATTAAATTTTTAGCGTACAACTGTAAGATTTAAAGTCGCGAACATTTTTGTACGAAATGTTTTATGCTTCTCATATAACTTCTTGTACTCACAATGACTGGTTCATTTACCAATTACGGGTCGCTAGTTTACTTGATAACTAGTTTACTCTTTAAGTATGCCATTGGTAAGAGCTGAAAATTAAAATTCCATCACAATATTAACATTTTCTGTAAAAGGGATGGTAGGATGTAAGTATGTCGACGATTTCGGCAGTCTTTGGGACGGACACGGACTTCCCGCCCCCAATAAGACGACATGCTCACAAAATGGACGCAATCCTGCTGTGATTGGTGTAGACTTTTATAGCCTAAACTATATAACTATATAAACTTATAACTATATTTTTTAGAAACCAATAACCCTTATTCCTTTGTAGAGTGCTTACCTCTCAGTAACTATACATTAAATAAACAGGAAATGTAGGTTGATTAAATGACCTGCAGAACTACTGGTTTACATGAAATTGTCATGAACCACTTACCAAACGCAAAAGGAGAAACTTTTTAATATTCAGGACCTTGAAGCCAAATTGCATACATTTTTTTTTCACGGTATTGCACAATCGGCCAACTTTGTACGGTCGAGAAAATTGATGTTATTGAATTAGACGGAAAAGAATTTCCCTCTTACAAACAAGAGGAACCCAGATA
This sequence comes from Gryllus longicercus, assembly GCA_038098605.1. NCBI lineage: Eukaryota > Metazoa > Arthropoda > Insecta > Orthoptera > Gryllidae > Gryllus > Gryllus longicercus. Next base: position 2,193,812 of record JAZDUA010000135.1, on the reverse strand, counting down.
AATAAGATTGTGCAGTAACTTTCTTGGCCAGAAGTATCTACCAAGTTCCTTCCGTATTTTCAAAAGATGGCTATGAAAGATTTTTAAGTATGTTAATGTGTTCTGACAGAAACATATTTTCACTTACAGTAAATTCTCATCGCCTTTTCTAGCACACTTTTAAAAAGAGGGCGACATCATCAGGAATATAGAAAGTTGGTGTTCAGTTTAAAACTCACATATCAATTTACCCACCGAGAAGAAAAATTCACGGCCACAAAGATAACACTAGAGGAAAGTGCGAGGCAACATTCTACTCGCACGCTTTTCCTTTCTAACTAGTGGCGAATCCCATCACCCAGTTTTCCCACCATATCAGTTCCCTCCTGTGCGACTTCTCTACAGGCACACATGTAAGCAAGATAACATCGCTGTCCTTTCTATCCAGTAGCTATTAATGGATTTAATATTCTCATTAACTGTTCTTTACGTATGTGTTTGGCAATTTAGTGTCGATTAATTCGACTTTTTCCAGCTAGCGTTGTTACCAAGACAAGATCTTGTTTTTATTTATTATCCACGGCGGTAAGAGAGACATGTGGTGATTTTCACAATTCCCGTCACCGCATTGAGCGTAATTCGCCTACCTGAGTCTTTCTTTCGCCACGCAACTATAGAATTAGACGAATGTAATAGAAAGCTACAGTTATATTTCTTCTCCCCACCCCCAATCGGAAATCGATCGATGTAATTTCGATTTTAATCGATGTGTGTTTCATTTTGTTATTGTCCTAAGACCTCCGTAAATATAGAGAAGACGAATTCAGTATTAAGATAATTCACACTTTCACCGAAATCGAGAAACATTTACGAAGAGCTGGAGGCCCGTTGTTGGGGTGACCTATCTTGTTACTGCTCTTCAATTTAAATAATATATTTTTTTTAATCCACTGCTTTGGCCATCACCCATGAAAAACTCCTCCATTGAGAAGTCCAAAGCAAAGAGAGAAAATAGGTCAAGGGGGCCAACATCTGATAGACGTTACTATTAATTGACCAGAGAAATTAGAATACTTTGAAGTTTTGGTGAAGAGCTGCTCGGACAAAAAAGAGCTCTGGTGAATTAATAATTTCCAATCGAGCAATGTGATGACTGACGATAAGAGACCATCAGTTCAGACATTTATTTTACCGAAAGTAGGCAGACAGAAAAGCATTTATCCTGACTAAAGTATGGGTGAAAAAGGCATTTAAACCACTAAAAATCACCAATTAAAGCGAAAAGATTGTAAAAATTAATAATTCAAATGATTTACATTTTTATTCTAACTCTACAATTGACAATAGCGCTTACGGGAAAGGAAACGGTCATTTCTTTGTAATCTTGATTGTACACGACTACCCGGTATGGTACGAAAATGTTTTAGTCGCGCCGTTATCTCTACGAAATGCTATTGTGAGTTCCCGTTTGAATCTTGAAACGGCATATGTGAAAACTGAATAGTTTTCGTTTTTCACACTTCTCTTATCTCCAGCGCAGGGAAAAGCACATCATACACACAGAACTTTGTCCTCAAAAAGGATTGGAGGCCATACTCAATTGTAGGAAGGGATTCCTCGTGAGTGAACAAAGCTATAGTGTCCTTTGACAGTTTGTCAACTGTTACATCCAATCGGGAGCTTAAACGTTACTACAGTGACGTCAGCATGGTGACATTCAACCTTCCGACTGAATGACACCTTAAAAGCTGGTTTCCGTCAACAGACTCTATATTTAAATCGATTTTCCGTTGTTATTTAGATTTTTAAGACTACCTGACCCTGGAACCTCAGCTTTCACAGAAAGACATAACACGACCGTGCCTGAAAGCGCGAAGGCACGAAGGCCATGTCTAAAACACGATGTCGTGTTGTCCAAGTTTGAAGGTATGTTTCCAGCTTGATCAAGATGAGTGCCAGGAGAAAACAAGGAAAATTATGATGAAAGAGGGAAAAATTATTCAAAGCCCAAAAATAGGCATCTCAAGATAAAATAGGCTAAAATAGGCAAACAAGGCAAAATTAAAATATAATAAAACAACTCCAGAAGTACAATTAACTTATTCCTATAGTTAAAAGTCTTAAAATCGTAAAAGTTAAACAAGTCATTTTGCCTAACTCTAGGGTTCTACTAATGATGTTTAATGTGATATGGAAACTTTCTTGAGAGAATGGTTGACTCTAGGTCACTTAGAAATTGTGATTTTACTCACCTTCAACACTAGAAATTGTAATTAAAAAGTCTGAAATATAAAAGCCCCCAGACTATTTTACGGTCTAAAGTTAAAATGGTCATAGTCGATGATGAAAAAGCACTATTTAAACAGATTAGACTATATTATATAAATAACATCAATTCAAAAGAAAAACATCATAATTTTATATGTAAATTGCATTTAACGTGTGGGGTTTTGTAGTTTAAAGTAGAAAGTGATTGAAGTCTTGAGCGTTTTAACGTCTTGTGCACTATTTACTCAAGGTATTTCCTATTAATTTGGAACCCTTTTCACAGATATCGATATTATATATATTCAGAAGACTTCATTTCATAAATAATGCGAGATAATATCGATGAAAATCAATTCTGAGTTTTCGTTTTTTTTTTCACGAAAGGACGCTGAATGTAATTCCATTTTTTATCAAATTAGGTCGTTTTAATCCTATTTAGATGCATGTTTATGTGCGAGTATTACAGATGCGGTGAAAAGTTCTAGTAAGAATTGCCTAAAAATTACTCAAATGTCGGAACAAAGATTTTCCCCGTCTTGAAAACACCAACTCAGAAGTCTCGCCTGCGCTCTATCTCTTTGTACCTGTGAGAGAAAGCAAGCAGTAAATCGGCCCAAAAAGCAGCTGATCCTCATCGTTAGGGTTTTATCACGCAAAACAACTGTGTTGAGAAGGAGAAGAGAGGTGTCATGGAGATACAAGTTTAAGTTAAATAGCTTTTTCTCTGGTGAATGTAAACGAATGGATATGCGGCTTCTCTTGAACAATTCCCTACCGTACTGGTAAACTGATTTCGAGTCAACTAACACTGAAAAATATTTGCCCACGTAAAACAGATTTTGATGGAATTTGCTCTGTACCTTTTAATCGTGATTTTCCAAGAGGATAGTGCTCAATGAATCAACAGTAAATATTTTGACTGTTGAAACGTGTAAGTATTTGTGAAGCATGCCGTATAATTAGGATATTTCACAAATCAGTGTATGTCCTAAATGGCTGGTGGTCGGAACAGAGTAGCTACCAACAGCGTTCTAATCAGTAAACATCCCATTACGAGTAGATGATGGCTACAGTGCGTGTTCTCGTATGAATAATAACTAACCACATGTTCGATAACGCTGCGGGGGACTAATGTCCACTCGTGCTACGTCGTTGAGCAGATTGCTATTACTGGAATCCCGTCAAACGCAGATCCTGACATCAACTAATTTCCTTACATTTCGCCAATCATTTCTTCCTCCACTTCTAACTGCTACAAATGAGCGTATCAGAGAACAACTAAGATAGCATAAATCGCCGTACATTCTGCTCCTCATTCAAAACAAAAGTAGCCCTTATTTAATTCTCGTGACGTGCTAGAAAGTACGTAAAAATTCTACAGTTTGTACATTTATCAACGAAGAATTTTATGAACATTTTATAGTTTGTAAGGGAAATTCTATGATCTAGGTCGAAAATACTATGGGCTTGTGTAACAATGCGATTACCGACTTCAGAAAAACAAACATTTAAAGAACAAAATATAATTTCGATTCAAATAGTATTACTAATATTATTATTACTAATAATTATTATAAGTAGTAATAACGATAATTAGTAGTAATAATAATATATTATTACTAAAATAATAAATATTAATAGATTGATTATTATTAGTAGTAATAATAATTGTTGTTAGTAATAATAACAATAATACCCTATTTAAACAAAGATACGCTGGTAATATGTACACTATTGCTAATAACATTTTTTTGGTAATGTTCATTAAAATTATATCGCAAAATCAGGAAAACACAATAAATAGAAAACATACTTTGGGTTTAACCACCTTGCCTTCCTGCCTAAAACACATTCATTCGACATAACACTGGTATTATCTCCATAATGTCAAATATGTAAAATATTTATAATTCGGATATTTCCTAATACAATTGTTTTAATTCAAGGTTTTGCTCGAAGTATTAATCGAATTTTTCGACTCTGAGCTGTTAAAATTGAACTTCCATTGTGAAAATTGACTATAATCTCTGTACATCATTTTGAAATACTTTTCAATAGTTTAGCAACATTGATCAAGTTACGTTTTATTTACGTTTTACTTACAATATCATGAATTATTTGATTTGTACTTCTACTACTTAATATTGACATGACACTGGGTTTCCCCACTAAAATAAATTTTAAATTTAAAAGGCTGAACTATAACACCTTATGATGTTATCATACATGTTTTAAATTACTTAACGTGTAATATTTTATTATGAACTATTCTGCATAAAAGCTTCTATTAGAAGAAGTTATACTCTTCTTACTTCCTTAAAGTGGAACCCACAGAAAGAAAGTAAAGAAGGCAACATGCATGTTGGCTCTTGCCTTCTCTAATTAATATACTGCCGAGACCCGTCGGTCTGTTGCGGTCACTCAAATTAGAAAGTGATAGTCATAACTCGCTTTTCAGCGACTGTAGATTGGTGTCGTTAATGAGTCTCTGGCTGTTGGAAGTAGGACATTCATGATGTCACTGGGCAGCCGCCTCGTAATAGATCTGTCAGCGCGACATGCGTCATTCTGTTTCTTTTTAAACTTTTTTTGTATACTTCGGATTGTGGGAATGCTATGCGCATATAGCTTAGTAGGAAACAATTCTTACTCTTGAGATTATTATTTTAACGCGAAGAATAATTTAAATGTAGTAAAAGGCAAACTTCATTTATTTATTAATTAAAACATTCAATTTTGTTTATAGCAATCTGAAACAAAACTTCTGTTGCCAGTTTACTCTTTACAAGACAATCATATATCTCTTGAAGTTCTATTTAGCTTGCATTGTAGATGAACAAAGTTTTTAGGGTTGTAAGATATTTACTATCAATGTTAGATGAAACTCGTATTCCAAGGACTCTGCTCTAAAAGGCAATATTCAATCTCCATAGAGTGTGTGTGTATATTTCTATTGAATTTCTCTGATTGAAGAATGTAGAGTGAATTTCTATTCAATTTCCAACAACATTTTGGGTGCATAGACATTCTTAGTTGTTACAGAAATTAAAACACTGTGCAGGCCTCTATTTCAAATCAAAATGGCTCCCCGTCTTATAAGATCAAACAAGCCGGAACAAATTTCACAAGAAAAAATTAATACTTAATTTAAATTTCAATATTTTGTGTTAATTAAAACAACTTAGTGTTCATTCAATTAAACCTTTTCATCCAGAACAAAAAAATTAAATCTTTTTCTAAATAAATAACTATTTAAGATTGAAGCAATATCATATAGCGGGAATGAAATACGAATTTGTTCTATATAATAATACTAATAATATTAATAACCTAATAATATTATAAGGATCTATTTCATATTAATATAGTTCTTTAATAAATATTATAGAATTTATTAAACTATTTATTACTTAAAAATTGAATTAGAAGTCCGCAGAAGTTTAAATTATGAATTGAGTGGTCTGTGAGATCACGAAGTTTAGCGGTCGCTGATTTAATTTAATAATAGTTATTCTCAAAATTAGTACTATTTAATTCGCGCAATTTATACTAATGACTTTATACTAATTTATACAAAAACATGTTATTAAAAATCATTGCCTTTACAAAGCAGTAACATAAATTTCGAAGAAACACGTACATTATGAAGATGCATATCATTATAGTTCATGGTCAGTACATGTTAGATAAGAATATGCGAGTCTAATGGTCGACAGCTTTAACGTTACGTAACTAAGTCTAGCATTTCGTTGTATGAAACTGACACCTTCCTAGACAGTTCTAACTTTCAGAATTTGGCATGCAGGCGAAAAAGGGAGCAACGGGGCAATCTACGAAAATATCAACTAAGACAGTAGATATGGGTGGACGTTGACTTCATCAGCTCGACTTTCGTTTGGCGTGGCTTCGACTGGGTATTCACTAAACGTGCTGCAACCAACACCTCGTAATGAACTACAAGGGAGACGATTTGCTGAGCGAGATTGGTTCTGATCAAAGAAACTATTTTAATGAAGAGCTTACCACTCTGTATTTTAGATTTCTAATTTGAATATTTCTTTCTAGATGCACGGAATGACTTTTCAAAAAAGAATTTTTCAGTACGGTCGTTTTGTAATCCTTAATCTTTTAGAAAACATCCCGCAAAACTTAACATACACTACAGAAATTCCTAAACCAGAAAAGCAATAGAGATTTTCTGTAAACAATACTCTCAATTGACAATACTGACAATCACTGTTGAAGGAAACCGTTCAATACGTTTTTACTCTGCAACTAATAATTATTTGCCTAATGTTCGTCAATGACTTATTCGAAATAATAGACATATCCCTAATTGTGTGGACGTGTCCAGTAAAGCGGTACATTAACGTGCTCAATGCAACCGATCCAATAAAGCGAATCATGGACGTTACAATGTATGTCCGTGATCGACGTGTCCGTGTTAAAATGTATGCACGTCGCGTAGACTATACACATGTAACGGAGGTTATAAAAATAAAGAGAATATTGGTGCGATCTGTTCTGAACAACCGTACTTTTTTTACGTTTTTCCTCGCCATGTATTGCCCGCTCCTGAGATTCGACGTCGGACATCCTATTCCCGAGGGTTGCAGCACACATGCGTGTATGCACAGATTGACAGCTCCAGCCGGCAATCCGCCACATTTTTACAGTCGATCGTAAAGCCACGGTCCGCCGCTGCTGTCGCCCCCACCCCCACCCCACCCCCACATCCAACGACCAGGGCTGCTATCGACGGACAACGCGAAAATATGGACAGCTTCCCTCTTCCTAAGCTGAACTTTTTCGCATATCCAATACCTTACGGTCATTGCAACTACTTCGACCGCGACATTCCACCATTTGTTAAATTTGTCAAGATTAATTTACAATTATTTTCGTCAGGGAACGGCGAACATTGTGGTACCGGTAGTGAAGGGAGGAACAGCAAAGTTGGCATGGGAGACAAAAAGTGTGGGGAAAGCAATGACAAACAATAGAAACAATTAAGATAACAGTGAAGAGGAAGAAACGTTCAATGTGGTAATGGAAGAGAAAGACGTCCCAAGACGGCAACAGTGGAAGAAGAAGAAGAAGAAGAAGAAGAAGAAGAAGAAGAAGAAGAAGAAGAAGAAGAAGAACAAGAATAAGAATAAGAAAAAGTAAAAAAATAAATAAAAATAAAAGGATCAATGGTGTTGGCGAAGGTAAAAGAAGAACGATCTTGGCAGCTGCGAGGAAGTGCGGAGATGGTCAAGGAGAAGGTGCTGAAGATGGCCAAGACATAAAAATGCCAGAGGCAAAGGCGACAGTAGCCATGGAGGCCAGAGAAAGGAGAGCCGTCGGCTCGGTCGCAGCGGCGGCTGCTGAGGCCCGGCGACGCCGCAGCGCTCTCTGAGCGGCGGGGGCTGCGCTGGCGCCGCGAGTGGCGAGGGCCGGCAGGGGGAATGGCGACAGCCAAGTGAAAGGCATTATTGCCGTACGTGTAGTGCATGATGTGGCAGTGGTCTTGCCCCGCTGGATGGCGAGAACCGGCGGCGCCCTACCGTCTGCTAGAGGGGTTTCCCCAACGACGTATCTCCCCCAGCGGGGCTCCGCCCCTGCCGGGGCTGCTTTTAAGCTCCCGACCGGTCTCCCGGCACGTATGGTAGTGCAGAGCATGAATTTGTAAGCGTTTGTAAAGAACGAGGATTGGACAAGGAACGGGAATGAAAGATCGCGCACGGTCCATGGGCCCGTTTGCTGGAGCACTGCTCCGGCATCTGCATTGTATTGATCGGAGAAACCATGGAAAACTACCGATCAGAGTAATCAGCTACTAGAATTCTCCTCCAGGAGGTGTGGGTCAGAGCGGAGCGGGTCAGAGCGGAGCGGGTCAGAGCGGAGCGGGTCAGAGCGGAGCGGGTCAGAGCGGAGCGGGTCAGAGCGGAGCGGGTCAGAGCGGAGCGGGTCAGAGCGGAGCGGGTCAGAGCGGAGCGGGTCAGAGCGGAGCGGGTCAGAGCGGAGCGGGTCAGAGCGGAGCGGGTCAGAGCGGAGCGGGTCAGAGCGGAGCGGGTCAGCGGAGCGGGTCAGAGCGGAGCGGGTCAGAGCGGAGCGGGTCAGAGCGGAGCGGGTCAGAGCGGAGCGGGTCAGAGCGGAGCGGGTCAGAGCGGAGCGGGTCAGAGCGGAGCGGGTCAGAGCGGAGCGGGTCAGAGCGGAGCGGGTCAGAGCGGAGCGGGTCAGAGCGGAGCGGGTCAGAGCGGAGCGGGTCAGAGCGGAGCGGGTCAGAGCGGAGCGGGTCAGAGCGGAGCGGGTCAGAGCGGAGCGGGTCAGAGCGGAGCGGGTCAGAGCGGAGCGGGTCAGAGCGGAGCGGGTCAGAGCGGAGCGGGTCAGAGCGGAGCGGGTCAGAGCGGAGCGGGTCAGAGCGGAGCGGGTCAGAGCGGAGCGGGTCAGAGCGGAGCGGGTCAGAGCGGAGCGGGTCAGAGCGGAGCGGGTCAGAGCGGAGCGGGTCAGAGCGGAGCGGGTCAGAGCGGAGCGGGTCAGAGCGGAGCGGGTCAGAGCGGAGCGGGTCAGAGCGGAGCGGGTCAGAGCGGAGCGGGTCAGAGCGGAGCGGGTCAGAGCGGAGCGGGTCAGAGCGGAGCGGGTCAGAGCGGAGCGGGTCAGAAGTGGTTGTAGGGCCGAAAGCGGAGGCGGGCCCGAGGCTGGAGGCAAGTACTAGGGCGGAAGCAAGAACGAAGGTGAAGCGGGAACGAAGGTGAAGCGGGAACAAGGGTGGAAGCGCTGACGGGAGCACAAGGGGGGAGGAGGATGGGCAGGGCGGAAACGGTGTCTGGACAGGACGTGGTCGGTATCGAGGTGGGGGAGGGGACAGGGATAGGGAGAGGGGAGTTTGAGGCGGAGGGGGCGGGATGCTGCCGACTTCTCGTTCCGCTTGCATGGTAGAACGGGGAATCCAGACCTTGCGCCAGCTGCTAACCCGTCGCCTCTGGAGCGTTCACTTGTCGCCGCATCAATAGATGTAAACCACGTCCCAGTAGTCATGCCAAAAGAAATGTTAGGTATTCAACTAGCTAATACTTTAAAGACGATGCATATTTCACCCGGTGTTGGTTTGTCGCAATTTGTTCTGTTTGGTGGACACGAGAATGACTAGGCGAGGTTGTAACAGCTGCGCTCTATACTTGGCATAATAACTTCATGTTTGCCACGTCATATTGAACTTAATGCTAAATATACCGCGCACAGGATCTGAAGAAAATGTTGTAATCTAGAATAGGATAGTGTCTGTAGAAAAGGTTGGTTATTAATATTAGAGAACTTCAGTGTGTGGAATATAATCATTTAGACGAAATAAATGCTTTTCGAGAGTTATTGTGCTAATCAATAAAATGTAATAATACTAATAATTAATATTGTTTGTAAAATTCTGTAATGTAAATAGTTAAAAATTGATACACGGCTCATCTGATTTCCAATACGTAATCAGAAGTGTATTGCACTTTATAGTCCATCCTTTTGTAACCTAATTCACAAAACTCGCGGAATATTCTTCTTCTTCAAAAGACAATTAGCTCTTTCCAAAAGAAAATCATTTATAACGACCATGATATTAATTTTGTGAAACGAAATAACTTTGCGTGAGAATGAATACAAATTAAATTTAAATATAATATAATAAAAATAATGAAAATATAATAAATACTTCGGCAATATGGTAGGAATATTTCTTGATATCAAAACCCATATCTTGACTCAACCTCAATTAAAATAAATCTTAAAGTAAAAAAAAGCATCACTGCACCATTAAATATTACGTCAAATGTAGTTATGTGCATTAAATGTTAAAGGTTTGTCTTTCGTAACAAGCCGCTGCCGCAAGGCGTGCAATAGGTTGTGCTGCCGCCTGCATTGCCGGTCGCCGCGTGGACCCTCTTGCGATGTCCCCTATGGCGCCTCGGGCAGGTGAGGGCAGGAGCGGTGGACACGAGGCGAGAGGGGGATAACAGAGCGGGCAACGGCAGGAGATGAGAGGTTCGTAAACGAGGAACCCGGGTTCTAGGCCGGGGATAGAAGACTTACGATTGGGTAATGGAAGAAAATCTAGGGAAGTGGTAAACTGGACGGCGAAAATGCAAGCGGCGGGGACCGAGCGCGGGGACCGAGCGGCGGGGACCGAGCGGCGGGGGGGGGGCGGAGATCGAGAAGCGAAAAACTGAGAAGTGGCATCCGGGTGGGCGGGGGCGAGAGGGGAGCGGGAAAATACAAAAGAGCCAGGGCCGTGCCGGGCTTGCGTGCGAGGTCGTAGACTCACTACCAGCCGGGCGTACATGTGCTCGCGTGCGCGCTCGATGTGTATCCGTCACCGAAAGGCTCTCCCACCTCGCTTCCCTTCCCAACTGTTAGAGGTGCCGGGCTCCTCCTCTTCACAAATGTTTCTCTAACGAGCGTGTTTGGGCTCGTCAGGGAATAATTGATGATGATTAGTCAAATGGCAAACCTTTTAAGCAACGGTAATGAACTTAAATGTTATAACTGAAACGCAATAAATTGAAAAGTGTGGATATTTATATGTATTAAAAATACTTGGCAGTTTTCAGAGAGCCTCGTTTCTTTGAGTCTTCAAACTGAAACGATTTTCCTGATTGCTCTGTATGTGTAAATTTTTCGTTCTCAAAAGCAAAATAAATAAATAAATACATACATAAAAACAAGTGAATCTAGAAGTGTTTTCATACGTAATGCAACTTTCAGGTTCCTCCTATTAGGCAACAGATGCTTGTGACTCTTCATTTTGGCGTAACTAGGTGCTACAACAGCACATATTTCCTCGAATTATTTGTAACTACTTCGCAATATTATACTGCATGAACCTGCAAAAGTGTTTCAACCAACAATTTTTTCCGCGCTGACAATGAGATGCGAATTCACGTCCTGCGAATTAACTCGCCGTGAACCTTGCCTCAACACCCAGCTGCTGCTCTGACGCACCAACTCAGGCCGACGCTTAAAAATCTAGTTTTTTCAACCCCAACACTCAATATACAACACTCAATTTTCGAAAATTTAACGAGCTCAACGAACATGAGACCTCCCTCATTCCTTAACGCGTCTCTTATTTTATATGTGGAGACCAATTTTAAGAAAAGATTTGGAGGTGTTTGCGAAAGTGTTCTTAAAATTTGCGTTAATATCAATCAGAAAATAGGCGAAAAAGTCTCGTTTTTTAAACTGTACATAATATGTTTAATGATTGATTTTTTTACAACAGATATATAAGGCAAACATCCTGATAATCAATTTCGTAATTATGAAACATTAACTTTTTGCTAGTTGCAAAAATATGGATATCGCCGAAAAAAGGACTAGCACCACTTATTTTAACGTTCTTTGACATATACCAGAAGAAAATTTTAATGAAATCTTTATTCTGTTTTAGGGCAAATATATTATTTTAAAATTGCATTGATTTTAAGTACAAATTACGCAAAATCTACTCGTTTTTGTTCAAAGAAATGTATATGAACTTTTTTAAATAGCTGATTTTTTAGAACAAATTTTGTTTAAGGCAAAAATCTCTATCTCAAAGTTCGTAATTTTACTTTATCGCTACCGCTTTCAAGTCCTTTTTTTCGTCAGCAGGGCTCGGTAATAAGAGATTTCTGCTAAAAATTTGTAGTTTTCTGTCGCATGATTACCAGACACTCTCTTCCTACAAAGTTAGGGCTAGAAAGTAAAGTTGTAAAAAAAAACATTTCCGACACATTTTACATCTAGAACATTGATCTCTCCTTTGTTCCAAATTCAAGCATACGAGAACGCTGACTTGATACCTCTTATTGAGTATCAGACGTGCCCGTCAACATTTCTGCTTATACTAGTACAGGAAAGTGCCCACCATGCAGATTGCCAAATTTACCACCCATGGTCACCAAAAACAAAAATTCAGAACTTATCACCATAAGGTTTTTGTTTAATGAATATCAAATGTACTGATATCTATTCAAAAATTGTTGCAGATTTTGAAAACTAAATAATTGTTCGCAGTCTCAAACTCCACATTTATCCAACTTTACGTCCAACATTCTCTCACCAACAAGCATGACTGAGTAATATCTAAATGTGGCGTGACCGTTATTTAATTACGAGTTCCTTTATTTACTACCAAAATACTAATTACTAGTAACCTACAGATTCTCTTCAAGGCAGTTAAACAATGGTGCATTCATGGCTGACAACATCAGCCATCAACGCATTGATTTACGAACCTGAGCAGTCGGCTTGTTAATGAAGCAACAAAAGCAGAACTTAATGGATAGTTGCGTAGTTACAACTAGAGCTTGGGAGATATTAATGACAGTTGTCTTTCTTCAAACACAGGAACGAAAAGAAAAAATTATCTCGTGTGAGCGTGTACGTGCGCGAGTTCGGGTGTTTATTGTGCGCATGTGTGTGTGTGTGTCCCTTAAAGCAAAGACAGATCACATTACTGGTAGGATATAGCGTTCTGGACATCATATGCGCAGAGAGATGCCAGTTTACTATTCCTAGAATCGGGGCCCGCACTAAGAGAACATTCTTTACAGACAATCATGATGTGTCTCATTGTCTTTTTGCGAAATTCTCAGCACACATTCACAAGTCGCATTCAGAACTTCGATTGAAACGAACTCTTAAATGCCCAAACTTTCACGCAAACAAGGGCATTGGTTCTCAGACCAGTAAGTACTGTACGCAGTTCAAAATACTGAAGCGATTTTTAATCTCCAATTGATGTGTTTTATATAAATGATTACCCAAGTATGTAATGAAATAATCATTTAGGAATACACAGTAATTAATTACATACCGTAAGTATTGAAGGTAAGATTTCTTAAAGAAAATAAATAAGTAACGACTTACTTTCAGAGTAGTGAGATTATTTTAATATTTTTAGTATTTTTCAAGTGATTTCAATTAAAAAAATAATCATGGACTCCATAAAATTATCCCCTAGTTTTGTCTTGATGTTATTGCTCCCGACTATTCCACTCGTGAAATAAAATCCAATGGTGTTTAACTACTCATACAAAATGGCGCAATCAGAGCGGTGGATCTCAAAAACTTGATCGCTTTTTCTATCCGATTTTTTCTTTCCGCTCTTCCAACTGACCAATAATAAGCTGCGATTCATGTATCTTAGGAGGTGGTACGTATCGATTGCTATGTTGAAGTGTAATAAACCGCATTTCCTAGAACATAACCTCTATTATTTTAACATGCATTCAGTTAGTTTCAATATTTGGCGCATTTTCGAACTCTGTTGGACACAATTACATTCGTGGGATAGTCCTATTAAATACCACTCCTGCTTTGGAAATTATAAGATAAATCCCCCCCCCCATCACATCGCGCGACGGGGATTTATCGACAATTTCCCAGGGCTCGTGGTATTACCTATGATCATATACCGGCCGAGGCCATCGTCGCCGCCCTTCAGCTACACCAGAGGCAGCACAGCCGCCGCTGCTGGAACATCGACGCCCCGTGCATCATCCAGAGCGTGACGGCCAACGCTGCTCGCGCGCCGCGCCACGCCTCGCCACGCAGCCCGTTCACCCATCGCCGCAAAAAATTCTTGACCTGCGCTTGCCTAATTTGGTCCACGCAACTAGGCCAGGTGGGGGCCTTCGGCTGGGCGGCGTATAAAATTTAATTATCCGTCGCGAGTCCCTCATAAACAGTTCCTAATCAATGGAGCTGTAGGTTTATTTCTTTTCTTTCCTTTGCGGACAGGAAAGGAGGTAATGTTACCTGGATATAAATGTGCTCGACAATAAGCTGGCTAGTATGGATTATTCGACGTGAATTTCTTTATTGTGAACGAGGAATGTGAAGTCAAAATTGGCCAGAACAAGTTTTTCCTTTTGAATATAGCAAAATATTAAAAGGCAATAAATCGTGTGTACTCGGGATCAAATGGTTTCGTGCTAGTGTTTCCATTGCTCTATCGTTTATCACCAACCACACATTTTAAATCTTATCTACAAAATACACTTATCTTTTCTTAAATGACCCGCCCGAAATTATTTTGTGTGGATTTTCATGACATAAAGAAACGACGTCCCTGGTTCGTATCAAACAGACAACTCCACAAAGAGCCAAACCTACCACCTATCTCCCACCACACAGCCCACCTAATAACTTATATTCACATACAAACTCAATAGCCCAAGCCTCCCACTATAACCTAGCGTCAATCAACTATTTCCCAACCCGTACTAATAACAGACTTCTATTAGAAGCAGTCCTAAATATTTTTCCACACAAAAACTAAAAAAAGTATGACTGAGTTGTCTAATGAGTTTTACTCCAAGTTTTTCAGTATTGTAAAGAAGCAAAACAAAGTCTTTATAATTCACGGATATCTTAAACTCAATTTTACGAGAAGTTATTGAGTTTTCATGAGTAAACAATAATCGTCGACCACCATTTCATCCATTTCGTTCATACACCATTTTTTTTTAATTTCAACCACTTTGAGCTACAAACAGAGGTTACACAAATTGTAGAGTGATAAATTAGCTTTAATCATGGACGAATAACGCGACGTACTAGTGTCTCAATGTGTCATTTCAAGTTTACTTAGCAATTATCATTTCTTAGTTCAAATAATGAAATGTGCAGTTACTTTTGCTGCTATGTATTTACACAAATAGGGTCATAGTACAGTCTAGAAAAGGAAACATCTTTTTAATTGTAGTTCAATATTTTACATATCAGACCTTTTCGTGTATTAAAACAATACATATATAATATATTATTACATTTTTTCAAAGTTAATTCACAGCCTCAATTTGTATACATAAAGCAAAGCTGTTTGATTTATGTATAAATATTGAGGCTGTGAATACATAAAGCAAAGCGAAGCTATAATTTTATAAATACATTATTAAGTACTACAGAATGGTACCTTAAAATCAAATATCTTGTCAACAAAAAAGTAATCAAAATATCAAAAAATTCACCCATGAATCTATAAAATGCACGATTTTATGTATTTTAAATATATCGCATTTGATTTCATAAACTAAACGGAAATCACATCCTCAGAAAGTGAACATTGTCACTCCGATAATAAACGGATGGACATAAAGAGTACGGAAGATTTTATCTTCCAAAACGTTTAAACCGGCGCGTGAAGCAACATCGCACCCTGGGGAGCTACAGCTTCCCGAAGCCCAAGTGCGAGGCTACAGTAGTGGGGAGGGGAAAAACAAGCGAGGCTCGTAAAAGTATGGTGCGGCAGGCGGCGGTCCGTGTGTTGCAGATCCGCCATTGTTCTCCTTTCACACTCGCGGCCCGCGCAGGTGGTTTAACGACCGACTTGGGTTCGGGAGCACATGCGTCATGCGCGCCACCGAAGGCGCTGTTGAGGAAGTCGACGCTGCTTCGCAACCACAACAATAGAACTTGAATTAAGCTGAAGTCGGCTGCGCTGCGCGTCGTGGCGACGAGTAAATATTTTTGAAGTGTTATCGTACACAACGGTGTACATGCTTTTCAAGAAAGAAGTACGGTGAATACTTTTTAATTCGATGGTACTTTCCTTAAATTTCATTGCAATTAATATTTCTCTTTGATAGGAATAAGTACTACATTTGGAATTTTTATTCAAGCCGACACAAATTGAACCTTTTACCGCGATGGCTTGCGACTCAAAGGGCTGTAGAATGTTTACTAGTAATCAAACTTCCTCCGAAGAAAAACAATTTTCGAAGCAATTAAATACACAAAATTCACGAAACACAAAATATTTGCTTAGAGATGCATTGTCTACTACATTACAGTTATATACAAATACTAGATGAATGTGACGTCGCTGACACTTTAAACTGTTTTAAAGGTATTTTCATGTGTTGAACATTTCTGCTATGCAAGCTCTTAATAAAAAACATATAGTTGTTTATCTTTGTCATCATCGGGTGAATTGCGTAAAAATATCGTTTAAGAATTAAAATTAACTTAAAAAACAAAAAACAAAAAATGTGTGGTAACAACTCTTCCAATTTAAACCTACGAGTCGGAACTATTACATCAGCAAAGCAGATCCAATAAGTATTTCCGGGGGGATTTCAATTCATATTCACCGCAAATATTTTTGATGTTTTTAAAACAAAATTTAGATTGTTATTAATTTTTTTTAAATGTTAACTTGTTATTACATATGTACGAGTGTACTCATAATACGAATACTGTTTTGATTGTGATCACATCTATACATGGACATTATTTACAATAA
The DNA here is from genome assembly GCA_038098605.1 of Gryllus longicercus. Classification (NCBI taxonomy): domain Eukaryota; kingdom Metazoa; phylum Arthropoda; class Insecta; order Orthoptera; family Gryllidae; genus Gryllus; species Gryllus longicercus. The sequence continues at coordinate 2,177,305 of JAZDUA010000135.1, read as the reverse complement.
ATTGTGTGCGTAAAACTACAAACAATTGTTGACTCTGGAGGAGGGAGGCCCCATCACCCAGATCTGCCACTGTACATCAAGAGTAGAAAGTATATTTCGGAAAACATCTTGCAAACGGTCTAGATAAAACAGTTCAATTTTTAAAAGATAACAAGTCTTTTGTCAATTTTTATTCACTTAAATTGCAAAGACTAATGATAATTGTTTGCTCTGAAAGTTTACGTGTCAACTGGTGGAATCTCTTCATGTAGAAATATTTAAATCCCAATAATTTTGAAAGAACAGAGTCCAATTATTCGTAGCAGCAATTAGTGGCATTTGTTTTTTTATTTCAAAATGTTAAAAGTAGACATTAGAATAGTATTTAAATAAGAATTTTTCACTTAAATCATAATTAATATTTTTAAGTATTTGGTCTCCTTTAAAAACTACCACTGTAATATCGGGATCGAAGTTTCTCCTTATTGCAATCTTTGCCAGGAAAGTAGTCAGGTTTATGTATTTACATGATTTACTCACAAATAAGCATTTACAATGCTTCCAAATAATTATTACAAAAGCAAATAACATTTATGCGCAAGAAAGAAAGAATATCGTCTACATGTTTATGCCCCGCAAGAATCGAGTGTACCAAACCTTGAATTATTATTTTCCTTTCTGACTGTAGATGTAACAACTTCGGCAGACTGTATTTGGCTCTTATTTTATAGACAGAAAAGTTCAGTATTTTTGATAGCTGATTTACATAAAAATAATAAAATACGTTGTACATTATTGAAACATTGCTAATTTAAATATAATTTACGTATTACACATTTTAGTAAATTGCATAATATTTTATTACTTTGATATAAATTCGATATGTAAAATACTGATTTTTTCGGTTTATAAAATAAAGGCCAAGTACAGTCTGACAAAGTTGTACCAAATTTTACTTCGACCTTTGTTAAAAGCAGATAAAAATGATATAATTTTGTACTAGATCTGGTACATAAAGGTAATACATTGCTAACGCTGTCATCACTTTCACGTTCTTTTATTCGCAGCTAACAGTCATTATTCCTTCTTTTCTACAGAAAAAATAAGGAAAGTAAACAGACCTTTGAAAAAATAGAAAAGAGATCATTCCAGTCCTTCAATAGAGCCTTTATTTTTTGATTCTAAGCCGGTTACTCTCAACGATTCCCCAACCATGTACCATCAGGAGTTAACGAACAACCCCTCGGGCGTCCGGAATCATCACCTGCTATCCCTGAAAAAGCCGCCAACTCACACACTAGTGACTGATTCTCCCTTCGCAACCACTAATTTTGATTTATTGAAATTCTTTCTTTTTTTTCTATTTGTGGCCGAGTTTTTTTAACGTTGAAGACATTGCTCCACCCGCTTTCCGTGCCGTGCACTGAGGGTCGCTCGCCCGGCCGTGCGTCCGTCCGCCGGCACGCCGAGCACGACCGTGCGGCCTTCGAGTCCCGGCCGCGTCACCCCGAAGGCCTCGCATGCGCCCCGCGGCGGACGGAGAGGGACGTGCAGAAGAGGACGCGTGTACCTCGACACGGATAGGGACGGCAAAAAACATCGACATTTTCCAGCGCAAACGTCGATATTGTCTTCAGGTTCATGTATTTGTTCAGAAACATCTGTTTTCAAAAACGATTCCTTATTATATAAATAAAATTTCCAGTGTATATTTTTTGTCTATTACTCGCAGTCAACAGCCAATCACTACTGTTACTGTTTTCGATCCCCAGATGGCACGAAAACCGATTAAACTGCATTTTGAAGCGAAACAACATTGATTAGAAAATTAAGGTGCCAGTTACATTTGAGGCAGAATATTGACGTGTTATGCATCACATTAGAAACAGGACACTTCGATATTTAATACCATATTTATCATATTTAAAACTGCGAAGTTTTTGTCTATTTTTTCATCGTCATCGAAAACCTTTTGTTGATGCATCGATGTTTTGCTAAAATTTGCCACCACTACACACGGCATACTTACTAAGGAGAGCTATCTTCATGATCTAAACGAACTTTATTGATTCAAATAATAGCCAAATACACCAAATCAAGCAGTGAAAATAGCAATTCCATTTCAGATACAAGTGAATAATTAACTCAATGAACAGATTTTGACACTTAATTATTCGGGACGAACGAAAAATGAATCGTACACATCACATTTTGCAATAAAAATTAGACTTGATGTAGTAAGAAAAAAAATTGGGATTACTTGTATTCCGAGTTAAGTTTTATACAGCTGAAGAATAGCAAAATGCTACGCGATAGCTGTACTTTAAGTAATGTTGAGACGCGAAATGAAAACCACTATTATTAACAGAATATATGCATTGCATCTTAAAAGGCGAATGGGGTTCCTTTCCCAGATAATGTAAGCAATCATGCAGCATATCATAATTCCAGATTTCATGAATGATAAATGCCAAGACAAATTTAAAATTATTATAATTAGAAAAACAATATCGTAGGTATTCATTCGAAACTTCAAATATGTACTGTAAATGCTGATCATGATGGAGAATTTAGGGTAGGTGACAACTGGGTTGGAAGAAAATATTCCGATTGTCCAACATTCGCAATTGGACCTGTATTTCGGTTGCATTCGGAGTTGACCTGTCTACCAAAAAACACTGAAAGGCTTTCTCACCTGGTTGGTAACCTTCAGAAACAGAAAATGCACAAAAAATAGATGCATTACTTGATCTGCAATTATATAAATTCGGTGTACGATACCATATTAGATAAGTGTTGGTAAATTTACCTTGAAATTTAAGAAACCGAGACTATCTCCTCTCCTGATAAGGCTTATGAAATAAGGCACTAGATTTGAGAGTCGTTATTTTGCAGTTTTTATGTTCTGCACACATTCAATGATTTCCCCCTTGGAAAAAATGATTTTTGGGTTTTAGGCTGTACGAGAAACGCTGCGTCCTAGGTATGATTGCCAACTTTCACTATCGTTTCGTGGGGCTTTCATCAAAGAATTTCGTATCTACTCTAGCCGTGGAAGTCCACGCATTCAAATTTTGTAGTTGTTGAGCATGTCAAAATTGTCTATACTATACAGTACCAACATTATTGTAACGCGATTGTATTCTTTAGGGAACGTTACAATTATTGCATTTTGAAACTACACTTCAAGTATCATAATTCCAGTATCATTGACTTGAAAATAACTTTCAGGTTGCTCCTTTTTTACCACTTACGTAATTATGACTTATCAGCAATTTAGGTGCTCATTTGCATTCGAGGGTCTACTGTCCAAGAGCAAAAGGAAACTCGGCCTTTGCTACTGATATATTTTTATTATCTTATCTGCCTTTTTCACCTTCAAACTTTACTCTTGAACATTCGACCAGTTAAGGATGTCTAAGGGAATTTCAGGATAAAGATCAGCGACATTGGAATTTGTATTCATCCCTTCCCACATTACCTAGTACATAGTATTTCTTGAACTACTTTTGAGTGTCAACTCGTGTTATTAATTTAAACATTTACAACTATATTTGTACATAAAATCTAATTCATGTACATTTTAAATAATAATTAATTTTAATAACAAATATTCAGGCTTCAAATATTCAGACTATTCATCTTCTGTCTGAGTTACCCCTTCGATGGTTACTCTCCGGGAAGCCCGCCCCCTGCTTCCTTCCCTTGCAGTAACGCCCGTCTAAGAACTTCGCCTGCTCGATACTTAATTGTTACTGGTCGATACAATAGTCTTGTCAAAATGAGCACCTACAAACGAATTGACACATTAACAATATTAGTAATAATAATAATAATAATAATAATAATAATAATAATAATAATAACAACAATCGTTCATTGATCACTTCCAAGTCTTTTTCAAGTTACATCATCTTACATGCATTAGACCACGAAAATATTTGATTCTGAAACAAAAGTTTCGAAAAATTTAGTTCCAGTATCTAAGTCAAAAATTCTATCATATTGCGAAAGTCACAATGTATGCTGAAATTTCTAAACTCGAAGTATTAATCAAGTACTTAAACACTATAATGTTCGCCACGCAAATAGGGAAAAAGTTCAAGAGTTTCAGGTAGCAAATTCATTGCATGCGTTTTGCAATGGGAAAAAGACCAAGAAAACAGGGCTCGGTTACTCCTTTCTTCCTCTGTAATTTTTTGACTTCACCCACAAATTTCCAGAAGACATGAAACGCGAAGCTCATTTCAAGGTTTGTCTTGCCTAATTTTGTTGTTAAAACGGACACTTTCTATTCGTAATACAACATTGCAGAAGTGCTATTTATTATAACATTTAACCCATATCCTAGAAGGACAATGGTCTCTTGTCAAAAATAAGGATACTTGCTCGTTAACGTCCTATTCAGAAATAGATAAAGGATGGAAAGAGTATTTTTATTTGGAATTGTGTATTGTGTGAACAAAGTCGCGCCGGCTCCACGCCTCTCGCGAACTGCTGCTCAATGATTTATTTCAGTGACGCGGTTTTCATCATGAGTCTTTGGATCGTAATTCAATCAATGGGCTTTAGAGGATTAAGATTAGCAGCTAGGGGTTGTGTTTCTGTCGAATTATCAGACAATCTGCATGTAAACCTTTGAACAGTAGATAAGGTTGCCTGCTTTCTGAAGTCTTCAGATCACTGAACACGCTTTCTCCATCATTGAATGATATTATCAAATATCTTTTTCCCTTAAATCTTCATTATAAAAGTTTTTTTTTGTTTCTTTTAACTATGTATTTTTAAAATTTTCCTGCCATACAAAAAGGAAATTACAAATGCCAAATATGTCACATTTTATTTTTCTCTTTTGAGATCTGTTTTAGAAAATTGAACTTGAATTCCAGAACTTATCAAACACGTGATACTCTTCTTTATCCATATGTGATCACTATTTTTGACATATGCTAATCGACATACTTAAACACAATATAAAACCATATAATCAACAGAAAATTTAAATCCAAAAATTTCATTACATGACATTTCTCAAACCACAAGCACGAAGTTAACAAACCTTTCGTAACAGCAAAAAAAAGTGTTTGCAGATTATTTAATCCTCGTTTCCATTTACATTGATAGAGACCAGTAGGTCTCGAAGTGTCACGAACACAATCGCAATTTCTTCACACGGCACTACGTGCATTCGCGTAATGCAACGAACGGCCATTAATGGCTCTCAATTACCGAGCACCCGTCCATTACAAATCCACGAACGCCCCGCCATTAGCGAGGCACATCCTCAAAGGTCGTGCGCTGACTCGCGTATTTCACGAGATGCCTGCGAGGGTTCAAGGCGACGCGGTGCGGTGCGGGGCGGTGCGGGGCGGGGCGGGGCGGGGCGGGGCGGGGCGGGGCGGGGCGGGGCGGTGCGGGGCGGTGCGGGGCGGGGCTGCGGTCTCGCGCTTCGCGTTGAGGTTGTTTCGCAGCCGCATGGTACCTTCGCGCCTCCTAACGCAGTCGCTTTCGCGCGGCTCGCGGAGGCCGCGGTGAGGAAGCGGCCACGGCCCAGGTCAACAAGTAATGCAGTATTACATTGAACGATTTCGTGAAATTAAAACCAGTATACATAGAAAATACCCCAATCAGGACGGTGTATCTCAACAAGTTTATCGCTTTTTTTCTAACCGATTTTTCTTACCGCATCTCCCCACTGGCCAATTATAAACTGTAACTCATTTATCTTAGGAGGCGGTGTACATCGATCGCTATGTCGATGTCCAATAAACTGCCTATGTACCATAACATAACCGCTTTGATTTCAGTTATTTTGCAAAAATTGGCGCATTTTTGAACTCAGACATAATTTCGTTAGTGGAATAGTCCTATTAAATATCACTCGTGCTTTGGAAATTCTAAGATAAATCCCCTCCCCGCTTTGCGAGTCGGGGATTTATCGACAATTTCCAAAGCACTTGTAGTACTACCAACGATAAATCGTTATATACAACATGTGTTTTGCTCTCTAGTAATATATTAGTGAGTCGACTTTATTTACTCTATGATCTGAAAGTTGTTCTTCATTATTTATTTTTTAAATATTAAATACTCATATAGATAAATAATGTAAGCAGGTTTTCGCACCTATAATCAGCCTATAATTATTGTATATGTAGTTTTGAAGTAGCTTTTATTTTATTTTATTTTATTTTATTTCGTGTTAGCAGGCTTTCTTCTAAAGCTGACTGAACATTGATTTTTGAGAAACATAAAAGAGCCAAAAAACGCTGATAAAGCTTTTAATTAGCCTAAGATTATGAGTTGTTTCTTTTAGCTTTGCTGCGATGTATCAGCCAGCTTTATGGATAAGCACCACCGCCGCTGCCACCGCCGTCGCTGCCCTGGAGGCGGTTCACGTTGGAGTGGGCGGTGCCGCCCACAGAGAGGTCCTCTGAACACGACGAGACCTCGTGCGAACAGTGCTGCGCTCGCTCTTGGGTGAAATTTGTTTGACTGGCCGTCGTGAAATGGGGTGAGGGGGAAACCCGTGGCTTAGACAGCGCGCTACCTTCTTCACCTTTGCGTGCCGGTGGTTTAGCAGTCAGCACGCTACCTCTTCACCTTTCAGTATAGGAAGCGTAGCTACAGCTCAGTCAGTACAGACTATTTTCAGCTCTTGGTAACTCTGGCGATGCAGCGAGCGTGCTTTTCTTCACCTCTCGCTGCGATAGTGCAGCAGCCCGCCCTCTATCTCTTTACCTCTCGTTGCACGTAGCGTAGCAGCCTACACGCTGCCTCTTCACCTCTCGGTACCGATAGTAGTTACTAGTGACAATTTAGCATTTTAACTATTACAATTTTTTTACAATTAATTTTAGCAATTCATAAAATCCACCATCTCTACCGATAGTGTAGCAGCCAGCACCCCGCTTCTCCATCTCTAGGTAGCGATAGTTCTGCAGTCAACGTGATTTCTTGTACCGTCTGAATTCCGAAGCAGAAAGGCCAGTTCTTCTTGTGCAATTTGTGGAGGTCGAAGTGGGTTCGCGACAGGTTTCCGCACAAGTCTCCAGTTTGCCTTGCCTCCCCTCCATCCCCCATTCCTGTTTTCCGCTAATTTTCTTCCTCGTCACTCATGCTTTTATTATCTCATTGACTATCATGACATTGGCGAACGCTTGGGTACAAGGAGCCATTAAATTATATAAATGAATATACATGATTTTGCAACAAGGATCATTGAATTTTTTAAAAAAATGTTGGAATACTCTCTGAAAGATTTATCTACACCATCTTCTAATTTACGTGTATTCAAAGAAAAAAAATACATTTTGAAATAATTTCTTGTTGAAGGCAATAAAGTTTTTTTTATTAATTAAAATCAGTTTCTAATTGACAGTGTTTGCGAAGTTATTTCCACATATTCTGTTCTCATGTCTATAAAACACGAAATTAAAATAACGATGGGAAACATTATGTACGAATTTTTCCTCCCGAATTTTTACATTTTTATTGTTACATTCAATTTATCTTTGCATGAAACATAACTTCACATGACAAATTCAATTGGATTAAATTGGTCTGGATTGTCAATTGGACTGAGTGCGTGCGAAAACCCGAGTACACTTTTCTGAACAAACTCTCTTCATATTTTTGCTAAAGGTGTAAAAATCAACCTTTTACATCCTCGCAATTAATGGTTCTCATGACAAGAGAAGGATCTAGTTCAAGGACGAGGCCTGGTTTCCACTCTGCAGCATATTTCAACTCAAACTATAGAAACGATATCATTCTATGTTAATATCCACTCACCTCTGAAAAGAACAATATTAGACATGACGCTTAGTCGATTTAGCACACTATTACTTTATAAAATATATTTCCATATCTTTTTGAACACTATACTGACGATACTCTTGTCTTCAGCGTCTCATGAATTAATTTGTATTGTAATTTACATGACATTGTCGATAATAGTCTTGCAAGCAGCGCGAAGACTCCACAACAGAAATATCTTAAATCTTTTTGGTTCGCGGCACTCTTTTCCGTCGTGGGAAAATTACGGCATTCGTTAAGAAGAAGAAGAAGAAATCTGTCTGCATCATGATTTGGAATGTTCGGAAGCAGAACCTACAATTCCTCACAGAATTCACATGCATTGGACAAAAGTAAACAAAGCGACGTTTTCCATTCAATTATAAATATTTTATGATTGACAGAACATTTTTAATCGCTCGTGTTGTAATACCATTGTTTAGTCTCGGGGTCTAAAAGTTGATAAATAACATAACTAAAACAGTTAATGCACAATGTTTCACGTTCTCATGTATTCCGTTTAAATTATTTTCGCGGCACACAAGTGTAACAATGCAAACTCTTAAAAACCTTTTTCTCCGCAAGGTACGACTCGAAGATCACTGGAGCTCTAGGTCCGATAAGGAACGGATCCCTGATTTAGCAATTTCCAAATAATTTGCTTCAAAAATAAATATATAAATACTTTATAAAGCAGAATATGCAAGATTAGTGCGCTTCAATTTCTGTGGAATTATCATTATGCAGCAGAATAAATAAATCTACATCAAAAGCCTTTTCAGAAGCGTAAATTTGAATATTAAAATTAAACAATCCATCCACCCCTTTGAATCAAACGTTTTTAACATTTCGTAAGTTGTTGAATTTGAATCAAAATTATAATGCAGTACCTCTCGCAAATTTACGAGTCCTGCTATCACTTGCCCCAGGTAATATTAAAAACGTTTCAATAATTATTTCTCTCTCAACAAGCTTCAGCAGTATCTTATATGACTCAAAATTCTAAAATGCATGGTCAATACAGTATCGTCAGCCTCCTTTTACTCCGAGCCTTCGGATTTTCTGCGCTTCTGCACTCTAAGCCGCACCGCTTAATCCGCCGCTGAGCGCGAGGGGGTGGAGGGGGGGCGGTGAAAGCTCCGATACCTCGCGCTCGGTCACGACGCGCGCGCAATGTAGGGGGCGCATCTGCTCGGAACGAACCTTCGCTGACCATGGGTGGAGATGGACCCCGGCAAAAAGAAAATGTGGGCCGCTCGGGTGGGGGAGGGTGGGAGACGGGGTGGGAACGTGTGGGAGGGGGGACGGGATGGAATCGGGTTGAAGTGGGTGGAAGCGGGTGGAAGAGGATGGAAGCGGGTGGGACGGGGAGTGAGTGCGTGTGAATGCGTGTGAGTGCGTGTGAGCCGCTCTTGTAAGACCGAAGTCGGACACAGTAATATGATATACAGAAGAAATAACGTTCCTCAACTCGATATTAATTATTTGTATGGATAAAAATGTAGAGTAAAAACGGTATTTTTACAGTAGCATTCGTTCAGAGTAAACAAATAAATTAATGGTATTAAAAAATAAAGTCAAGTCTGGTGAATCTGATAGCCGAGTTCCCTGGATCGGAATAAACAAAAGCATTTTTTTCAATTTATAAACATATTACAAATGAAAGAAATGTACTCGTACGCAAATAATATAATTTTCATTTTTCGACCGTAGCAGTGGCAAAGTTGACATATTACAAGATATATATCTAGCTTAAGGTTGAATATAGAACTAGAAAGATACGGTGTGATTTTATGTGATAAATAACATATTCGCAAGTACTTGTATTCGTGGAAAATGTAGATTATGCATTTTCAAATATAAATTTCACAGAAAACCCTGTTGTAAGAAAAGATTAAATAAAACATGTACATAAATAATAAAAGGGAAAACGTTTTTAGGGCGAAATTGAAAGAAATGGAAAAGATGAAACTCTAATCACATTCACGTGATGTATGGAGAAAACGAGAAAAAAATATACTAAAAATTAAGGTCAATAATATAATGAGATATTGAAGTGGTGACAAGAATTCAAGAAGGAATCGGAAGTGAATACGTGTTATGGAATGCATTTTTCAGGCAAAAATAAAAATAAACAATGTAATTAATGTTATTGTTATAATTATTTATATTATTGTTGTTTTTGTTATGTTAATATATTTATAACAATTACAACAGAAATAATCAGAGCTGAAACGAGAGATGAAAGGCCTAGGAAGGTCGACTAAAAAATAAAAAGCGCCCAACGCATGAACGAATAGGAAGCTTACACGAGTGCGAGACACTGAGTGAATGCAACGCAAGCCTGAAAGGCGTGAGAGCATCGAATGAAACGGAGACTGAGTAACGTCCGAGTCCAGGTGGGAGCGCGTACGCCGACGGCAGCCGCTCCGTGCTAATCCCGCGCTGCCTCGCCAGGGCGACGCCCTTTCCAACGGGGCGGGCCACAAAGCGCGCGCCCGTCAAGCGACCTGGCAGTCGGGCCTGATGAATGGGGGCGGGCGCGGGAACGCGAGCGGACGCAAGAATGGGAGCTCAGCCCGGGCGCGTGGGCGGGGGGGAGAGGGGAAGTGGGCGGGAGCGAGGGTTGGGGGGGGGGCGGTGTGCGGTCCGGTGGTAGCGGGTGGGTGTGAGTGGGAGCGTGTGCGAGAGGGTGGGAGCGTGTGGGAACGTATGCGAGAGGGTGGGGGAGGGTGGGAGACGGGGTGGGAAGGGTAAGACGGGATGGGAACATGTGGGAGGGGGGACGGGATGGAATCGGGTTGAAGTGGGTGGAAGCGGGTGGAAGAGGATGGAAGCGGGTGGGACGGGGAGAGATGCGCGTGTGAATGCGTGTGAGTGCGTGTGAGCGCGTGTGAGTGCGTGTGAGCGCGTGTGAGCGGGTGTGAGCGCGTGTGAGCGCGTGTGAGTGCGTGTGAGCGCGTGCGAGCGCGTGTGAGTGCGTGTGAGCGCGTGTGAGCGCGTGTGAGTGCGTGTGAGTGCGTGTGAGCGAGTGTGAGCGCGTGTGAGCGCGTGTGAGCGCGTGTGAGCGCGTGTGAGCGCGTGTGAGCGGGTGTGACCGGGTGTGAGCGCGTGTGAGCGCGTGTGTGCGGGTGTGGGCGCGTGTGAGCAGAAGAGGCGGCAGAAAGAGAAAGTGCGCGATGAATGACAGGAGGGGCCGCGAGGGCCACCGAACCAGGCCGGAACGCGAAGTGCTGTAGCGGCGGGGCTCGCTGCGCTGACGTAGGGAGTAACGGGGTACTAGTCCTCAGGCGCTCAGTTCAGAAGACTTCAATAAGTTTTCGTAAGAAATTAGTATAAAGATATCGTTCAATTAAGCCTCAAAATACCACCACTCTAAAAGATAGTTATCTAACACAGTGGGCTCATTAATTCATTTCGTGCAGATGAGTATCTGCAATGTTGGCAGATGTAAGGTTTTAACACTCCTTAAGCAATATTCTATTAGACAAATGAAAGTTGTTAAGACAATGTACTTTTGATAATGGCGTAACCAATCAATATCGATGTTCTACATAATTATGTTAAATTGGCGTACGATCGTTGAATCTATACCTCCGTAATGACAACCTTGTGGGTTTTATATAATTTTATGCAATCTATAAAAATATTCCTGAAAATTATTAGTTTGCTTTTTCGATTATCAAAATACGTTAGTATATTAAAAATTTCCGAGGCCAGGAAGAAAAAATCTAAATTCACAGCGAAAATCTATACTCCACCTTTGCCAAGGCGGATTAAATTAACCGGAGACTAAATTAAAAGTTGTTTCGCAACCTTAAGTTTGATTCTCTTATAAACTGTCAATGCAGCTATACAAAATAACATCGTATTGAACTCGTTTACAATGTTGCTTTATTGCATTCGTACAAATTTCAAAACTCGCTCCCAACGTCTTTCGTATTCAAAACCTGTAGTCATGCAATAAATCTTAACATCATAAACCAATTGCATAAACTACTATTTATTTTGTGCCAGCTGCAGCTCGTGCTACCAATATAATGCCTGTTGCTATAGCACTCTTTCCAGCAACGTGCCACTGCGGGGAGACTTTTCTGGCTATGATCTATGATTCTGGCTTTTCTATGATCAATAGTTCTGGTGGTATCATTCAATCACTTTCTGCAAATGTCTGAGTAGCACTCTAAGAAGCCGATCAAGGACCACGAGCGATCTTTTATCTTTATCACTGTATCCTGGACTTAATAGTCGATCATTATGTTGATCACCCACCACACTAAACCTTTTCCCATCGATCGTTATCAGTTCAATGTCCTATTATGCTCCCGACCGACCTGAATGTACAAGAGGATCGCCAACTAAGGCGTAATGATAAAAAAGGTTGCAGTATTGTAAGTGATTAATATCATATATATTTCCAAACGAGGCATGAAAATATTTTGCAGAAAACACATCGCAGTAATCCATATCTACCAAGAACAATTTTGTTCATTATCAACCTCCTCATTAGCAGTGCTTCATTTCTGGTAAAGATGATTGTCGACATTTCAATAGTGTTTAATTAATGTTCATGCGATCTTGGCAGAGATTTCCGGTTACGAATGTCTATAAAGGCAATAGAACAAACAGTTAATCCTAAATTTATTACTTTATCATTAATGGCTATTAAGAAAAGAAGAATTTACTTACTGTCGAATGCTTAGTCTCAAGTTTTCAACTTCTGTCTTTCCAAGAAGGAAATATACATTCTCTTAATGTCAAAGAATACGATTTATTGATCTTTCTCTTTCCATGTTCATTAGTAATTTTCGTTCGCATAGGAAGTCTTTGATAACAATAAAAAAAACGTTTTTTTGTTTTTTAAGGTCGCATCAATGTATACGTCAATAGGGACCACAACTGCATTTAAGGGTATAGTAACTATGAAGATGACATGATATGGTGACGATCGAGGGTGAAAGGACGAACACAAATACAACAATGTCCGAGATGGGACTTAAACCCGCGATTCTTCAGTCCGAGAAAAAAAATTATATTTTATTTATGTTCTTAACTTCACAAAACAAATAGAATAAGGAAAAACGTGTGCAGCTGAAACTAGTTTTTGATAGGAAGTAGTGATTACGAATACATTCTTATCTCCCTTCTTTTCCTTTACATCAAGAGTCTTTGTCTAATTTTGCATGTAATAGTACACCAGCACTACTCCCTAACTCGCCAAAATCACAAAGCAGATATATAGTATTACTTTAAACCCTCTCCTCAGATGTCGTTAAAGTTGTACATTCAAATTAGCATTTTGCGTTATAAGATTAGGTTTAGTTTTACACGAAAACGCAGGTTAAATTGTTTAAATATTTATTGTAAAGATGTATATTATATAAAGATTTATATTAAAGAAAATTTGACTGAGTAAATTGCAAGGCAATGATTCGAAATATCGAAGAATAAGAGATTTCATTTTGGGTCATTTCACATGCATTCATTTGAATCAATCGTCAACCGGAAGAGAAAACGAAACTACGCAGCGATTCCAAGTTTTTTCTCTGCATTTTACTTGACGTTATGTCAGACACCTGACGTAGAATGCAGCTAGTCGTGTGCCTCTGGCAGCGAGCGCAGATAGCGGTTGGCCAACTATTCCAGGAAAGGCATATTTGCCATCCTTTTAAAGGAAGTCGCACATACATTGCACGCTCCTCACACCGAGTATTGCTATGCAGTGCTGACTCCTTTCGTAACGTATGCATTTTCACTTTTTGGTGAAATCTGATCATTTCCGAATAGGTTTTGTGAATGAAAACAAAAACAGAATTTAATGAATTAAAATGTTTACGCTTTTATTAAATATAACTTATTATTTAAACAACACACTTGTTTTTTGACACAAAAACTTTCTTTATAATACGAAGCACGTGTGCTTGAATGAATTCTGACTTGAACATACAGAAATTATAATTGATTATAATACGACGACAATTATAATGATAGAGATACGTTATCTACGAGAGGAAGTTATTGCTTCCCTCACTCCTCTCGTCGTTTGTGAGGTATATTTTTCGAATAATAAAAATATTTATCACCGTATATATTATTTGATAATGTTATATTCATTTTTAGTAACACAAAATAAAAAAAAAGGTTTCGTCAGGACAAAAAGTTGAGGCGCCACCGGCAGCTACGCCCAGAGAAGTAGATTTAAATATATTTATCATAATATAGGTGATAAAGATCTGCTGCACCAACATATTATGAAGTTTCAGAAGATATCACCCTTATGAATAAAATAAAGTAAACACAATTTCATTTTCTACGCGACCCAAACAATTATGTTCTATGGATAGTCAAAAGAAAACCTTAAAATATATTTTTATCGTTGGTGTTATGTTGAATCTTATTTCGATCTTTTTGTAGAGAAAATATTTCAAAAGTAATCAAATTAAAATACATTCAAAGCAACTGGTTAAATGCCTTTCATATTGTGGGCCTACAACTGGCGAGTCATGTCACAGGTAAAACAAAAAGGTGCAAAAACGATTTAAACAATTTAAGACAGAAGCCCCTCCAATTATTTTTTTTAATCTGGAGGAGAAGCATTGCGAGCAGTATGCAGTAGTCTTAATGTTTTATTATAAATAATTTTTAATTTCCGCTGAATTTAAAACATATTTTTATTTGTTAATTTGTTGTGATTTTATTCATTTCTATAGAAAATTAGTAAAAGTTATATTTCTGAATGTGCATCATCGGCATCTGAGAGGACTGATATTTCATGACCCCCACCGCCTCCCCACCTCTTAAATTTACTATGAATCAAATAAGTTATTTTGTTTGAAACTATTTACAAACAATTAAATATGAATTAACCGAGCAAAGAAGTTAAGTAAACTGTAGAAGTTAAGCAAAGTAGTACGTAGGGTGCTGGATTCACAACCGGGAGGTCCAGGTATGATTCCCAGACCGGCTATCTTGACCGGTGTTTTCGTGGTTTTCCCTCAGTCATATAAGCGAATGCTGGGATGGTTCCAAATGCCCACGAACAACTCCCTCTACCCAACCTAATACCTTCTACCATCATCTAGTCCTTTCACCCCTCATCATCACCCTATAATAACATCATCCAATCCCCCCTAATTGATATTTAAGGCTAAAACCCATGTCTCAACCAAGGAATGCAACCGAAAGGCCGATCCCCATAATTCCACACGGTGATCTCTCCAGAATAAAATGCAACTGGGCCTCGCAGAGAGAAATGTGTTGCTTGGTCAGTAGAGGCCCACACGCGGATAATAATAATGATAATAATAATGATGATGATAATAATAATAATAATAATGATAATGATAATGATGATAATGATAATGGTAATAATGATAATGATAATGGTAATAATGATAATAATAACAATAATAATAATAATATGCATTAAACTAGACACAAATATTGTATGTAAATCGATCAGCATTTTAATACGAAAGTCGAAAGTGTCGTGTGTGGAACTCGCACTGCACATTCCCCGCTGGCCTTCCGCCGGCCGTGATCACCCGGCGCCGACGGGGCGTGCGCGTTTCACGCGTCAGGCGGAACCCGCGCGGCGCGGCGGAATGCGGTTCTCCTCGACGCCGCGACCGCCCGAGTTCGAAGGCGCGATCTGAGAGTTCGACGCGCGGGAGATTTCGTTGCCGGGCGCAGCGCCGCGCTCCACTCCCGAGGTCGACCAACGCCCCTCACGCCCCAGGGCAGTTGCGGGTGCACTCGGGGCGCACGTGGGCACCCGGGGCGGACGCGCACTTGGCGCGGAACTTGATTGGATGAATCTATCGTGGAAAACTTCAAATACTCGATGATTTATTGATTGATTGATTATTAGTGAGTCCGGGCGAGTCAATTGCTAAGGTCATTAGTACCGTATGCGTAGTGAATGTTTCTGCTTGGGAGGTGGCGGTGATCTTTTCCCTGCTGTATGGCGAGATCCGGCGCCGACCTACCGTCGGCTAGCGGAGTTTCCCCAACCAGATATCTCCCACCAGCCGGGCATCACCCCAGCCGGTACAAGCTTAAAGTAGCCGACCGGACTCCCGATCTGTGTGGTGGTGCAGTGCAAGTATTGTAAGTGTGTGTAAGGGGTGAGGATAGGACAAGGAATGGGAAGGAAAGATCGCGCGCGGTCTATGTCCCGTTTCTTAGCGTACTGCTCCGGCATTCTCCTGGTACTGTTCAGAGCAGAAGGCCGCTAGAATTCTTCTCCAGACAGCGACAGAACTCGACGTAACTAACAAGCTAGTGCCAAAATTCCTCCCACCGTCAGGTCTCGAACCTACGACCTCCCGGTCAGAGGCATTGCAGTGAGATCAGTTGATGCCCTGATACACCTCTCCCGGTAGTAAAAAACTGGAAGTGACATCTAGTGGAGAGTAGTATGGTCTGCGCACATTTTCATGTGCTGCAAAATCCTTACCCTATCACTTTAATATTCATAACACAATTGTGATTAGCGATAGCAAGAAGCGTTGTTGGCAATGTTTGATAAAAAGATATGTTCGCTCCTGTGTAATAGAAACGATTCGCATCGGTAAACGTAGTGATTTGATTTGATGTCGCTGCTGACGAAACAATTAAACCCCTCAGTTTTCAAATGACCATCTCAGCACATGCTCAATGGAACGAAAACTGAAAGATATTGACTCATGCTTGATTATCAGTTACTGTAAGCCGATATTGGATTTGTGCAATCAAAGAGACCGCGAAGATTAATCATTTTCAATTGCTTCAGATCTAAAGATCTGACGAATTTGTTTATTATTTAAACGTTTAAGTCGAGAGAATCGATGAATCAGCAAATTCATGTCAGATTTCCAATATCTTTACGTTTACATTATCCGAATAGGATTTTGCTTCCGTATATCTATGGATTCCGTACGGCACAAACCCATCTATCGCTGTCGATCAAATGCGAATGATACATTAGAAAAGGATAGAGTGCCGTGTATTTAAGACGATTCAGAACTAATCTGCATTGCAAATGACAATGCGTCATTGTCACGCCCCTGTGAGCATATGTATTCTTTGTAAAGCGATTGATCGGCTCTGTTGCTTTTTGAGGGCAATAACCAGGAAGGAAGGCACCGCGGTTCCAGCGGAGAACCACTCCCTCGTTTGTTTCGTAACGTACTCAACAAAACACATTCATCAGTTTGACGGGAGTGGATTCCCGTCCTTGGTGATAACTAGGGCAAAAATCGTTCGAGTGCATGATGTTGTGAGTTAATTAAGTTTATGTGCTAATTCAATTGCGATGTGATATTTTATTCACATCCACAAACTTTTCCCACGCATGTAGCTGTCACGAACGAGATTCTTTATCTGTACATGTGAATACGCTGAGAGGATGCTCCTCACGTTCTAATTTAAATTTAAACGTTTCACTTTTTTTGTTCATCTGAGAGATTGTGGCTGAATAAAGTGTTGGGTTAGAGAAATTCGTCACTTCGTCAACTACAACATTTAATATTTATTCCTCATCTATGGATGTCAACACTGTTGCAATCGAAATTAATTTATTTTATACAAATGAATTTTAATTGAACGAGTATATTTTAGAATTACCTGAATAATGCATTTTACTACAGCGAACATTGATGGAAATATAAATATATCATGGATGTAAACTAGACGTTTCTCATAATAACAATGTTAAGGTCAAAATTGAAAAATACATTATTAATGTATCCTAACAAATCCAAGAAAGTGCTTACAAAACGTATTATCTCATTTAAAACTTTCAATTTGCTTCGTCATGATACAAGTGCATATTTAATGGTGTTCAATATATTGATCATTCACATTTCGAGCAACGTCAATTTATCTCAATTTCAAACGATTGCATTGTGTTTTCGTGAAATATACTACACGGTGAAATGTCCAATATCACAGCTGAAATATTAGTAAATCATGGCCAAGACGTATTTCACCTATTTAAATCAATATACAGAGTGATTCCATTTCAATCAAGACGGTTACTAAAATTAATAAGGGGATAGTTATGAATGAAAGCTTTAGATTTACCACAGATTACACA
The DNA here is from genome assembly GCA_038098605.1 of Gryllus longicercus. Classification (NCBI taxonomy): domain Eukaryota; kingdom Metazoa; phylum Arthropoda; class Insecta; order Orthoptera; family Gryllidae; genus Gryllus; species Gryllus longicercus. The sequence continues at coordinate 2,159,451 of JAZDUA010000135.1, read as the reverse complement.
CAGAATATTTTTCACCCAATACCAGCACGCTGGAAGAGATACAAGTGCAGTTTCACAGCGAGAAACCATATAACAAATTGTACAATACCACTAAAGTAATTACGAGAGCTCTTTTCTAATGCATGCTGCTTAAGGCTAATCATTTAAATGATAATATCGAGTCGACCGTGTTACAAAGCTATTTGCAGCAACCATTAGCAGCTTGTGAGCACACATTGCGGGACGGAGAAAATAAGATATTATTGTGAACTTCAAGTCAGCATCAGAAAACCACAAATTGTTTTATTCATGCTTTAGAGAACACAAAAAGAGCTCAGAGAACGTTGGCAAAACGAGGAAAGTTATCTGTGAAGCATAAGTGAAATGCGACATTTAGTGCACTTAACAGGATATGCTATCAAAATTAAATCATCCTATAATTGGTTCTAGATACGTTTAGAATTAGTGTTTCACAAAGAACAGATCCGTCAAACTTAATTGTTTTCATTCTAATTTCTGATTTAATTCAATTACTAATAGTTTCCATTTCTAAACGTAAATATAATAAAACTTCATGGATGTGTAAACCTAAAACACGACGGAGACCAACTTCATTTCTGGGCGTACTTTTCTCACACTATTACTTTTTACCCTACTTTTTTTACATAAGTCATATTTTGGTGACAAGTTTAATAATTTAATTAATAAATACAATTGATTTTACATTGAACAATTTACGGGTTGCCAGATAGCTTTGATGGCGTCCTTCTCCAAATATAAATACATTCCCAAATTGTCACGTTAAAAAAAGAAAACTCAGGAATTACACATATTTTCAGAAATAATGTTTTATTGAGTAAGGCTACGGGGCCCTTTTCAAAAGTTTCAAGGGGCCACGAATCCACTGTCCCTCTGCGTGTACTACTTTGCAAAACATAAAAACGAAAACAATATAATTTAAAACACTTCTGAACATTTACGAAACTATAATCACTACATATCTTCTGATTAGAATAATCGCTATAGTTCGATCAATTTTCTGGCACCATTGCATTTGCGGGAAGCTTCATTCGCGTTTTGTGTTTTGAGAGTCATAGTCCGGTGATAGGAATTCTTAATGTTCTACTCTTGGATCTTATTTCCAGAGAGACGTTGAAATGAAGTTCTAGTGGAAAGGTTCGTTGTATTTTATTAGCATCTTTAAGAGAGCATGAGAGGGAATGGTGACCACGCACGCAATAAGCATTTGTCAGAAAACTCATTTTACTCATCTCTCAATTCGTTGGATGTTTCTTTTAGGAAGCTCCGAACACAATCTGGAGTCTGATTGTAAACGTAAAATTATGAATTTACTCAGTTGTAGTGCATAATTACGTTTAGTTTTCATTGATTTGTTGAATACTATGCTTGATTAAAAGTAACAAAACTATTTATTCACTGTCTTCGGCAATAGTTAAACGTTAAGTTACCTAACCTTTATTTCAATGGATAATTGGCTTCATTAGAAATTTAAACTAGTTTCGGTCCATCTTTTATTGACTAAGAAGTATTGAATAATGGCATTTTCCTAGCTTACCACACTACACTATCAGTCCCTCACCTCAACATCACTACGGAACAAATAAAAACAATAGAAACAATTAAACAAGTTTCATTTCAACAATATCTGTCACTTTACTTGTACACAGCAACTTTCATCTCGCCACAGCAAGTGTCACTTTTCGTCGTTGCCCCAAGACGTCGACCACACGGCCTAATTTGCCAACATTACTTATTTAAACGTTTAATGTGTGGTGCGTCGGTGTGAAAGTGTCGTGACTTGGTGTGGCCATATTACTCAGGTTGTAGGGAGCACGACCCACGCAACGGACACGTTCCACTTTCCGTATACTGCAACTGAGAGCAATTGAGTTTGACATGCATTTATGTGAAAGTAACGCAGGTGTTCGGGAGGGAGAAATTGGAACATCGTTAAAGAATGGTGAAAAATGAAAGAGCTAATCACGTAAAAAGTAAATTAAATGAGTGCGTGATGAATCTTTCTTTATTTCTTTCTACGCTTCGCATGTGTCCTGGCACTCCAACCAACACATGGTATTTGTTCACTGGTTAGTTATTTTTTAAAATTCTTTATATCGATTTTGTAACAGTAAATAATGAGAAGCTAATATCCATTGTCACTATTAATAAAGATCCGTATCATTTAATGTAAGCAATACTACGTATTGTTCTACACTAATCGAAGGTGCCTGATAATTGGCAAACATTATATGATGCCTAGGCATAACAAGAATTTGATTCATAAATAACGATATAAACACGAGTTTACTTCATAGTATTACAATTTATATTTTAATTCATTGGAACCTATTTAGTAGCTACATCGCATTAACCAGCCAATATTTTTTGTTATAAACAAATGTTCAGTGTATTTCATTTTGTACATTAGATTTGCAAAATATTATATAAATAGAATGAAAAATTTAAAATGACGTGAAAATCATAAAGAATTTTTTAATTTCTCGATTACAATAGCTGGATATACAATCTAGTTATACAATATTGGATTATAATCCGCAAACCGATTACAGATTCATGAAGCGCACCGCGACAACTGACGAGAACTGCTTTGAAATTAACAGCTCTGTTATTCGAAACAAACAGAAGTCAAAATACGAGTGTAAAAATATCGATTAATAATGTAAATCTGCCTGTAGTAACCCCCCAAAAAATTGAAATTTCCCAGTCCAATATTTCCTTTAAAATCCAGATGCACGACTTTCGTACTCAATCATACTTTATCTTTACTGAAATATACGAAAATGTAAGAATGTAGGGATTTTTCTCCAAAAACGTTCCGTGGCGTTCAACGCGAGTGAGCTATCCAGTTGGCACTCGTCAGTCAAAGGCATGCGCAACCTGCAACTCTTTCCCGCGTGTGGGATTTCCGCGTGGGGCGTAGCCAGGGCGACATGGAGGGGGGCGCGACCTTCTGAACGCCACCGCACCCGGGTGGGCGCCGCCGTCGCCTCCACGGCGTCAGGCCGTGTGGCGCCATACGCAAGTACGTACTTCAAGCTATGTTCGTACGTCCTGTCCGACCTTCACAGCATTTTAACAGAATATTAATTTATTGTTAATTTGAGTCTTTTAATTAAATTGGGCAGATACGAAAACAGGTTCCCCGCCATCAGATCGAGATAGATACCTAGTTTATACCAAACTGTAGGCAGGAAGGAGGCAGACCAAGAGTGAAAGACGTATGGATGGACGAATAAACGCAGGTTACCCGGATACTGTATCTATTACAATAGATCGCTTTGAAAATAGATATGAACATTGCCAGCGCTGCATCAAGCATCTACATTTCGTTTGAATTCAATTTGTCTCTGGTTGGTTTAAATGAGTACAATCCTAAATGATATCCAACTTTGCGAAAAAAGAAAAAAAATATGGCACTCACCATGCACGCACACGGGAAGTTAAATTTTAGATTCTACTGAACTGAACTTAAACCTTAAACCAATGGAAAGTTTCTAAACCATTGTCATGAGTATAGCAGGTGATATAGAAGTGTATGAATAAGTGTCCTCGTTGCTAATCCAATCTTACCGCCTCCTTCTTTTCCACTCGAACTCTTTCTTCCAGAAAGCGTTTCGTACCAATGGAAAGGGGTCGGCCGATTGTTTAAAAATGCCGAGCACTACCGGCGGAGTGCATACAATACCTCTAGCGAGCGCATACAATGGAAATCTCTAGGGCATCTCGCGAGGCGCGGAGAGAGAAAAACTAGAGCAGCAGGGCGAGCGATACGCTCACAATGCGTAGTGGAGAAGCAGCAGTCGACCGCGTCATCCTGTCGACCACTTGCGGTCTCGGTGCTGTGCTCGTATCGCCATTCGATTCGACTTCAAAGTAATCGAGAGCAATCGTGTCATTGGCACTTCGAACCGGTGCTTTGCTCTTACGCGGTTGCAAGCGGCTGAGACACAAATGCTAAATATCTTTACATCGATTATAATCAACTTCTATTTTTAATTACAGGCATACAACTAAAGAAGTGAGAGATAATCGAGGTTAGCTTGTTCATGTGAACTCTGACATACAGCAAGGATTTGTAATGATATAATTGTCATTCGGAAGTGCGGATGGGAGCAGCATAGCGGAAGAAATGTCAACAAAAATAGGTTCCAAAATTCTGCATCTCATGTTAATGTTTTTAACGTCAGTTAATGAAACTGATGCGTCCTCCTAACTACATATACTAGTTAAGTCACGGTTTTGAGGATTGCACAAATGATAGTGTGTAGTATTTGTACTTAAAATATTTTTGGAGTAATTCATCAATTCAGAAAGGTACAAATGTAATGAACACCTTGACAAAGGACGTATTAAGCAATTCCTGATATACATACATTGTTTCAATTTATTCTAACACATTTTGTGCTCAAATTGTCATTTTTCCAAAGAATATAAATTAAACTGAAAATAGATAATACAATAATGGATGTGGAAAAAATAAACGGAAGTAAATAAAATAATTACATGACTGAAAATGATTTTCACGTAGATTTCAATAGAATTTCTTACCTAACACATTCAATCCAGTTCCTGTGACTGACATTAAAACAAGGAAACCATTAATATCTTTCGCGTTTATCGGATTCATGCAATAATGTAGAATATAATTCACGTATATTTTTACGTTTGGATTCATGATCGTTTATATGCTTTAGACATGTAGCATTGTGGTGTAATTTACTGTAGTAAAAATAGTTAATCAGTTCTCCTGTGAAATTAAAATTAAATTACTTCATGCAATGCTATTATATCAAAACGAAATTTTCAGGGGTTGTAAAATCAACTTCGGCGGTTCATTGAAAAATATGTACTGAAAAAAGGACCATGAGATTATTCACCCTGAGTGAGAAAAACGCATGAATTATTTGTTAAACTTTTGGACGCTTCACAGATAATTATAATTAACACGTAAGCCATACCAATTCAGTAATTAGTTGGCATGCACTGTCGCGAATTTGCGTTATTGCATCAGCGAATGTGAATAAAAATGGTGTTCAATTTAATTTCTTAAATACGTGTTATTTTTTATACGTAAAATTCCTTCAATACAATTTACTGAAACACGTCCTTGATATTATGGAACTTTTGATAATGTTGCCTACAAAAGTCAATATTTATACATTTTAATAGTTCAAGACAAATAAATATTGAATAATTAAAATATTGACCCAGAGAAAACTATTGACTCACAATCCTAATACCTGTTGGTCATCATTTACAAATAAAACTTTGGCAACATTGCCAAATTTCCTGAAGCACCTCGCTTCTCGCGACACAAAACATGTTTGGCAATACAATTTTCACGATATTTGAGTATGCAAACACCATGACGCATTGGAAATGTCTTTAACAACTGTGCTATGTGTACAGGTGTAGCCTGCAATATCCACGAATTTCGCAAGAGGGTCTGTCCACATATATAAGTGAAATTAAGTATATAAATATTTCTTGACAAGCACATGGCTGAAACGTACTGTACAAAGTATGCTCTTAATGAAAATGTAAATAATAAACTGGATATAAATCCCTTTAAGAAAATGTTCTAATCCACTTGCATTGATTACTGACAAAACAAATGATCTTAAAATAATTCCCCAAAAATGTAAATTGTTATCGCAAAGAGAAATAGAATGAAAATTGTTAGTATCGAGAAAAAAAATACCACGTTGTTTTAGAACACGTCAATAACGCTGTTAGAACACAGGGAAAGATACGAGCCTCAGCGGCTGTGAATGCCTGAAATTCGCAACTCGAGTGTTAAGTATTCTTATTTCCTTATGACTCAGCTGAACACAATAAGTGCAGAACTTATGCAAATAACTCATAACCACTCAGATGAGTTTCAGCTCTTGCTTCTTACTGTTCGGAGAATACAAATTGTATTCTCGAACAATATTAATTTCGTCCCAAAAATATCGTCATTTTGGGTGATAAATATAAATGTTCTACAAATGCGAAGATCAATAAAAATTTTAATATCGTTTCCCCTAAGTCATGTATCGAAAGATAACCACGGAAGTGAGTTATCTTTGTGATAACACAGGAGAAAGAAAGTATAATGGTATTGATTATTAAACTAATACGAGCTTACAAATAATACTTTCAGTGTTTCTATCAAATAATACAATCACAATGATACAAAATAAATTTCTGGAATAAAAAATACAATTCCTGGATAACTAAACTGACAATACAGATAAGAAATATGCAAACGTGAATTAAATAAGATAAATTAATATTTACTTAAACATAATATATCCGCTTTCGAGCGTACAGAAGCAAATACGAAAAATAATTCTCAACTATTGGCCAGCTGAACCGAAAGTGCTGATTAACAAAAACACGCAAAAATGGTTTTCCTAGACGTAGCATTGCTTAAGAACAATAAATAAAATACTCTCAGACAACACTGCAATTAATCAAATATTTTAAAAACAAATAGTTTCACGAATTCTGTAATAACCTAGTGTAGTGTATACACAATACTGCAAGTCTTAACACACCAAGAACATCAAAGTAGCTGTTCCGGATCGCAACTCGTGAATAGCAAGTTTTTAATGGAGTGCGGCCTCTTCCTTGCAACCTTACTGTCGCAAGACGCCAACTAGAACGTCAGTAGTGACGCATTGAGTATGAGACTTCAGTGTAAATGTGAAAATAAGAGGAATTAGACAACCAAATATTTGCTCTTTTCAGCAAAATCGAAACTGTCATTAATTTTCGATTTTTCTCGGGTTCCTGGGTATCTAACGAAACTATAGACATGTCTCACACGACCGGAATCTGCGTTTTTTTCTTCCAATTTCTGTGTGCATTGGATTTTGGTGATGATAATGATCATGACAGTGATAACCATAATAATAAATACTTATTACTTTTGTATTAATTTTACTTCTTAATTTGTTGATATTAATAATTTGATTTCTGTACAGTTGATTTACATAAAATACTATTTATATAATATTCTTGAAAATAATTATAGAGACTAATGTTGAATATGACGACGATAATTACGAAACCATAAAAGCTTATCAATATTCTAAATTATATTGTCCGTCACGCCTACCACTACACGTGTATTCCCATTCTAACGTGGCCAACTCAACAAGAAGCCCACATCACAACAGCCCTGTACTGATGTTCCAGTACAATGGAGCTTTACGAATCAACATTTACTCTACAACAACAATTAATACGTATTGCCATGTAAACGACTAAAACGTTTATTAGTCACAGATGTGCCAGACCTCCAGAAGTACGTACTCTCGTGATCTGAGCAAGATAATCACCATATTTTGTAACAGCGAAGTTACTGTATATTTATAATACTGTTATAATTGTTATGTTCAATGATTGAAAGAATTAATATTCTATAGAGGTTCTTGAGTTTTGTTCTAGTTAACCCTTATCTGCGTGAATTATTTTTTTAAAAAATTCTCAATTCTCCATTTTATAATTTTTTTAAAAAAAAGAAATGTTTTTCCTCAAAATTTTGAAATGCACAAGGTGACACATTTTAGGATGTTATGAAAAACATGAAATTTTAATTGTATTACTGCAAAATTTGAAGGTGAAAGTTTGAAGTAGCTACAGATTCGTAGAGTGTGCGAGTACGGGCCCGCTAGGCAGATAAGGGTGAAGACAAGACCGTAGCACTTCCAGCCCGTGGCTTGGCTCGCACGCAAATTGCAGAAGGGCTGGCACCGACCTGCATGTCGCGCTTCACGATGAAGCCCTTGCGCTCCAGGTCGGCGAGCAGGAACAGCTGCTGCGCGCGCTCCAGAAGGCCGCGCTCCAGCAGCTCGTGCGGCCGCTTCTGCGCGTGCGCCACCGCGGCGGCGGCCGCGCTCGCCGCGCCGCCCGCCGGCGCCGCCTCCACAGACATCGCGCACACCCACGCACGCCCACACGCCCACACGCACGCTCCTCTGCCAGCTGCCGCGCAACAACACGCGGTTCGGGGGGCGGAGTCGCACGCGGACGGTCGTACGCCTTGTTTTTTTCTCGTCTGATCTTTGTTTTGAAATTATTTTCAATACACTTGCCGCTTCAAGAACTGTCACACGCCCACGCACACGCCCACACACGCACGTGGACGCTTGGTAGGTCTTCGGGTGACGGAGTCGCACGCGGACGGTCGTACGCCTTGTTTTTTTCTCGTCTGATCTTTGTTTTAATTTTTTTTCAATACACTTCCTCTTCAAGAACTGTCACATACACGCCCACGCACACGCCCACACACGTACGCAGACGCTCAGACGGTCTTCGGGTGACGGAGTTGCACGCGGACGGTCCTCTACGCTTTGTTTTTCTCGGCCTTTTTTTTTATTATCTTCAATATCCTTGTGTTTTCCAGAACTGTCACTTACACGCACACGCCTACGCACACGCACTGCCCTATGCCTTGTTTTTCTCTAATGATCTTTTTTTAAATTCTCTTCGATACACTCGCCTTTTCAAGAACTGTCAGTCGTGTTGTAGACCGATGTGTTTGCTTTCAATACGAAACTTGTTTTTATCTACTCTGTGATATTAGTTGTATCACACGGACATTTGATCGGTTAGCAAAACAATAATGATAATTCGCTTTTTCGCGTCTTCCTTTTGATGTATTTTCGCACTTTCAATTGCACTTTCCTCACCTTTCGCTTTTTTGTATTTCGGCACTATTCTCACAACTTGCTACTGCAGTATTACACGCAAATGTCGTTTAATTTACATATGCTTAGACAGAATGTGCTAGATTTTCTTTGCCGCACTATTATACTGCAATAAATATACGTATTTTACTGCTCTTTTTCTAGTACCTGTCAAGGAAAATGAAATGAGAGTAATATTAGTGGTTACACACTTCGTAGCTTTTCCCCTCTGGGCACGCCTTTTCAACTCCTTGTGACGCTGCTGTCACGGCAACAGAACAACACAAAAAAACTCGACGAGCGGCAACGAGTTGCACCACTGCCTCACGCCCGGAGGGGGTCCACGCACCCTCCGGCCACACCGCTTTGTCGGACAACGCGACCGGCTCGGCGCTCCGTCACCTCTTGTTTACAACGGCTGTCAACTGACCTACAGGAGCACGCGCCAGGAACACGCCGCCAACGCGGGTCAGAACGAGCCAAGAAGAGCCCGACACACTCTCACACGCTCCGGCAATAACGTGCGGCGAGTCCAGGTGGGTCGCCCCCCCGGGTGCGGAGCAGCGGGGCGCGTGTTCGGGCTCACGCACGCGGTGCCGCCGGTGGGATGCGTTGCGATTCCAGCGCCGGGGCCGTGAGGCGCATCCCGGCTCGCGACGGCCGCCGCCGCTGACGTCAGGGGCCGCGTTGGGCGCGCGAGCGAGCAAGCCAGCCAGCGGGCGGGCGGTCACTGACTCTCGGGTGATGGCGCGAGCGAGCGAGGCAGCGAGGCGCAGCCGGCAACGCGGAGGTACCACTGCGGCGGCGGCGGCTTCGGCGTCCCAGGGCTCGCGGGCGTCACCTGGCGGCGACGGCGGTGGCGGCGGTGACGGCAGCGGTGGAGGGGGACACGTGACTTGCGACTCGCAGATAAGCCGCGCTCACGCCCGCGCGCTATCGCCCGTGGCCGGCGCGGCGCGGCGCGGAGCGGAGACTTCGACGAGCGTCAGGCCCGCCGCGGGTCGTGGCCGGCGGGCGCACCTGAGGCGGCGGCGGCGGCGGCGGCGGCGGCGGCGCGCGTCCTTGCTCTTCCTGCGGACGATGACGTCCGCGCGCGGCGGAGGCTGAGCTGGCACGCGGACGCGCCGTCACGCGGCACTGCTCCGTGACGGTGCGTCTGCACAGATTGGGCCGCACGGTGCGCACTCGAGTGTTGGAATAGAGATTTCGCTCTCGGGAGGATCGTGTTCAACAGATTATTTCTCAACGGGCCGGCTGAAATCTTCAATTATTTTTTTATCTGGGTTTGAAAACTCGTCTGCACCATGAAGACGCTATCATATCAGCGACTCGAGAAACAGCTGATATGATACACAACTGATTATCTGGTGTTATTTGTTTATCGAAAGGACCACGTGTGTCCTCCATAAGTTTTGAAATGTGGAAATACGAGAAGCTTCAGTTATCCGCTTCATCCTAGAGCATTATCATAACGTATCTTACAATATTAAAATCTCGAATATTCAATTTCACCGCACCACTTGGAACATTCCGTGATAGAAATCTTTGCAACAAAATTAATAATCCTTCTATTTATTGGTAATGACCACCACCTCACTTCCAATATTAGTTCGCAAATGTGCAAACTTTGTAACAACACTATCACCCACGTTACCCAAACACCCTATCACAACACAAACGTTGATCCAAGAAAACGCCACTGGGAAGTTGCAATACTTTACGTCACACTACACACAAATGAAGTCGGATCCTCCACAAACAGTCGAGCGTCAACACTTAACGCTGTCAAAAACCGGCGTCCGCCCCGCGGTGTTTACAGCGTGGCGCGTTCGAGGTCGGGCAACCGCCGGCGCGTCTGGGCCTGCCGCGGGCTGACACCGCCAAACAGCGCTGCCGCGTCAACGCGGCGGGGGCGGTGCAGCGGCGGGCGCGGGGCGACCGCGTGTCGAGGCGAGGCGAGGCGGTGCGGCGTGGCGGGCGCGCGCTTCCAGGCGGCGGCCGGCGCCAAGGAGAAACCGGTCCGTCTGCAGCGGCGCGGCGGCCTCCACTGCCGCGCCGCCTGCGGTGGGAGTGGTGCGGTGGTCGGTGCTGGCGGTGCTGGCGGCCGCAGCCGTGCGGGGAGAGCTACCGCCGACGCCGCCACCGGGGGACAGTGGGCAGAAACGGGCCAAACGGCGCAGAAAACTGTTACGTTTTGCCTTATTCCTTTTCCCATTTTTTATCCTTGACTTCCATTCCTTTTATCTCCTTTCTTCTATTCCCGACGCCCAGTCTCCCCGACGCCCAGTCTCCCCGACGCTCAGTCTCTTTCCAGAGACCAGTTGGCGCTAAGCTCTGTCGCTCAGTCTAAGTCCTCCTTTACCTTTGTTTCGTTTCTTTTCTTCCATTTCTTTACCTTCTTATCTTTCCCTTCTTTCTGATTTCTTTATTTAGCCTAACTGGGGAAGGACGACGTGGTTTTCGTTTATTACTTTGTACGTCACACTATCACGATAAAAATCACCACTGAACTGTCGTGTTGCGTGTCAGTGGCCACTGTCATGACGGATTATCCGCCAAGATTTTACTGCATTATTTCAATCAATCCATCAAAAAATAAACATAGGTGTGCCACGTACAATTCTTGAGGGCAAACTAAATCTAACATTTTCCAGCATATTAATTAAAAGTGTTTGTTTCGTGGAAATAGTGAAGAGTCAGATTAATACCTGACTTGTCTTTGCATATCCACTTAGAGATTTTTCAAATGTTTCGTTTATTGTCGTACGTTGACGTTTATATTCGTAAGTTGACCACATGAGTCAAGTAAGCCATACATGTCAGCATACATTAAAAAATTATCTTACGGAAACATTGAATAAGTTAAATGACTAAAGATATTGTCCGGTATCAAAACTTTTTAATCAACTTATGATCATTTCGATCGCGTTGCGATCATCATCAGAGCTAAAATGTAATACAAATATTATACAAATATTATTAAATACAAATATTATTAACAGGTTGTAGGTAAGAGGTTATTGTATGTAAGATACGTAAGCAAACTGGGTCGTACATACCTAGCAGCTTCTGGGCCGAAAACAAAGTTCTGCGAATTTTTTTGGGCGTGTGTCCGTATAAGAACACCGCCGGTCGGCACTGGGAGGGGGCGGGAAGAGGGGTAGGGTGCGGGTGTAGGGTCGTAAACCGCGGGGTTGCTGGTGGAGGCTGAGAGACGGTCGGGCGAGCGAAGGTGAGTGGAGTGGGGAGGGCTGGGGGTGGGTTAGGGGTGTACACTTTGTGCTAATTTTAGCAGAGGTGACGAGAGTTCAGGTATTTGCTGATTGAGACATGTCATGTTCTGTCATGTTTTCTACATAATATATCTTCTTCATTCAGGTCAGTAGGCGACTATTTTGACCGAGTCTATAACATATTAGTATCGCCTAAGACTGCATCTCATTGCGAAATGTATTTCTCAGCCATCTAGATGCATCCAGCGCCATCTGATAACATATCGGAAGTGTAGGTGCAGAGGGTGCAGTAAGAGGTTAGGAATGGTCTTCGCGAGTGATTGGGTTTTCAACGTCCATAGAGCGCGATTCCAACATCCATTGTAAATATGAAATATTATCAGAATTGATTCAAATCATGTCGAAAAGCATGTGAGAATATTAATGTCAATTCTTCGGTAGAGATATTCACAGTTGGGTGAATATACGTCTAATTTTCAGGGACAATCCAGGATCTCCGAATATCAAAAAATTCGAGCTATTCACTTTTAACACTTTTCCGCAATACACTGAACTTTCACCACAGCATTGATTCAAGTAATATTTTTATAAATACGTATGAATGGTATTCTCCTTTCAGTCTAGCTACATAATCACACACTTCCTCTAGTTGACAGGTTGACAAAAATTAGAGGGAGTATCAGGGCACCAACATAAGATAGCCAACATTTATGAAATGAATGCGAATTATTTCTATATTTTACTAAGTGACTAGGTCCTGCAATACGATTTGGATAAAATTAGTGTTAAAAACATTGCTCCCTTAAATGAACAGGTAATATCTTATCGCTCTTTCGTAGCTTTTGAATTAATATTTTCCACACTCATAGATAAAACACCTCTTTAGTGTCTTGCAAAGAAATGATGGATAAAGTGACTTTGCGGGAGGTCCGTGGCGTAGTGGTGAAATTGCCCGGGTCGATCCCAGGCGGTTCCTAGTGGAATTTGTGGTGGGCAATGCATGTTCGCGGCTGCTTTTCTCGGAGCACACTCCTTTACCCTGCCCTAAGCATTCCACGACCACTCTCCATCACTCATTCCCTACCCTGTCTTGTCATTAACCATCATTCCGCTTAGGTAAGATCACAGCGGCGTCGAATCGGTGCGCGCGGAACTATCTGAGAACTTGTCTACTTCAGAGTAGTATGCATAGTGAGGTCCCAGCTTGGCGAACTACACAGAGAGAGAGAGAGAGAGAGAGAGAGAGAGAGAGAGAGACACAGACACACACACAGAGGGAGACAGAGAGAGGGAGACAGAGACAGAGAGGGAGATAGAGACAGAGAGGGAGATAGAGACAGAGAGGGAGACAGAGACAGAGAGGGAGACAGAGACAGAGAGGGAGACAGAGACAGAGAGGGAGACAGAGAGACAAAGAGAGGGGAAATGATAGAGTGGGGAACGCCCCCTCCCTAAACCCATAGTTACAGATGAGTGGACCGCCGGGGCGACGGGTAGGACAGCGTTGAAGCTGGCCTCCGAGAGAAAAAAATAGTTTACATTCTGATTTAAATAGTGGCTTCTTATCAGCAGATCCGCTGGACTTGGTTATCCAATCAGGAGCTTCGTTACAACTTAAATTTGTGATATTGAAGCTCCAGAGATAATCGCGTCGCAGGAGGCACTCTATTTAAATCGTAATGTAGTTTTATTTGTTATTTTGCGTTGGCTCCGAGCGAGAGCGCCGCTTGGCCCACTGCGCGCCGCCGCCAAGCGGCACGTCCGGCCGGCCGCCCGGCGCGGACGGCGCCGCAGCCTCCGCCGACCCTCCGTCCGTCCGGGCGGGGCCTCTCCCGCCGCCGGGCGGGCGCCGGGCTCTCATCGCACCGCACCACGCCATCTCGTACTGATGTGCCTCGCGGTGCGATGGACCTGGAGAGGTGGCTCAGGGCATCAATTGATGTCACTGATGTGCCTCGCGGTGCGATGGGAGAGGTGGCTGAGGGCATCCACTGATGTCACTGCAATGCCTGTGACCGAGAGGTCCCTGTGTTTGCTTCCCGACAGTGTAGTAAGATTTTAGGCACTAGCTTGTCCGCTAGTCCAATGCAGTCGCTGCTTTGAGGTGATTTTTAGAGGCCAGCCGTTCTCTTCGGAAGTTTTCTGTGGTTTCTCCGATCAACACCGGCCGATGCCGGAGCAGTACCCTAATAATCAGGCCACGAACCGCGCACGATCTTCCTTTCTCTTCCTCGTCCTATCCTCACCCCCTTACTTACACTCACATTAACATGCACTTCGCTACCACACACGCCAGGAGATCGGTCGGGAGTTTAGAGCTCGTCCCGACTGGGGCGGTGCTTCGCAGGTGGGAGATACCTGGTGAGCAAAATCCCGTTAGTACTTCGCCATCCAGCGGAAGAAGACCACCGCCACCTCCGAGGAAAACGCACGCACTACACTTACGGGACTAGTAACCTTAGCCGTTTGTATTCTGTGAATTATAATATTGAGAAACAATACAAAATATAAGGGTAGATTTAATATACATACTTCCTATTTATTCATACAAGTGCATTTTTAAGTAGTCAGTTATTTGCTGAACTGTGTCAATACCTCAAAACAGCAATAATATACTTTTTCGATTTTATCAACAAATACCGTCTAAATTGTGTAGTTTTGTGAATGTCAGCTATTAGGTGCAGTTTTTCTCCACTTGCCGTCGCTCATTGGTGGGTATACGATATAAGGAAATTCAGGCACAGAAAATCTCAGAGGTCAGATCGAAAGTACATGTATCTTGACTGACCAGCTTGCAACTGACTAACCAACTTGCAACTGACGGTATATCTTTCGAAATTCTGACTCAATAATTTTTGCAATTCTGTGTTAACGAGACGAAAGATTTGAGTCAATTATAAAAAACAAATATATAGCATCACTACCCATGAAGAAATTAGCAAAAAAAACTTAATCCATACATTAGATATGTACATTATACTATGATACGTAGTTTTGAAGTGACAACAGAAGTATATTGACCAAAATCGCTAAATATCTGGTATTCAATGCAGACGTCAAATGCGCTTTAGGTAAACGAGTAAGATCAAATATCTATTATTCAAAGATCTATATATAATAGCTGCATTTTAGAGACGAGTGTATCAATGTTCCATTTTAGGACGATAATTAGTCCGCACAATGTAACGTAAGAGATAAGTGTACGAAACAATGTATTTTGTATATTTCAAAGGATCAATGATAGTATACGACGTACCGGAATGAATGATTATTATTGATGTGAGACGGCTCCTATCACCTTGTCCTGAAGCATGCTGTTTAATGTTGCCTCCTTGTCAGATCCTTTATATCATGCTGGTGCCTACCCGTTTATGACCACACTTCAGCTGCTGAGTTACGCTTTGGACATACGTTACTTTGTTACATTACTAGACAGCAGTATATTACGTCCAAGAGCACTGAACCAGTTACAGAAGTACGGAGTTTCGCATGTCATTTAAGAAGAAGGAAATATATCATTCACCCTTGCAGCGCGCACGGGCACACACATACAATCATACACCTAAATGCCATTGCTCATCGTCTAAATGCCATCGCTCATTAGTGGAGCAAACACACGCAAAACCATTTTAAAATAAGCCATAGTTTGGGCAATGGTAAATGGTCAATATATATACGTGTAGAGTTCATAAAATATTTTTTAAGTTTTTTCGCAGATGAAATAAAACTCAATTTTTATTATCTAGTCATCATTTATTTTTGAATTTTTCGTTATATTTATTAAAACGTAAGGACGATATTCGATTTTCATTATATTTGATTAAACACTGGATATGCATACCTGAGAATATTCATTTATCTATGTATCATTAAGTCATATATTGCAAGTACTTGAAAAATAACTGAGAAGTGATAACACTACTAATATTGATTCTTGTAATAAATTGAAAAGTATGGACACAAATTATTTACAAACAAATGTTTGCACTTACAGATGACAGCAGCAAATAGGCATTATTTCAGCAATATATTTTGAAATATAACTTTTTAATTATGACGACTTGCAGCGAAATGTTAACAAAAAACTTAGATATTTGACCATTGCGCGATGCGAAGATGTTCGGATTTCTCTTTGTTGGCTTTTGTTAAAATGGAGTTATTTTGTAGAAAGAGCTTTACATGACAAGATAATATATAACAAGTTACTTGTCCTAAATTTAATATTTTTGGCGTTTCATCTGATTTACAATAATAAAAATTGTATTTACACTTTTCTTCAGACTATTTTATAACGTTCAGTACATCCTTCGACCAGAAAACTATCATCACACTCGTCTAGAATTATAGCTTTCAAACAAGCCAAACGAATTTTACAATTTAAATGAAACAAAGAAATTTATTTTTATCACAAAACGGGTTTTGTCGTGAGAATTCAGAAAATTTTAAATGTAAAGCACTTGAAACAAATTTTAATTTGTCTATATTTCAACCCCTAAGAGATTAGATAATGCCCAGAAAGTTTGGAAAATACACATAAATAAAATGTGTGCAAAATTTCAAATAGTTTTAGTTAAAAGAATTTTTTACAAGATACTAACAACTACAGAAAATACTCTAGTATACATTTTTCTAACCACTCAAATGTTTAGTTTCAAAGTAGTTTCATTTTTATTTTAAAGCAGCAAATATATATTTATTGCATCATTTGTAAGTCACTCCTCCCTGAACCTGGACTCAAATCATTAACCAATTATCAGTTTATAAGAAATTATTACAATGGTAAATTTTATTTCCAAAGAATGTCTCTTCTTCATCCTAAATTCCAATTACTTGGAAGACGAATCAAGAAGACACGAAACGTGAGGTGTTTATCCGCCCCAGGGCAGCACGGCATAGAGGCGTGACGCAGAAAAACGTACCTCGGGCGACACGTTTTTAGAAGCATTGAAACAAAGAAACAACGATAAATCTGGGGAATCAGCCTTTGCGTAATGCCTCAAAAAGATTACCATAACCCATCAGGCAATGCACTAGCTTTCCATGTTTGGAGAGAGAGCCTCAGCTCCTGATCACTTCATCAAGAATTTTTGAAGGTCAAACAGGGCTCGGAAAAGTTTTTTAGAGCCGTCACGTTTCCTCTATACTTAGCTCATTGTTTCATTATCATCTAGTCACTTCAGTTTTCACTATTACTCTTGAAAGCTTAAGTTCTGATGCCGAGAATCATTACGTTACGTAACATTACATGACAGCATTTCTTTCCTCCATTCATGCTATAAATATTTTATGAATGGTCGTTAACTTCTAAATTTTTCTGTTTTACCCTTTTTATCCGACAGCGCAGTGGAATGAGGATTATGCTTTTCAATGAACACTTCGTTAGTTTCCTCCTACTTGCATAGAATTCTAACGGAAACCAAACGATCGCATTCCAGCACGGGAGTGAAACAGGCAGGTGTTAACAAAGTATTCAAGGACCCATCGCCAATTCGCTTATTCGTATCAGTATTTTATACTTGAATTTCAATAGCTTATAAAATCATCTGCGTAGGTGCGCTAACCAAAGGGCTCAATGTCACGCTTATCGTAACGTATTATAAATATATAAGGTTTTTCGTTTTCTAACAACAAACTTCAAATAAATCAAACAATACTTTTAAACAATAAAAATAATAAATAACTTTTAACAATACGATACATATTTTTAACAATACAATACATAATTTTTAACAATGTAATAAATATTTTAAACAATGTAACAAATAATTTTTAACAAAAAAACAATAATATTGCTTCGTTCTTCTTTCTAAGGAGGGCACAATTCCAAGTCTTGCTGATGAAGCCGAGGCTGCGCCAGTACCTACGTAGCAGGCGCCGATCCGTTGCACACGCGTGCCAGCCACGGCTCCACTCCCCTCACGCGGAACACCGCAGGCACGCACCGGCATGCACGTGCGTGGCGACACGCATACGCCGTGCGTCGCCCGCTAGCCCAAGGCGCTCTTTGTGTTTGCGTTAGGATGAGTAAACTTGGTGTTATGAAAAGGTTCTAACAACACACAGAGGGTATTTCGCAAATTCGATGCGCTTATGGAAATTTCTGCCTTTGAATAAATGTGCTCTAAATACTTTACATGCGTACTATTTCTTCTGCTCTGTGTATTTCAGGTCGCAATTTCCATAACAACGCACCGAACGGTGTTGCACAAAGCGATATGCATAAAGAAGAAAAAAAGCTAAAAACACTGGCAAGAGTGTAAAAATGGGGAAACATTATAGAAAAATAGTTTGTTTCACCTGTAATTTTCTAAGAAAAATCCTGACTTTTAAGTAGAGTTGGTGTAACTTCGGCCAAGAGTGGCAAATAAGAGGGAGAACCATTTACTGCAAACGACATGAGAGAGGACGTTGAAAAAAGGGGAAGAAAACTGAAATAGAAAATATCAGAAGAAAATCGTAAAAAAAGACAGGAATGGTTATAATAACTTACATACATTACAAGAGCATAAAAGGAATAAAACCGAAAAAGAAACTAATATTTTAATATTGTAAATCAGAAGTTTTCCGACTGGCGGCCTGTTACGCCACCTTCTACGGCCCGCAAAAGCTACTTCAAAATATCTCAAGAAAAGTATAAAAAATATTTATTTCTCATTTAAAAAATATATTTACTTTAATACGATAAAAAATAGCAAAAGACATTGATAAATAATAGTCAAAAGCAAGTGAGAATAGTTTCAAGGAACGCGATTCACACCTAGAAATTGAGCTGTATGACTTTCAAAACGATATGTTCCAACAGACCAAACAATCAATGAGATATTTTTTTAAACTTCTATTCAGCGAAAAATACTCAAACTTAAAACAATTTGGTCTAAAAATCACTTCTATGCTTGAAAGAACGTAATGATCTCAAAGTGTGTTGCCTTGTATAAAATGTGTACAAAATCGGTACAGAAGTCGACTTGTACGTTCTTCTATTCTGCATCTTTTGAGATTAGGATCAGCAATACTGAGGTGTTCTTTTTTCATTGATAGATGCAACTGATCGGAACCCTTACTTCCTCTGAATTGATTTTTTTATCTGGCTAGTTCGTTCATTTCAGTTTGTCAATTGGATTTTATTTTATTTTGCCATTCGTCAATTATTAACTCAGATGAACTGACATTCTTGAGTGTTCTTCATAATTTAATTATTCTTGAAATAACAGTTTTTGTTTATTTTAATCTTTTCACTAATTTATACAAGTGTTAGCGTATTAAGTAATTAAAGTTATGATATCTTCATTTCAATATTAAACTGTGCATATTATTTGAAAGTCGTAACTCTTTTCTACTTGCAGAATATTACCAAAAATGCCCTAATATTAAATTAATAATAAATATAAAATAAATTATATAATAAGCATTATTGCGGCACGCAATAATGCTTACTGCTTCATATATGACCTTCGAGTGCTTAGAAGTTGGAAACCCTCGATTAAATTCATCATCATAATTTAAAACTACATTCAGGGACTAGAAAGGAGTCCTTGCTTTCGTAAATAAGTTTGCATTCAAAATTCACATTGTTAAGTAAATCGGAGAAAACCAGCATGCACCAACCGCCCATACACCTTGAGCAAATTGCTTCAGCCCCTCGTCTCTGACCACTTTCGAGTTAAACCAGGCGCGCTTCGAGCCCCACGCGGCTCCCGTACCGCAGCTTCACTTTCCTCCGTCGCGCATGCAATTACCGCGCGCGGGCGATGAAAAGGAGCAAGGGACGGCGGCGTTATCTCGCGGCGCGGCCGGACAATCGCTCAATCTCGTGGAAAAACCAGACAGACCTGTCAGCCGGGGCCGGTAGCCGGCAGAAGTGGTCAGCCGCCTCAGGTCTCGACTACTCAAGTTCAAAGGCAGCCGCCTCGGGTGGAAAAATGAGAACAAACGTACAAGAAAGAAAAAAATGGTGGAGGAGCAGAAGTGAAAACTTGAGAAAGGAGAATGTGAAGCAATAAATATTGAAAGGTTTTCTTGCAGTATGTCTATGGCGTTTTCAGTTTCCTCGACAATCTTCACACAAGTTACCTTCTTACAAACACGAAACAATTATTATAAAGTACCGAAGGTTCAAGTAGCGGTCACTTTCAATTTTTTACTTTGTATGCAGTTAACCTGCATAGATATTTGAAAAAATATTTCAATTTAGGAAAACTTCATCAATGATGATTCCCTTCAGTAAATGTAGAGGAGAGGAGGAGTAATGGGATAGGATAATGTCACTTTCGATTTTCAACTTTAGTGCAGCCAACTTGCATAGGTATTTGAAATAATTTTCAATACAGAAAACTTTTATCAACGAATTCTCTCCTCAATAAGTGTTCTCTATGAAAGTAAAATCGAGAGATTTTTTAGAATGATTGACAGATAGTCAACCACATGAAGATTAACGCAAAATTATTAACATCTGAAAATGTAACTATTCTGAACATGACTTACATTAAAATAATAACACGGTTTAGAATACTTCATTATACGATAGAATAGTATACGATAGACCTACGATTTAGAATACTTCATTATACATTGTATTAATACTACATTATACTCGTAGTACTAGTAGTAAAAATGAGATCGCGTGTAGTTTTTCGGTGATGCCCCTAGGAGGATATCCAAGGCAGTTGGACGCCAGCCGGAGAACTATGAGGTGATGTGAAGTTGAGAAATGATCGTGGTCTTTTGGAACCATCCCAGCATTCGCCGTATGTGTATGACCGAGGAAAATCACGAATCCCCGGTCAGGATGGGGACCGAATCCGGGCCTCCTGACTACGAAGTCGGCGCGTTTCGCCCTGAGCCTCTTTGCTCGATACTTCATTATATGTATACGAGTATATATTACTTCAGGTCACGTGCGCTACAATGAGTAAATGCGAAACAATATTCATAGTTATATCGAGAATAAATGATATCATCCCATTAAGTAAAAACAATTCTCAACGCAGTAATGAACGAATCACAATCGAAACGCCCCAGTCGAATACATCTCTTCAGTCCCCCCTCCCCCTCGGGAGGAACGGAAAGGAAAACACGTCGGGCGGGCAACGCTCGGTGGCCTCCTGGTCCGCAAAGGACAGCCACCGCGAGCGGACGGCTCACCGAACCGGTTCTCAAAGGAGCCGAAGGGAACGACTCCCATGCCGCGCGGCACAGCCTCGTAGAAAGTTCGGCCTTGGCCCAGATGCTTTTGTGTTCCGACGTAAAATCTTGGGCCCGAAGAGAAACTCCTCATCTCTCAGTTCTGTTTAGGCAGATTACCTCTCGGATAACGAGGCGACCTGCGTTGCAAATGAGAAACTCGCGACGTTGCCTCGCGAAATAAAAGGAAAGCAGACGTATTCGTCAAGAGCGAATGGAAATTAGCTGGAGGTCGCGATTCCTAAGTGGTCGGTTGCAATTGATTCTGGGAACTGTTGTTAATTGTTTTGGTATAATTGACTTCCGGGCTCTTAAGACACTACGGTTTTCAATGTATAATGAGATCTAATGATACAGCGAAAAAGGGAAGATTAACAATTGGTTGCGTAGCTGATCATTTATCAAAGACACAATTCATTTCGTGACGGCTGAATAAATTTTTTCTTTGTACTATTGTTTATTGTTTGAAATGTGTACCAAGGCGTCTTAGGTATGCATTCCCTTAAAAGGCAGCAATCTAACACTTATTTTTAAAATAGTTTCACAGTGAAAACTCCGAATCATACTTACGTGTTTTTTGTTTACCTATAAAAGAAGCATGAGTCACAAGTCTGAATTTTACAGATTTATTTATAACAGGGCGATCACTATCAGTAACTTAATACTGCCGTTTTTCAACCGTCAGCGGAGTTAATATTTAATAATGACTCATGGACTTTCAGTATTGATATTTATCCTTAAATTAACACAGAAAACCGACACTATATTTTTTTCTAACAACCTCAGTAATTAAAAGTAATGGCGAATTAAATGATTCCCTTCAGAAAGAAACAAAAATGATAACGTGTAATGTAACTTTTAGTCACTTTTACTGTACTGAGGAACTGACTGAGATAAATATTGTAAATCATTCAGAACAGTTACTTGAATTTTTAAGATGCCAAAAATTCAGCTACGATCTTGTAAAATGATATTGTAATTTTATAGAAATTATCATATTCACAAATGACGCATTTTAAATTTTCAAGGAATTAAGAGTTATTCGATGTTGTGTCAAAATACGTGTACCAATAAAATTAAACACAAGGGTCCTATCACATGGCCGAAATCGTCAAGGCAGTAGTGCCGTAGCGGTTTCGAGCCAGAATATCGCGTGTTCGAGTCCCGCCTCGGGCATAGGTGTGTTTGGGTTCGTCTCTATGCGTTTGTCGTCCTTTCACTCCTCACTACCATCATCATTTCATCTTCTATAGCCCCAGGACTAACAACCCTGGGGTACAATAATAAGCTCGCCAAAATTCTTATCCCCACTAATAAACATTCACGTTCATACTCTAAGGAAAAAATATGACTGGGCCTTGGTGGATACAAATACATGTTCGCATGGTCCTTAGAAGGCCAATTCGCGACGAAAAAAACACAAAGAAAAAACACAAGGAAAAAAACATACCGTCTCTGACTCTTGTCCCGATCATAACAGAATATGAATTTAGTTTTCGTGGTCTGATATGTACATACTCGTACTTTTCATTCCATTGCTTCATATTTCCTTGCTTTGTTCCGTGATCCTAGTCACCCTGGAGTTGGATGAATTCACCGAACGTAGGTGTCTAACGAGAAAAAAAAACTATTGACTTTGTTAATATGGGTAGCGGCAATGGCAGACACTCCCTCGAAAGCGTCAACAGCAAGAACGGTACTCTTACCTATATTGCTCCGGAACGGACAAACAGCTCCAGTTTCAGAGAGAAAACCGTAGACAGGCAGATACTGACAGACAGGGAGACAGACCTGTCATAAACCAATTTTTAGGAATCAAGGTCCCATAAAACAAGGATTCTGTCTACACAACGGTTAGAGGAATTAATTTCCCAAATAGAATAAAGATTTATCAACGTTTTGATATTAGAGACACACAATACGCGTTTTTCTGTCGAAAAATCACCTCTTTCCTTTGCAGGATTAGAATAAGTTCTCTTACCACGTAAGTACTTAGTAGCAGGGAGAGATAAAATAATAACAA
Source organism: Gryllus longicercus (assembly GCA_038098605.1). NCBI lineage: Eukaryota > Metazoa > Arthropoda > Insecta > Orthoptera > Gryllidae > Gryllus > Gryllus longicercus. The sequence goes on along the minus strand of JAZDUA010000135.1, from coordinate 2,136,316 downwards.
ACTAGTGGTGCTACAACAGCACATACTTTCGCAATATTACCATGTTATTACATGTTATCCCGTCATATGTACGACGGGACGTCCATATATTCTTCACTAATTTCAAACAGAAATTACGAGAAAACTAACTTTTACAAACAATTTGCATGATCTTTTTTATAGAGCTAAATTTGTACAACTTTTTGTACAACGACTTTGTATGAGACAAAAATTTCTATCTTCAACTTTGCAGTTTTGAATTTTTTCGCAATTTATGAAACACACCAGTAATTTCTAAAATTGAGACAAACACCATATTTTTTACCGTCCCTTATTACATACATGAAGAAGAAATGAGATCTGTACCAGTCTCTTACACGCCCTTGGCGCTCTTAAACCAGAAAATTTAATTTAAAAAATTGCCTAGTTGACGGCCGGACGGACAAAGAGAAGTTTTGCCGTCAATCGATTCTTTAGTAAGAAGGACCCACAAAAGATGGATTCTGGCTAAACCACGTGTTAAAGGGATATTTTTCTATGTTGAGTAACTGGATTTCTTTACTTCTTCGTTTCCAGAGCCCGGAAATAAGATTTTTTGTGTCCAAAATTCGTCGTTTTGCGGCGCACAATTACAATACTTTGTTTTCTTACATTAGTAAGTGCGAGAAATTAAAAATTATTTACTACAATTGGCAAAAACAACGAGGCGATTATCTCAAGCACTAACGTGAATCGGTTCACATCAACATATTTAATTCTGATCATTGACTAATAAAATTGTTCACTCGAAATGAATGATTTTAATTTGTGTGAGGATTTACAATAATATTAACGAAGGGAATACCCACTTACATTATCTTTTTTCAAAAATAAATTATTAGACGTTTGGGGTAGGTCAAAGAAGCATTCCTTCGTTACTATGAAAAACCATGAAACCATGAAAATTAAAATATATTTTTATTGTCCATGAAAATTAAAGACCATCTAGAGGGTTAAGAAGTTCAACTTTGTGTAAACGGGAAGAACGCGAAGCGAATTGGGAACATTACCGCTTCCTGGGCCCCTACGTCCCCTGACCCTTTGAAACGTTAACCGGCACGAGCGGCACTTGGCGAGCGGCCGACCGCGCCGTGGTCGCGTACGCGGCCGCGATCGCGTCTTGGGCCTCCGGCTGCGGTGGCGGAGACGGACGTGGAGGCGTAGGCGTAGGGGGACGCGGAGCTGGAGGTGGAGGTGGAGGTGGAGGCGGATACGGCGGCCGAGGCAAAGGCGATGGAGGAGGAGGTGGAGCAGACACAGCGGCTAGAACCGAAGCTGAAAGCAGAGGCGAAGTCGGAAGTGGAAGTGGAAGCGGATGTGTCAGCATTGGTGACGCTTCGCGGCAGCAGAGGTGGCAGCAGAGGTGAAGGCGGAGGCGGTGGCGGCAGCAGAGGTGATAGTAGAGACGAAGGCGGAGGGGGTGACAAATATGGAGGCGACGGTAGAGATGACGGCGGAGGCGCAGCAGGAGGCAAAGACGGAAGCGAAGGCGGAGGCGGTGGCTAAGGTGGAGTCGGCGGTGGATGGGAAGGCGCGGTGAACCGGAGGCGAAGGCGGAGGTCAAATCGGGTGTGGAGCCGGAGGCGGAAGCAGAGCCAGAGGTGACGACGGTGGTGCGGGTGAAGCCAAAGCTAAGGCGGAGGCGATGGGGGAGACAAAGTGGAAAGTGAAGGCGGAGATGGAGGCGGTGACAGAGGAAAAGGCGGTGACGGGATGAAGTCGTGGCTGCAACCCGAGTCGGAGGTGGAAACTGAGGACGGGGACAGAGGTGACGAGGTGAACCGGAGGCGGAGGAGAAGGCGGAGGCAAAGATGGAGGTGAAGGCGGGACGTAGAGGGAGGCGGTGGTAGTGGTGGAGGCAGAGGTGAAGACGGAGTCGGAGGTGAAGGCGGAGTCGGATGCGGAGGCGGAGGTGGAGGCGGAGGCGGAGGCGGAGGCGGAGGTGGAGGCTGTGGGTGCGTCGTGCTCGCGCCTCCGGTCACCAACCGCGCCCCCGGCGCCGCACGCCGGTCGTAATTTGGGCGGCGGAGCGCGACGGCGGCGGCGCGGCCTCGGCAGCGGGCGATCGCCCAGTGCGCCGCTCTTGGGCGCTCCGCCGCGCTGCCCCGCGAGCACGTCCCGCCAATTGAGCCCCAGTACATTAAGGGTTGGTTGAGTGCAGACGTAATTGCGAATTGTAACTACCCAATCTACTGTAGCTTGACAGAGGAATTAAAATTCAAACTGCAACAAAAAGTTTTAAAATACATTCAAAGATTGCCTACAGAAAATGTTGGCATAATTCGAGATCATTATTAGATATAAGAAATAATTTTATGAACTGATATGTTCTCATAATAGGCCGAACATTTTTGTAAATGATCGGTGGAATAGTAGGAAGTTTTCTATCAATCAAGGTGCATAGTTGATGTCATAAAAAAGTTTTAAAATTGCCTATACAGCGACAGCGAAACTCCTATACTTAATTACCAGAAATTATATTATTAGAATGCTTTGAAAGGTAAAATATGCTTACTAACTTAGCTTACTGAAAATGAATTAAATGTGATAATATGATAAGGTTGAAAACAGTTATAGATGACGGGTAAGACGTAACCCGAATCTTTAAAAAATGTTTTAAATACAATATATCATATTAGAATTATAACAGATTGGACTGAGAACTGGACATTTGGACTGAGGAGTGGAAAGAGAAACGTACCAGAATGAAAGATATATGGGAGCAAAGAAAAGAAGAAAGAGGCAGAAAGTCGAAATAAACAGAGTCCATAGTGGCTTGTTCGAAGAAAGAACGAAAAAATCATTAAATCAGGAAGGGTGACGGCAAGTATACATTTACTCCATTATTGTTCTTAGTAAAGAACATTTACCTACAAGTCAGTGAAATCAATGGTTTATCAATTAAAAGATGGAATGTCAACAGAATTCACATTCGGAATGTATTAGAAGTAAAGCCGGTCAATGACTTTGGAGTACTACTTACAACGCTGTGGAAGATTCACTGCTTTCACGGCGTCCTTCAGTGTAAGAATTTGCACGCTTCGAGCGCGTCACATTGAATGAATGTTTCAACCGAGTTTTCTTTATTTGCTTATGCCAGTTAAACATAAGCTTAGTGTCCTTGATACCATGGAGGTCTCTTTCCTTTTCATCCTCGACCCTCTTATTGAACACACATTCATACACCGAAGTAAGAGTGCATACTGTTTTTGTAGAAACCTGTTATATTAGTAGAAATCTTCAAATACTAGACCAGTAAGTACCTGATGAATTTGTAAATGAAGGTGCGAACCCGCTAGCCTCACGATGGTGTCAGTACCCACTATGTTGATTTAGCAAATAGAAAAAATAGAAGTACTTCAGAAGGTGAAAACGAGTGAGAGTAGTTGTATGATCTGACTTTCGGAGATGCTGTTCTAGTGAGGAAAGAGTGCCTCAATTGTTGATAATGTGTTACGTAGAGATGATAAAAACGAAACACTAACATTAAAATTCATAATATTAATAATGTTAAAAATCATAATATTAATGATATTAATAATCATAATAGATATACTAATACAACAATGATATACTTTATAATTATTATCCTAGTATTACACATACTTCGTTTGTTCAGGGGCTTGGAGCTTCCCCTACGTCCATAACGTGGAACCGAATGCCATGGAGCGAATTCCCGCGAAAAGAACGTGGGTTTCGAAAACATGATAATAGCGCAGTTGGCTTCTCACACCACCACAAAATACATCTGAACCATCATCCCATTCACAACCATTCGTCTTTCATCATTCACCCCTCACAATCACTATTTTCATAACAATTTCAGTTCGGAAAATTCACTCTCTTCCTCAAGGAGGAACGTATCTGTTTCCAGATATAACTTTCGTATACACTCGACTCCGGTTTTAGTAAACTTCTGGGGACTGACATATTGGGTTCAGTATATCAGAGGTTCACTATATCCAAGGATGACAAAATTAAATAGAATTTCTCCACATCCGTGGTTTTTATTATAAAAGAGATACAGCAAACTACATTAGCACCACGAACTGAAAATTTCAATTTCATTATTTGACCTTCGAAAATCAATTATTTTAAATTGTTTGCTTCGTACATTTTCATTAGTCATTTCTCCAGACCCTTCCCCAGAGTTCGCGCTCTCTCCATACTTGATTCTGCATTGCCTTCAGTGTCTAAGTATCGCAATGCAATCTTTATACCCTGCAATGCCTCTTGCAATGCCTGAACACCATTTGTATCGCCTTCATCGCTCATCAGTAAGGTCCTCATTCCGTGTCCGCTACCTCCACCTCATCTTCGATGATAATCTTTTAACGACGGTATTTTTTCGAAGCTGCCTAATTTTGGAATTTATGATATGCTTTTTTTCGGAGGAAATTAATTTCCAGGACATTGTATGGTATTTCCTGCGTTCAGTATACCCCAAGTTCAAAGTTCACTATAACTTACTTACTGTACTTGTTTGTAATGCAAGTGACTTCACTACAACCGACTTGACTACAACCGACTTGACTACAACCGACTTGACTACAACCGACTTGACTACAACCGACTTGACTACAACCGACTTGACTACAACCGACTTGACTACAACCGACTTGACTACAACCGACTTGACTACAACCGACTTCACTACAACCGACTTCACTACAACCGACTTCACTACAACCGACTTCACTACAACCGACTTCACTACAACCGACTTGACTACAACCGACTTGACTACAACCGACTTGACTACAACCGACTTGACTACAACCGACTTGACTACAACCGACTTGACTACAACCGACTTGACTACAACCGACTTGACTACAACCGACTTCACTACAACCGATTTGCCTATAACCGGCGTGGACTGTATGTGGCGGCGCGTGGACGGCGGGCTCCTTGGTTGTAAGTGCGGGTGCCGGTGCCGGTGTTGGTGGCCGGAGGGCATGTGTTGGCGGCGCGGTCTGCGCAGGACATCCGGGTCGGGCGCGCGGCCTGCGCTGCATTGCGCGGGACCGCTGCCCGCTGGCGCGCTATCGCGTCGCGCGTTTCCTGTGGCCGCCGCCGCCGCCGCCATCGACCTGCTTTCGCGGAGCAAGGTGCCTGCCTCAACCGGGGCGCACGCGCCGCGCGGCTCAGCTCACCTCGCGCGCGCCGGATGGCGGCGAAGGCGACCGCTGATCGCAGGAATGAGAGGGCGGGGCTGGGCGGATCGGGGGGACAGAGAAGGGGGATTGGAAACTAGTGAGGCGGGCAGGGTTGCGGAGGAGAGGACGAGGTGGCCGGCAGAACGGCGCCCCGGGCGGTGGCGGGGCGGGGCGGGGGGGCGGGGGGCGGGGGGGCGGGGCGGGGCGGGACTGCGCGTCGATGGGCCTGGCTGAGCGGAGTTGATGGGTGGGGACTGGAGGCTGCAAGGAGTGGAGCTGTAGGGGTGGTGCGGGGTGAGAAGGGAGGATCAGGGTGAGTGGCGAGAGTAATGGGAGTTGATGGGAGGGACGGTGTGGGACGGGTTTGGACGGCGTTGGCTGGGGTGAGAAATAGTAGGACGGGGTGGTTGGGGGTGAGTGTGGTCGGACTGGATGAGACGGGTGAGACCGAGCGAGAAGGAACGGACAGGCTGAGACCGAATAGGACCGGGTGAGACAAGGTAGGACAGGGAGGGACAGGGAGGGACAGGGAGGGACAGGGTGGGACTGGTTGAGGTTCACGGGTCAAAGCGCGGCGAAGTGGAGAAGGAGAAAGGGTCATAGCGAAACGGGGGAGGGAGTGGGGAGGGAGGGGGAGGGGGTGGTGCGGAGCGGGTGTGGAGGGCGGGCTAAGTGGGAGGGCAGGGAGAATCCATGTTTTCTCTGATTGCCCCTGGCAATTTATTGGGGATACCTGCAGCGATATAAGGGGATTCGTGTCGGTCTGATTGCATGATCTAAAACGTTTATAAGAGTCATTTAATAACAGCGTATATAATGCTAGTATTACAGTGGGGCAATAGACTTGATGTGTGAAAATGGCCTCGTTTATCATGATATGAAGATAAAGTATCTTGGAAATAATCTTCCATTATTCATGAAAAGTAACTTTCATCTTATGACAGCTCAACGCATCAAAATGTACTGAAAATGCACTGAAAATGCCGTTAAAAGAGGTAACTTACATTTGAAAAGTAATTTACAAGTATGTCGTTTTAAAAAAAAGTGCCTATTATTGAAGATTTAATATTGATTTTCAACCTTAATTTTGTAAGTTCTTGTTTTTAGATGCATTGTAATTATTCATATCATGTTGTAGTATATTAATTATAATATTGACTTATTATATTACAATATAACAATTAGTTATAACAAACCCTTTTGTAAATTAGGTTTTTTCTGGTTATAATAAAGTAAGCTATACTGATATAAACAAATGATTCAAAAGATTCTTTCAGATCTCGTGCTTTATAGCTTTCCGTCATCTTAACCCAAGGTTATCATGACGCACGACACTGATCACCAGTGTCACTGCAAAATCGTTTTATCACCGTTCATGACAGAATTACTGCCGCAAAACATGACAAAGGACAGCGAGATATGTGACGGTCAAGCTGGCAATAAATCTTTACCACAATGACAGGCTATAAACTAGGAGATTCAATAATTTGTGGTGCTACAGAATGGCACAGACCATCTCCTACTAGTTAATTTTCTATTCTCGTGTGTCTGGACTAGCTTTTCGGTTTCCCCCGCCCTCTAACCAGCTTATATCTATCGACGCCCAAAAGACCTCCAGGGCCTTTTGCGGTAACTACTGTTTCGACCACTCCTCTGGAGACATGACAGTGAAGAGCGCCTTCGCGCTTAGCCAACATCGAAGAGTCCTATCTCACTCCTGTTCCTTCACATATTTGGCATCCCTTGACCCCATCTCGGTGCTCTTACAATTTTTACGGGTGTAGGGATACAGTTCCTCAATTACACACACAGACTGCACACACAGTTGCCTGCCAGGCCAAGATATTATGGAAGTATTAAATTGTTGCGGTTGTTGTTGTTGCTGCTGTTGTTACTTGTATTACACGAGAGGCTCAGAATGGCCTCCACGCCATTAACACAGTTTAAAGCATTCATGCCTTCCGTGATTTCAAACCGACGGCCTTAGTGTCCGCGTACTTGAGGTAGGTGTGTCCGAGAGGGCAGACGTTAGGGCTGTATTTGGGCTCACCTGCGCCGAATCCCAGTCCCACAAGATTGAATCCCTTGACCGTACTGTTTATAAATCATTAGGCAAAAAAATTATGACATAATAAAAATAATTACTAAAACTGAACTTATTCACGGCCTTTAATGTGCTTAATAGCATTGAATCTCAATATATGAATGTTTGAAACCATTCGTTTCCATTGCAACAATACAAATAAAGTTACTTTATTTAAGATTTTTCTGTAAATTGGAAACACCCGGCAAAGAATGACGAAAGACAAAATGTAACTTACCCCACGTCCTTTTGAAAGTAAGCACTTATAATAACCGTTTGTAACTTTTGCGCCATGACACAAAGCTGTTAACACGAAGGCGATAAGCAAAACTTCAATATGAGGAGCGGAAAACCATCCACGTTTTGTGCAGATAACGCATTCTCACTTGTCGCGATTCGCAAATCAGTTTAGTGCTCACGATACACAAGAGCTAACTGGGGCAGTACCTTTTTCGAGATTCGATGAGTTTTCTCCAATCGATTCGCACCTGATTCGCAACTGATTCGCATCGATTCGCAACTGATTCGCAAATCAGTTTAGTGCTCACGATACACAAGAGCTAACTGGGGAAGTACCTTTCTCGAGATTCGATGAGTTTTCTCCAATCGATTCGCACCTGATTCGCAACTGATTCGCATCGATTCACAACTGATTCGCAAATCAGTTTAGTGCTCACGATACACAAGAGCTAACTGGGGAAGTACCTTTCTCGAGATTCGATGAGTTTTCTCCAATCGATTCGCACCTGATTCGCAACTGATTCGCATCGATTCGCAACTGATTCGCAAATCAGTTTAGTGCTCACGATACACAAGAGCTAACTGGGGAAGTACGTTTCTCGAGATTCGATGAGTTTTCTCCAATCGATTCGCACCTGATTCGCAACTGATTCGCATCGATTCGCAACTGATTCGCAAATCAGTTTAGTGCTCACGATACACAAGAGCTAACTGGGGAAGTACCTTTCTCCAGATTCGATGAATTTTCTCCAATAGCGCAAACGCAATTTTTCTATTAATGGAGAGGAAATTTTAGCTGTACTGTCTAGCTGACTTTGTTTTCTTAAAACGAAAATTCTATTTACGTTGAATTAAAAATTGACATACTATCGCGTAAGTTTTCTTGATATTCACCAGCGGGGGATGCGGGGAGAGGAAGGCTCTGCTTACGCCACAGCTTAAAAGGGCGTACCAACTGTTAAAATGAACATAGCACGCCAAAGCGTAGGATGAACTTACGTGAATCATTGCAATTACTCTGAGTCATCGGTATACCTGTCGCGTTCACCTTCACTGGTCGTATCCCCAGCAACATTAACTATAATATAGTCTATGCCTATTTCCAAAATTCCATCGTTTTGGCAATATTTGTTTTTACACTTCTGGATGTGTTTGCAAAAGCCTTTCCAGTCTGCAGATTTGTCAGTGGAGGATGCGTAATGTGTGAATTCACTGAGGTGTTGCACTGACATGCCTTCAATGACATTATATTCCCTAAACACTTTCAATTTTAGCCCCTGCTAACTATGGAATTGAGGTCACAATTGTAAGATGGAGGACGAATAACAGTGTGACGCCTTTCAGAAGCCATTTTGTCTACTACGTTCGCTCGGTTTATTGGCTTGTATTAGGTCAAACAAATCACTTTTACGTTGATTGTGATCTCAATCAATTCCCCTCCTCCTTAACCACTCTAGCACTGTCACATTTATCTTGACGGAACTCTTTCAGCTTGCCTAGAATGGTAAGGGGCATTATCCATGACTATGAGGAATGCGGGTGGTACATTTGGGAGTAAGTGAGTATTAAAGCATTTTTCACAATTGGTGGAGTTCATTTGTTTATGGTAATACCCTTGTGATGTGTTCGCTTCCATTATGAGGTTAGCATCTGCAACAAAACCACTTCGAGAACCTGCACTAACAACAATGAGTCGTTTTGCAGAACTGCCCCACGAAGCCACTCCTAAAATGTCATTCTCCTTTTGCCAGCACTTTCCTGTCGTTATTTTAATGTCTATCCACGATTCATCTAAATACAAAATCTCTCTTCCTCTCGAAGATGCTTCATTCTTACCAGGCATCGAGATCTCCGATCTACAATATCACCTCGTTCTAATGTTCTCGTTTGTTCTGTACTTTCTTCCAAACGAATCCCATAAACTTCAAAATGGGACAATAAGGACCCCAATTCCAATTGATTTTTTGTTTTAGTACTGGTAGAAGTGTCATTATTGCAGAAACGACCTTTTGGACAGTAAAAATCATGAATAGTGTCCCTAATTACTTTCTTATCTAAATCGACCAACAGGATTTTCCGGCGTGTTCTTGTTCTGACAACAAATAAAAAAAGTTTCATGCACTTACCCTTCGCAAAAAAAAATCATACTAAATATTTCCATATAAGAAGTGTCATGTATTGTGGTTAGGCGGAAGAGCGGGCCTGATGGCTCGAGCCTCGCCATATTAATAAAGGCATATTATTATTATTATTATTATTATTATTATTATTATTATTATTAATAATAATAATTTTATTATTATGTATTTCGTTTAATAAAACGACAGTACCTCTTTGTGCCTGGAGGTTTAGAGGGCTAATCTGGGTGCGAAACCTTAATATTTTTTTTTTGTTCTATTCACTAATTCAATGCTTGCACCCGTGTAAATGGTCTCCTTCTTTAAGGCTTCGTTCAGAGGCGCAAGGTGAGTCTTGCTTTTTTCTCTCTTTGACAACATTCTACCATGTTAGAAATGATTTTCCTCCTCCCACTATGAAGAGTAGATTCGGAAAGATGGTGGCATTCTCGGAGTTTCCCGAGAGGGCCCTGGGACTGCCTTGCCATAGTTAACCTTCACGTAAAGTTGTAAAGATAACAGTGTTCAAATGTCCAAATAACGATTTCTACCAGATAAATAAGCCAAAGTTGTATAAAAGGAAGAAACAATAAATTAGTCAATCAAATAACACTAAACCTTAATCATTAAACCAAAACAAAAGCAGAAACGTCGTAAAGTATGGGAACAATATATAAGCAAACCACTAATTAATACACCGGTTCGAAAAATACGACGATTGTTTGAAGGTACGACGTAGGAGATGGTAACATTGTAAATTGATCCGTGCAGTTCCGAGTCGATCCTAAGAATTTCAAGGGCCGTGCTGTTCAGCACAGGGCATGAATTAGGGAGCCCGTGTATCAAGAAAACTTGCGTGACCAGTACATACAGTATGTTAATGTATACTTAATTATAACGTATGAATAGTTGACGTACGAGTAGCATCCGGAAAGTAGTAGCCGTTTTGGAATACGAAAAAAACTAGTACCTTTTTACAAATATTAATGTTTTATTTGTAAAGAACATAAATTAAACTACTTCTCCACATAGTCACCTCGCAAATTTAAGCATTTGTCATTACGTGTGACGAGTTTTGGTATCCCAACTTCGTACTCCTCTGCCGCCAGTGTATTGAGATATGTAGTCACAGCTGCTTTCAGTTCTTCATCCCTTTCACATTTCTTTCCGAGGCCTGGCGTTGTCGAAGATGAGTATGACGCCGCCATACAGCAAACCTCGCCGCAATTTTGCTGAAATTACGAAACCAACGCGGAATACATGACTCATCCATAACATTGTCTCCATATTCCTCCTTCAGTTGATGATGAATATTGCAAGATTTCACATTTCGTGCGTTGAACTATCTAATCACAGCCCTAATTCCACAACTGGCGGCGTTCTCTATTTTCTTGAATATTATAAATACTTTTTTATTTATTTTCTTCCCGTTCGACTTTTGTCTTTCGGGGGTTTTGACGGGTATTATAAATACTCACAGAAAGAATACAGTCAGTACCAGCGAGGAGAAACTTCGTACACAGACAGATGAAATATAACTAAACGTGTTGGAACTTGTCCAGCGGCTTGTCTACTCACCAGCGCTCCACCCAGTACAAACGGGTACTACTCCCCGGACGTCCTACGTATTTATAGTAATTTGTAACGAAGCACGCGAGTTATGCGTTCGAGATTTCTTAAGAGCGCCAGAGTAGAGTACAGTGATGTTCATTGAAATGTAGTGAAAGCCGTGAAAAGTGCGGGCAAAGTACGATGTACCGTTAATGAATAAATTGCTGGTTACCGAAGGGAGATTCAATGAAGTGAAGTGTTGGGAACGGAGTAGAGATGGACATAATTTATCTATTTCTTTTTACTTGTCTATTGGTGTTTTTATTATTTTATTTCATTCTTGCTTGTTTATTTGTATTTGTATTATTCGTCTTTTTTAATATTTGAATGTATTCCTTGTTCCGATATTTTCTTTCTAGCATATATAGGAAGTAATATACATAGTATAGAGAAAGTTATGTAATGCTGCGGCAAAAAGCGGCAATTTGTCAACAGAGTAACTCGTATTGTGGGGCCCCTATTCAGAGGAAGGGAATAAACCATCTTGGAATATTTTATTTCTGCACTTTTGTTATTAACTGCCATCGAGCGTATGATCACTAATTTATTATTATTATTATTATTATTATTATTATTATTATTATTATTATTATTATTATTATTTTGTTTATTCTCAAAGGTTCTGATTTCACATGGATGCCACACATATACAATATCAAATCATGGTAACACAGGCATATTTAAAATTTACAAAACAAATCAGGGCATTCTAACACATAAACATAAAATAACTGTTTTCAGATTGTAAACATAAAATAACAGTTTTCAAATGCTACTAACAAATACAATTTCAAGAGTGGGCTTTCAAAACCCAACATGTCCTCCCATGAATCTCCTGACTAGTGAGCAGGTACTGATTATAACCGACTTCTGGAGGCCGATGATAATGCTCTTCTCCAAGCAGAGTTCTTCCAGTGATCTGCAGAGAGTTTTTGGTATCACGCCAGTTGCTGATAGTACAATTGGGATAGTTTTCACTTCTGACACTCGCCATTGTTCTTTTACGGCAAATACTAGTTCTCTGTATTTGTCGATTTTAGTCTGGTATGTTGTCATCATATTGCTGGTATTATTATTATTATTATTATTATTATTATTATTATTAACGACTAAGATGCTATGGGTCGGGTGAATATAAAATCTACTCCAGGTTGCAACCAGCATTTTTCAACTCCCGACAAGTGGGTGTGTAAGTAAGGGGTGAGGATAGGACAAAGAAGAGGAAGGAAAGATCGCGTGCGGTCCGTGGTCTGTTTGTTGAGGTACTGCTCCAACATTGCCCTGGTATTGATCAGAGATGTGGTACTGATCAAAACAGCCGGCCGCTAGAATTATCCTCCATTCAGCGGCTGAATTCTGCCTTGCTAGTGTTAAAAATCTTGTCGTCGGGACTCAAACCCTAGGACCTCCCGACCAGACACACTGCAGAGAGCCACCTCAGCCGTATGAAGAAGAATAAAAGACATAATTTTAGAATTATAAATATACAAGTGCTTTTTCTAACGAAGGTTTAGTTACATTGACTAATTTCAATACCGTTATCGGGCAAATTGGCATCTTTAGAAGAAAGTCTATGCTTTTTTTAGTGTTTCCAGCAATGTACACAAATGCATACGTGCGCGCTTATACTGAGGCAATAAATATACATGCACTTTTCCGACTTGATAATTGATTTAGGATCGTCTTGTACATGACGCTGAATAACACGACCAGAAACATCTTGGAACCCTTCTCTTCCGAAAGTAACACAACCTCCATTGAAAGGTAATCGAAGCGGAAGGCACTGGAAACCGAAGCAAGTCAGTCAAAGGGAAAGCTGTACGAGCGCCGCACATAAATACCGAAGCTCTAATGGCGTTAAATCTTCCACGATTCGGGCGAAGGGGCTCTTTCCTCGAACGAGGAGGCTTCGTGACGCGCGGCGCAGGGCCGTTAAACCGAGATTCGATTTGAAATGATCGGCCAGTGAAAGTCGGCGAGAATCCGCGCACTCAACAGACTGCAGACAGTCTCCTCAGACGATTCGTGCGGCAGCGATGGTGTAACGGTTAGCGTACCGGACTGTTGTACCCAAGTTCGCGGGTTCAAACCGCGGGATCGAAGTCGTGGATTTTTTAAGGGCGAAAAAATCCTTCGTACGCCTTCCTTCGGGGGGAAGTAAAGCCGGCTGTCCCTTGTTAGTAGATTTACTTGCATGTAAAAGATCTTCAAGCCTAAATGATGCCTCTGAGCTACATTCAAATCGCCTGTTTTTCGCCCAAGAAATACCTCCTTCCTCTGCTAGTTGGGGAAAGGAGCGTAACGAAATTTGCGTGGTCAGACGGAAGAGCGGGCCTGATGGCTCGAGTCTCGCCACGTAAAATAAGGCAAATTCAATTCAATTCAAATTCGTTTCCAGAGATCCAGATGGCCATTATGCCCGACGTGAATTGCTTCTCATGATCGGAACTGACGGAGACGACTGGCGTAGAAAAAGCAATTAATTCCAACGGTTCGCCGGCAGTCACGATGTCCGATTGGCTCCGAAAGCATGTTAGGCTCGGCACATTGGAGAATATTGGTGATGGATTTCGATCTCTTTACTCGCACGTCATGTACTGAGAGCATTGTTTAACAATTTAAATATTGATGCTTTAAACATCACCTACATTTGATTAAAACAATTATGTAATGCTGTAGTAAGGAACGAGACATGTTATTAATATTCTTTTTATGGTTTCTTTTTTTAGCGAAGAATATGATTCAGTTCATTTATTGCGCATTTTTGCATTACATCTTATCCGTATTTCTATTTTACTGTTTTAATTACTGTTCCGAAAAACTTTACTAGACGGTAAAAAACATTGTTACTACAGTAGTACGTTAAAAGCCAAGTTCACAAAATCTAGAAAGACTCGTTAAGGGGGTTTTCTCAGGTAAGAGCCCGACTTTTATAGCCCGAAGCCGCAGTACTGCACTCCGCTCGGCCATCAAGTCGCCGATAAGAACGGGAGCGTCGCGTCAGTACGCGAGCGGTGCAAGTCACACAATGCAAGGTCCTGCGCTCGCTCGCGCTGCTCGTTTGTTATTGCCTGCAGACAGACCCAGGAGGCTGCGGGAACACGCAGCTCGCACGTTTCGCGAAATGCGGGTGGGGGCCTTGAATCCGAGCACGCACGTGGGGCGGGGCGGGGCGGAAGTTTACGCGGGCTTACAGTTATTCGACGTGGCCGCGGTACACAAGTAGTTGCGTCTCTTATCAACCCGCGACCCTTGTTGTTCGCCAAAGACCAATACTTAAACAACTTGATGACGCACACGTACAAACACACTGACGCAAGAGCAGAGCACCTGTGAAACTACACAGTTCTCGCTTTATGCCTACTGCGTCAATGCTGTTGGTGAACAAAGGAAGAACCTTGAACGTATGTGTATATTTTAGTGTCTAGTAATTTCATGTCTAGCAATAGCTCTTTAGTTTTTAGAGTATATTGCACACGGACATAGTTGCACAAGTGTTTCAAAAGCAAGAAAGGCTATTAAATGCACGCTAAGGTGGACTGTGTTCCTTGTTTTTGCATGTTGTTTTTTTTAGACTTCTGAAAGGATATAAATAAGAAGAATGTTTCGAATTCGGGTACAACAGAAACTGTATCATCTGGGATAATGATAGGGAAGGAATAGAATGAAAATCGGATAAAGAAAATATTTTTATTTGTTCAAATGCGTTAAGATAAATTAACAATTCACATCGATTTAGAGCATCTTACGTTTGCAGAAATGGTGTTTTTGTTTATTGGATGTTTTTTTCCGAATTTATTTTCTAACTTTTCTTCCCATTTTCTCGATCAACCGACGATTGATTTCCATGTCAATTAACTTAAAAATGTCATCTTAAATTCGCATTCACTTACATATAATAACTTCCGTTACGAAACATAAATCAAATAATTGAACCTCGTATACTTGAAGTCCTCCTGCAGTTACAAATTAATAACTTACTCGTAGTACTGCTAATTACAATAATCAGGAAGAATCTAGAGATAATTGAAAAGAGGAATAATAAAGCTTGAATCAAGTAATGTGAGTGGGACACAAAGATACATGCTATGTTTTCTTTCTCAATCATTCCCCCATAACCCTTGGACATTAAATTCTTTGTTAATTATTCCATTCACTCCCCAATTGAATGGCAATTGTAAACACCTGTAGTAACGCCGCGGCCTTGTTTTCTGTGGCTCTCTTATCGAGATCCGTCCTTTTCGAAAGTAGCGTAGGAAATACCCTTCACTTGCCAGAAGTGAATGCCTGGTGGCCCCACAGGAATTGTTTGAGTTTCTCTTCCATGAATTCCGTTTAAAAACATACACTGCTGAACAGCATTACACAGCGAGTATACAAGCAGATCCATAATATAAGGTTCCTGGAGCCATAATACAATTCACCTTACCTTTCATAAATAATGGTCAATTTATTTGTAGTGTAAGAGCACTTGACGCTTTATTTTCAGCTAAAAAAGACACTTCCTTCTACTTTCAATTCGTAGAGAGGATTTTTCTTCTATGAAGAAGTCATGTTTTCCTTACATAAAAATGAAAAAAACTGAAAAAAGTTTAAATAAAACGAGGTTAATAAAATGCAGGAAATTGTCAACTTCGAATTTGTAGCCCCTCAGTCAAACGATTTGAACCAATTGCACTAGTAAACTATTGATTGTACTAGTAAAATATTCAATATTTGAAATGTGGAATAGTGAATTGTGAGAAAATCGGTATTCACATTCAATGTTTAATGATTTTATTCAATAATTGAGAATCATATCAAAATATATCCTATGAATAACATTGACGCATCTCGATCCCTAGAATAGCCCGACTCAAATATACTACATCGGTTTCTACCAGCATCACTTTCCTGAGGGACGTGGCCTCGTTCTAGAGGTGAATCGTTCTGTTCGTTAATCCTCGTGACCTCTGCAAAACAAGACAGCAGCATCCGGTTAACGACGCGACGTCCGGAAACATAAGACATCTCGTTGCGTAATATGCAACCGGCCGGAACGTAAATCTCTCTGCCTCTGATAACGACGTTGCGTTTCGTTCGCAAAGACAGTAAAATTTGATTTCCGAAGAGGACTCGTCACTTACGACGTTCATTAAAATACGAAATGTGATCAAAGGAAGTACGAGTAGATTATTCACGGCAGTTGAGGAAAGGAGGGGGGACGTTTTATGAGAGATAGTTGACTCGACAAGAGTTGAGAACGTTGAGACTAGAAGCAGAAATTACTAGGTTGGTAGCTAATAGGTGTAAGGATATTTAGCAGTAGGTAGATTTAGGTAGGATTAGAGATTAAGGTACGATTAGAGAGGCTAGTAGTAATGATGTACTTAAAGTGACTCTACAGGTTGAGTTACCAAAGTATTGAAAGTGTTGAGAGTTAGGAGAATTATAAAAAAACGAGCAATGATGTGATAAATATGTATGCATGTATGTATGCATGTATATACGTATGTATGCATGTATGAGTGTACTTGGCGCGACAGTCCCTGAATGGGCTCGGGCCTACCGGCGACGCCCCTGCCTCGCGGCCATACACCTACGTGTGGTTAGCACGTAGAAATCCCCACGCCGAATTCCGGTCTTCTCAACCTGACAAGGAATTTTCGCATAGTCACCCAGCAACATATACTGGGACATTGCAAGGAAAACGCACACTATAATCTTGCTCCACCAGGAATCAAACCCGGGGTCACGTAGTGAAAAGCGAGCACGCTGACCAAGAACTAGCCACGAGCCTCTTATATACACCTACACTTTAAAGAATATAAACAATGAAAGAAGAAAAGAAAGAAATTACATATGTGTAAGTTTTTAAAAATCAAACATTGGATTCGAAATTCCGTGCGATTCAGTTCTTTGTGCCGTAAAAATGTGGTATTGCGAGGCACACGTACTCCTTTCTTCCCCTTTGTTTTACTAATTATTATTCAGCTACTAATTACGTTTTTTTAGTGCATGTCATTAAGACTAAGATTCCGGGATAAATTCCACTGACAAAGAAAAATACTTGTTACTGAAGGAGTAAAGCAGGATCGAAAACAAATTCACACTTTCATAGGTCTTAATGAAAATCGAAGGTATACCATTTTATAATTACTCTATGAGAGCAAATATTTTTTAAATTACAGACATTTTTCAGAACATGTTGGACATTCATAGGACTTCATGTAAATTACCTCCAAAGTTTTAACTATCTAAATGATCTCCAGAACAGCACAATTACATTTCACGCTTGACCTATTTACCAAGTTTCATCTCCAAAGCTCTAATTTGATAGAGTAGGGACCCAAACTTCCATCCTTTGATCCGGATATTATGATTTTCAGGTTCCCAATCGCATGTATCTTCTCACCACCTGCACCAGCATTAACCATCTTTCGAATAGCACTAATATCCTGAAGTGTGGGCGAAATTACAGCTGAAAAAAATCTTAAACACGGATTTTAAGACCAAATATACGAGATTGTGTTGTTTAAGTTATCCCAATATTTTTCCTCCCTCTTCCATAGCATAAAAAGTAAAAATAAATCTCAAAATTGGGAGCTGATGGTGAAAATCATTTTTACATTTTTTAATTGACAATATTTCACTCAAAATTATGCAAAAAGTCATATTTAGAAAAAGTGTACAAGACATAATTTTCAACACAGTAGTTGTAGGAGGGAGAAGAAAACGCTTTTAAGTTTTGCAATTTTCGAAGATTTAAAGGTTTTACTGAAAATCGGCCAGCGCCATTTTTATATTATTTTCCAGTATTCAAACAAAGATTTTGAGAAACATTTGTGAGAGGGCATGTTAGAGACAATTACTTTGCGTTTTCATTTAAATTACCCCAAATCTTAAATTTCCCAGTTCCAATTACGTGAGCTGCCGCGGCGTCCAGATCGATAAGGGAATATTCATTTTTGGAGAAAATCAATTTTTACAGTTTAGGCACTAGTGTTGTTCACTAACCTCAGAGACACTAGCAAACGGAACACATATTCGAAAAAAATCAGCATATATATTTCTAAAACGGATAAAATAGAAATGTTAATGCAGATTTTTAATTTTCAATAATCACTCGTTTGATTAGAGTACCTACCTTAAAGAATATTCTAGTAAAGAATGGTCTGAAACAGAGATGAAGAGAATGTAGCCATTGGCCAGCTGCATTCTCCAGAGACATTCCATTTAACCGCACCGGAAGGTGAGCGACAAGGCTCTTGGGTGAGTGGTAAATCGATAGCTACTCTGCGTGCCATATCGGTCCACATGCGGTCGTGCCCGAGCACCTCAACCACAAGACCGTCCGTAATGGGGTGATCGGCGAGGTCAGTGGTGGGGGGGGGAAGGGGCCGAAAGTGAGGGCCTCCAGTGGTCACTTGGAAATGGAAGGGGCTATGCTCTATGGAAATTGTGGTGGGGAGATCCACAAGCAGTCAGTCTGATTTTGGTTACAGCAATAAGAAATAAAACTACGGAAACAACAGCTTGATATTTAGAGATGAGAATTGAAAAAACAGGCCTTCACAGAAGAATGATGATAAGAGTACCGAGATGAATGTGAGTAATTCCCTGATAAAAATGCAAAAGGGATCACATTTACTAAAACTACTTACGTGATAGGGGTTGGATACATACGGGGCGAGCAGGGCGGGGCAGGGCGGGGCGGGGCGGGGCGGGGCGGGGCGAGCGAGGCGGGGCGGGGCAGAGCGGCGCAGACCTTTGCGGGGTGGGTCGGAGCGGGGCAGGTCGGAGCGGGGCGGGACGGGTCGCAGCGGAGCGGGGCGGGTCGCAGCGGAGCGGGGCGGGTCGCAGCGGAGCGTGCGGGAACGCATGCGGAGGGCAGCGTAATCGGGAACAGGGCAGGACGCAGCCGGGGGGGGAGACTGCAGTCGCGTGGGCGGTCTAGCGAGACGCCCCGTTGCGCAAGCTGGTGGGAGTGGGGAGATGGGGAGAGAGAGAGGGAGAGAGGGAGAGAGGAAGAGAGGGGGAGAGGAAGAGAGGGGGAGAGGAAGAGGGGGAGAGAGGGAGAGAGGGGAAGAGAGGGAGAGAGGGAGAAAGGGAGAGAGGGAGAAAGGGAGAGAGGGAGAAAGGGAGAGAGGGAGAAAGGGAGAGAGGGAGAAAGGGAGAGAGGAAGAGAGGAAGAGAGGGGAGAGGGAGCGAGGAAGAGAGGGGGAGAGAGGAAGAGAGGGGGAGAGGGGAGAGGCGGAGAGGGGGAGAGGAGGAGAGGGGGAGAGGGGGAGAGGGGGAGAGGGGGAGAGGGGGAGAGGGGGAGACGGGGAGAGGGGGAGACGGGGAGAGGGGGAGAGGGGGAGACGGGGAGAGGGGGAGACGGGGAGAGGGGGAGACGGGGAGAGGGGGAGACGGGGAGACGGGGAGAGGGGGAGACGGGGAGAGGGGGAGACGGGGAGAGGGGGAGACGGGGAGAGGGGGAGAGGGGGAGACGGGGAGAGGGGGAGAAGGGGAGAGAGGAGCGGGAGGACGCGTAGCGAGGCGACGGCAATAGCTCCTCTCTCTCACCGCATCTCCCCGATTCAGGTACACACGACCCACGCGCGACGGTGCGTACCATTCTACTCACGTTCCACTTCTGCCTTCGTTAATAAATTTCATGTGTAGTATTTATATTCTTTTTCACAGCGGTCTTGTACCGACCCAATTGCATGACAAATTTTGAAGTAAACAAAACCTTTCCGTTTGCAAAAGAATTAAAACTTTAGTCAATATCTAGAAAAATAGAAAACACTCTACACCGTTTATTTGTTTTCCTGACTTCATTATTTCTCACAGTCCTAAGCATTGTGTTTAATTTACGGGAATTAACATAACTATTGGCCTGCTGGGACAAATATGCCAATGAACAAGACCAGACGAAATGGGTTTCCAAAAAGTAGCACGCACCGTGCTCAAGAATAACAAAAGTATCTCGTGTAAACTGCAATGTATTAAATATTTTGACAAAAAGGTGTTCACGAACACTTTGAAGCTTCATGATGTCACATGACGTCATCTATGTCGTAAGCAATGACGCACAGTTTGATAATTCAGGCGAAATTCGCAGTACGAGAATAAAATATTTTCATTTTTGAGTCAAACTCTAAATTATCATTATTTTTCGATTTCCCCCGAATTTCTGGGTATCTAATTGAATCATAGACATCCCTCAGAAGGCCGGAGGCTGTATAGTTTTCTTTCAATTGCGCAATGCAAATTAATAATATACTCGTAGATTCCATTTCTAACTTTTTGTAACTAAATAGTGATCTACTTTCAAGACCGAAAGTCTAAACGATGTACCACTAGCATTTGGCATTGATGTAAGATTCGCATATTCTTCAGGGAAAACGTTCGAATAATATCCGCACGTACACATGAAGGGACAATAATTATTTTCAGTAACTCATAGATTGAAATAGTTCCGTTCCCTTTCTCAATTAAGGTGAATGTTTATTATCTTTATGCTGAAAATCAGATAAGTAATTAAAGTAATTAAGAAAAGGAAGCTTAAAAAATTGTATTAAGTTCTTTGTTATTTCAGATTATCTTTCTGAAGTTCTAGTAATAATATTATTAAATATTTTACTAATAATATATTTTTACACAGTATTAATGTGTTTCTCCCCACAATAATTTCCAATCTTCTTGAGGAGATTTCAGTAAAATATCATTTTACAGTTTCGTCGTATGCTTCAAAACTAGTCACTGTTAGTATTTTGAAATAAGAGAAATATTGAAAGGATAAATATAAACATCAATAATGCGAATATGCCGAAAAGAAAGACTATTTACATCGATTCTCGACTCATATATATATATATATATATATATATATATATATATATATATATATTAATTCATCACTGTTGCTAGTGTAGCAAGACTAGATGGTGAACTTTATTATAGGTTTTGGTGCATAATACAGATCCACCAACACAAACAACTCTACAGATCGAGAAAAGAAACCAACTTAGATAAATCAAAGCATCAGAATCAAATACTTAGGTAAATCAGCTGATGTCACTGCTGTGCCTCTGTCTGGAAGGTCCTAGGGATCCAGTTCCGACGGTGTAATTCAGTATTCATTTTGGTCAAATTCAGTATTGTCGGGACAAGAATTCTAGCGGCCGGCTGCACAGATCTATAGTTTTTCGTGGACTCTCCGATCAACACCAGGCAAATGCCGGAGCAGTACAAATGGGCCACGGACAGCGAGCAATATTACCTTCCTCTTCCTTGTTCAATCGTCACCCATTACTTACTTAGATCTCGTCCTGGTGGTGCGGAGCCCCGTTGGTAGTGTGGCGTCTTTGCTGGGGCAAATAATTACAGACGTGAACGGCTTGTAAATATTTAGTATTTATTAGAATAAAAATACTCCGACACCAAATACTATATACAATATTTACAAATAAATTTGACCGTTACAAGAAGAAACCTTCCCTGATTACCACCACCGCTAGCCCGATAATTAATTACCATATCCGGTGTGATGCACCAGTACCTTACGCGAGCATACATGCGAGTATGCCGCACCGACCGTCACGACGTAGCACGCCGGCTTCGGTTCCCCGCCTCGGTAGCCTATGCATTACAATGCAACGCCGCGCACAACCCACACGACGCCCTACCGACGCGCCCAAACCTGAAGAATCAGAAGAACAGAAGGAAGCTCTTAAGTCGGAGTCTGCTTATATACCCTCTGGGCAGGCTGACGGAACCGCGTCACCCGCAGTGTCCGCCGACGCGTTTCCGCCGGCTTCGGGGTTTGCAAGTATGCACCCACGACACGGCACCCCTTCCCATCCGCTCCCTAGCCTTTGTGCAGCCCAGCGTCACTTCCGCCAGCGCTGTCCACATGGCTGATATAGTACGTTTATACTGGCGACAGATATGACGCCACAGTAGGTTAGCAGAATGGTTGGGCGCACATCGACGCACGTCGATGAGTAGGTCGGCTGGTGATCTCAGCATCCAGCGGAGGAAGATTATCGACACACCTCCAGTGGCAAAAAACCTGTACTATACTTACGAAACCGATGACCATAGTAGTTGACGCGAGCGAGTCAATCGAGATGGTAAACTTCTTGCTCTCGCCTTAATTATGCTCGTCAACTAACTGCATCGAACAAATTCTTTTGGAGAGAGAAATTATTTTCAACTAATGAAGAACAAGTCTCATTCTGAGTATCATGTTCTGAAGCTTTTTGGTTTATGACCCGACGAAATATAATTTTCAAGATAACAGAGCCAACAAATACGTATTTTGAACTTATTTATATTTGCCACAAATAGTTATCATATATTCATTATCTGCAAATTCGAATTCATTGTGAAATTATTTTTTTTAATCATTTATAATCTGTTTATTCATGAGAAAACATGACAACTTAATATTTTTACAAAAACAAAGAAATTATCACTGTTTACTTATTGTAGAATGATTTTTCTTTTTCGATAATTATTTAACAGTTTTGATATCTTGATCCGAGTTAGCATTATTTTAGCATTTTTATTATAGCATTATCCTTTATGTAGTTCTGTGTGGTACTTGAAATAACTATGTAATGTACTTCATTGCTTACAAGCGACAAAAATTTTTTAAACAATTTTAGATGTCTCATATTCTCTAATAAGCCACTATTTGCATTCGATATATTTCATCAATGTATTTTCACATTTAAAAGACTGATTTGTAATAAGACATTAAGTAGCATTAATTTGAAACACAAAGACATACGAATTCTCATACAGAGAGTTTCTAGTGGTGGTGTTACGTCATTTATGACTGTTTCTACGTAAATAATAGAGATACGGTTGACAGAAATGTACACTTCTGGTAATAGTCGTTCATTATATTTTTGGAGGTGAAATTACGAGATAAGAGTACGGTGCAACAGTCGCATAGTCACGTAAGTGAATGATACAACGTGCCTCAGTCTCGAACTTCGTTAGCAGAATGAATGACCAAGAGATCTTCTCGCTGGAGGAATGGAATCAAATAGTAGAGCATCGCTTACACAGTAAGGAATTCGAAATAGTCAGCTGCGAAGTGTCTAGGCTGCAGACCACTGGAGGTTATCTTGGTGAGCACTTCACGGCCAGCGTCACAGTTCGTTCTCAGACTTCAAAGCACTCCGAGAATCTTCGCTTCTTTTTGAAAGCGGAGCCGAAATGCGACGAAAGCCAACGTGAAATTGTGAAGCAGCTCAACGTCTTCAAAAAGGAAGTATATATTTGGAACAAACTCTTTGAAAAGGTGAGATCAGTTTTAAAAAAAGGTGGACGCGACATGATATGGACATGCCAATGTTACTTCACTCGGCCCGATGTGATCGTTCTGGAAGATTTATCTCAGAAAGGATTTCGTACATTTACAATTCGAGATTCAGTAGATTATAAATATCACTGCTTAGCAATGAAGGCCTTAGCTAACATGCATGCAGCTTCAATCATATTCGAAGAAATGCAACCGAACCAGCCATACCGCCTAGGAAATATATATCCGGATTTGCTAAGCGAATCCTTCTTCATAGATGCTCCGAATCATCCCGGGACACTGTGCGTGGAGGCTAGCATCAAATCAATATGGCTGCTAGTCAAGTTGATTCGTGGTAAAGGTGCTTTATTGAGAATGAAAATAGAATTGGAAAAAGCTATACACTCTCTGTTCGACTTTCAGAAACCATCCGTTCGTTTCCGAAATGTCATGTGCCAGGGGGACGTTAAAAGAGATAACATTTTGTGTCGCCAAGAGGGTGGTGAGTCTACAGATGTGGCTATAGTCGACTTTCAACTTTTGCGCTACACTCCTCCTGCTAATGACGTTATGTGCTTTTTGTACATCTCTAGTAATAGAGACTTTCGACAAAAATTCGCTTCAGAACTCATCTCTACATACTACGATCAGTTTGCTATGAATCTATCAAACTATGGTTTGGAGCCAAATGATATATTGCCTTGGGGAGAATTCAAAGAGTCATGCGATATTTATAAGACCCTTGGAATTGTAATGTCTGCCGTTTACAGTCCTGTAACGTATATTAAAGAAGAGAACTTACGCCATGTATTCACGTCACCGAAAGATTTTGAAAGATTTTTCAAAGGTGACAGATCACCTGAAATAACGCATTCTTATAAGACTGATGAATTGTACAGAAAGTATGTAACCGAAGTAATTGAGGAACTAGTTGAAGAATGTATAGTAAAACCGTCACATCAAAAATAATGTAAGTGAAATGCAATATCGTTAATAGTGTTTGGTCTCGATCAACTAAATTTTTTTCACTAAATATTATTTTCGCAAGTGTTTTGTGAACATAAATACTTTTCGAACTATTGGATGATTTTGTGAATTCTGTTTTTTAATGTGCTGTTTGCAGATTATTTCTTAGCTCCGGGGTACGTGAAGTCTTCTGATTTGTATTATTTTAATCTTACAGAGTGTTGTTAAGTAAATGTTCACTTCATTATGAGCATGAATATAAATCTGCAATGTGTCGCCTTTTTGTTGTTTATAGAAGAAAAGCTTTCTACTGATTATTAATAAATGTAGGAATTTTTTACATTAATAAATGTAGGCATTTGTATTTGAATTATTATAAATTAATAGGATATATTGTCATGTGCTAATCAACTTGTGTAGTCATTTTCAATATGTGTACGAGTTTGCAAGTACTGTGAAGTGTTTGGGGGGGGGGGTGAGTGATCTGCAGGAATAGCAGTCAATATCCAAGGTAGGTACATTTTAAGAGTCCTCAGTGTGGAGAATTATGCTTGTATTATGCTCTGTGCATGCATGTATCAAATGTACTTAAATTAACATTAAAATAACAATTTTAAATACGAATTACTGTTTCAATTACCTTCGATTGCAAATCCCCCTAAATGTCTAATCAGTTTGCACTAGAAGAAGAAGAAGACGAAAAAGAAGAAGAAGGAGAAGAACAAGAAGAAGAATAGATTACTTTACACTAAAAAGTCATATTGTTTTTCAAATCCATTTCAAATCCTTTCAGTCACGTGTCCCAATAAAAAAATCGAGCCGTTTTATACAATATTTATTTATTTAATTGCCTTACCTTAAAGCAAATATTACACGAAAAATACACATTTTCAAAAAAATGCACATCTCATTATTGAAATATTTAATAGTTTAGAATAGATTTCACTTAGTAAAAAATGTATCATCAACATTGTAGTTGGGCAATATTAAGTTTTTGCCATATTTGAAAACAGAGAGATCACCGACAATAGGACCTGCGCTATTTTACGTATTTTACAATGGGGCCTGCATTATTTTTATAAGCGTATTTTGATCTATCTGCAAAAAAATGAAGAAATAATTAGGAAAGTTTTTTAAGTAAATATGAAAGTGAAATAGAACGTTCTAAGTGATATTTTATAAATTCTAAGAAAAACGTGAAAAACGTATAGGCTACATGCCAGTGGCAATGTATTTTCGTGGTTTTAATGAACTATTGAAATATCATGGTTTTAATGATGAAACAAAGTACCACGACTTTCCAGTGATATTGATTTAATTAAACAGATCTCAGAATTTATAAAATGTTACTTATACGAATGCGTGAAAACCAGAACCAAATATCTTTTCAATTTCCTATATTTCACGCAAATTACCCCAAAACTACACATATATGACCTTATTTAAAGAGCTATCTTTGGAAAATTGATTTTATTTAGGAAAACATGGCCACCTTCAGTACTGTAGCTGTAGTAACCCTATGTAAATCTAAAAATTTTGAATGTTTTGCAATTTTCGAAAATTCATGAAGTTCACGAGGGAAATATGACCTACAAGAGAGAAAAGTTAACTCCAAAAATGTGGAGATATTCGCAAGAAAGTCTTTACAAAGTAAAAGTGTAGTAGGCGAGAAAGTAAAAAAAAAATTCAAGGTCGCTTTTTAACAATTAATGTAAATATTAATTTTGGTAACTTTTGAAAATTAAAAATGTTCGCACCCTAGTAATAAAAATATATTTGCATCCCAAAACGAACTTCCGGGCTCGTACACTATTGGTGACAAAACACCATCCCTTTTCTCCAGCAACTAGAAAAAACCTCCATAATATTTATTCATTATGAAGATTTATTTTTCGAAGCAAAGTAATGCTTTGACAGTTTTTGCCCAATGGATCAAAGGAAACTGGAGGAAAACCTTGATCGAGATGGAGTTATTTACCCAAAAGGAGTACAATACCTCATATGGCAAGTATGTACTTCTCGAATTATACAGTATACTTGGTAAGTAATGCCTTATATATCAGTATTAAAATAAATATCACGATGGTTTTTCATGATTAATTTAATTTCCAATTGTATAGAAACAGTTACGCAGCAGAAAATATTTAATTTGGCATTTCAACTTCTGAATCGATTTTAATTGTTTAATGATATCTATCAATGTGTTGTAAAGTACTATACGTGGATTTCTCGTAGTGAACTGTTGACACACCTGAAGAAAGATTCCTACTAGCATGGGCGTATTTACGCATAAGCTCAGGGGGCATGTGCCTACGGCGGCAAAATTTTAGAGGCGGCAAAAGAGCGCAAAATTGTACCTAAAGAGCCATTTCTTCGTCGCGTGCAATTTTTCTTTTTTACATATTCTACGATGTTTTGGCCGAAAATATTAAATACTCGCAAATTAATTTATTAACAGCCTGATAATACCACTTGTGTTGTGATAAGTCAAAATAAGCGATTTTTACATTTTCAGAGGTTGCACAATGAAGATTTAATTTTAATTACCGAAAAGGACCCTTCGAATCCAGTTGTCTTGACCGTAGAACTTATAAGTCTCGGTTAAATTTGAAAAATTTTAAGAATGAAAAATTTATATATATTATATATTTTAGAATTAATACATATTTAGGTACATGTAATTTTGATAATTCCTTAGAGGATTCTTATTTCATTCATTTTTGTGTGTTAAATAGTAGAATAATAAATATGCATAACTACAAAAACAAACATGATGGATTTACGTTGGTTCTGTGCATAAAAATATAGGATTGCATCCTGCATATACATGCATCCTGCATCAGAAGGTGCTTATCCGGGGAGGGGGAGGAATCAGCATTTTAGCTGAATCCCGATTTTTATCCCCCAAGCTTGTTAGCCCTGGGGTATGTATGATGAGATGATGATGACGATGATGATGATAGTGAGGAATAAAAGGACGGCACACACATGTAGACATACACAAATACACCCATGCCCGAGAGAGGACTCGCATCCCGCGGTTTTCTGATCCAAGAACGCTACGGCACTACTGTCCTAATGTTCTCGGCCATCGTGGCCGGCCATGCATAAATTATTAATTAAAACATTAAATGTTTGGCAGATATGTATATCGAATATTTGAACATACATTATGCTAATTCATATAACCCAGGAAAAAACTTAATAAAATAGGCGGCAATTTTTCGCGTGCCTAGAGGGGAAAATGTTAATTCGCCTCTGCCTATTTGGTTGTAATTATAGATATTACATGAAAAAATATTCTCGTCCTTAACTAAGTAGGTCAGTTTTGACAACACCGACTGACTCATAAATGAATATACAAAGTAATGGTAGTGTTTCACTAAACAGAGGGTTGCAGGATTCACATGAACTTTATGTGAAGCAATCTTTGCAATGAGCTACAGCGATTAGTTGTTATTTGGAGCGCGACCTTCAGATAACTTTGATACTTGACCTCTAAGCCAATGATAAGATAATTGCCACAATGTCGTATATTTCATATCCGTGGCTACCGCTTCAGTATCCTCCAAGTGGGCAATGAGCGACATCGCTGTTCTCTCCGAAGCCGAAACGGTCCAGGTGGTTGAACGCCGTCTGGACCTGGCCGTATCGGAGTTTAACGTCTTAAGTTACAAGGAGAGGCGCCTTCACTTCTCTGGCGGCTTCCTTGGGGAACATTCTTTGGCGGAAATCACAGTGCGGCGAATACACGATGACAATTCTACAACAACTCTTCACTTCTTTCTCAAGGCGAAACCTGCGTCGTCACCGCCGCAGTTGGCGGTCGTGGAAGATACAGATGCATTCATCAAGGAAGTATGTGCGGTGATTAATATTTTCGGCAAGTTTAGATCCGCGCTGAACGATCATGGCAAATCAATGGAGTGGACATGTGAGTGTTACTATACACGACCAGATCTCCTGGTGTTTGATGACTTGTCGAAGAAAGGTTTTCGAGCTTTCAACTTAAACGACCACATGGTATATGAGCATTTTGCTTTGGCAATGAAAGCTTTAGCGAACCTTCATTCCGCTAGTATCATTTATGAAGAGAGACACCCTACACAGCCACATCGTCTCACTGATGAGTATTCCGACATATTAAAAGAGAAATTTATGTCAGACGAACCCGGATGTCCGGGAATC
The DNA here is from genome assembly GCA_038098605.1 of Gryllus longicercus. Classification (NCBI taxonomy): domain Eukaryota; kingdom Metazoa; phylum Arthropoda; class Insecta; order Orthoptera; family Gryllidae; genus Gryllus; species Gryllus longicercus. The sequence continues at coordinate 2,107,651 of JAZDUA010000135.1, read as the reverse complement.
ATTAGTGTGAATGTTACCATCAAAACTGTATGTACACTAATTGACCTAATTTACGGGCAAGAGACAGCTAGTCGAATTAAAAGTAAGGTACAAGCCGTCATGAACTTAATTTTTAAGCTACAGAGACCTTCAGAAAGATTCCGCAACGTTGCATGCCATGGCGACATCAAACGTGAAAATATTTTATATCTTCATGACGGGGACACACCAATAGATGTGCGGCTTGTGGACTTCCAACTAATCCGTTATGCGCCACCTGCCAACGATATAATGTGCTTTTTGTACCTGGCGACAGACGAAGAGATTCGGGACAAGTGTAGTTCGCAACTGTTGGCTATATATCATGCGCATCTGTCTCAAAATCTTCGTCTTCACGGTCTAAATCCCGACAAAATCCTCCCGTGGAAAGAATTAGAGGAATCATGTAGAGTATACAAGACTCTGGGAATTTTAATATCTATACATTACAACCCAGTAATATTGTTAAAAGAGCAATTTATTAGCCACGTGTTGAAGAATCCTGAAGAGTTTGAGAGGTTTGCCAATGTGGATAGGTCTCCAGTGGTTACCAATGGTTACAGAAATGATGAATCTTATAGGAGGAGGGTTAAAAAAGTAATTGAGGAATTTGTTCGCGAATGTATTGAAAAGGCTCCTGAGATATAAATGAATGTGTGTAAAATGTATGAAGGGCCCATTAATTAAATATTAGTAAATTACTTGGTGTATTTTTTCTACCTTTCCTCTTCATAATTTCTTTTATACAAAATGAAATATTTATTTATTCTAAATAGTTCAAAGCATTTTAAAACTATCCTGCTTATATCAGCGTATTTACTATAAAATTTGCTTCTTAATAAAAAGTAATTTACTTTTAATGACGCTATGTAAATGGTGTACATAAGAAAAATATTTGAGAAAGTAATTTTCAAATATCAATATAACAAAATATTCTATTGATATTTAGATGAAAAAGGTTGAGCGAACCGATAATAAACCAGGTGTACACGTCTCCTTCCCTACATGCAATAATTATTGTCTAATGTATCTATAAATATCAGATATATACAGCCATTTAAAAACTCAAAAATTGAATTATTTGATACAAACAAAATGCAACCGAACTCGTACTATAAAATTCAAGGTACTATAAAATTCAGGTCGTAATAATTGACATGAAGATTTAAATACACTTACAAAATTGTTTAAACATTGTCAAGCTAAATTTAACTCCTCAAAATATCAAACTAAACATACTTTCATTAAAAATAATTAATCTTTACTTCTAAGCAATTAGAATGTATTGTTTAGAATTGATAATTATTGTAGAATAGGTTTCTCAATTATCATCAATTCAATGACTAATTATTTATCTCCCTCTTTTTAGTGAAATATTTCAGTCTAATTTTTATTGCAAAGATAACATAATATCGACAAATAATAAACCATTTTTAAAATGATTCAACTATTACCTTTAGTAAAAGAATATTTAAAAAATTACACTGATACATCAAAATTTATTCAAAAATTCAATAACAGATCTTTAAGAGTGGTAAATTTCATCAATTTTCGGAGGTGGAACAATTATTAATTTAAATAAATTACAAATAATATAACAATATTCTAGTGTTGATAGATATTGGCACAGACTTTCTTGCACTAGTTATTTTTCTAATTTATTTAAACTATTGACTGTCCTAAGCATCATAAATCTGAATTTTATTGTGTACGAATTTTATGGTAATTTCTTGATATTGTTAATGAAATGAAGGTTTTCCTGAAAAACGGTGATCTTTGAAGTCTCATTTGACTGTAGAATTGAAGGCAATGCGAATGGCTTCCAATTATTAATTAAAATGATATTAGGAAGTACTTATCCGGTGGTTTGCTTTGGTTTCTAATTCAAGGAAGTTATCTATTCGTTATTAGTAAAATAGATCGTATACAAATATTTCCCTAAAATGACAGAAAATGAAATAAGACACAAAAAGCAGAATGATGGTAGATCATAGTGACAGAAAATTATTATTCCAAAAACTGATTCAACAATTTCAGGAAAAAGTAGAAGTTCTAATTTTATTGTGAGTCACTGTGAGTTAAAATTTAGGTGCACAATAAAATTCCAAATGTACTAGACATCTATAATGAAGATTATTGGGAAGTGAAAAAGAACAACCTTCTCCTTTTTAATCAATATAATTGCAAGTCAAGAATACATTACTAAGAAAATTACATTACTTAAAAATGTTTATGAAACAAAGCAAGAATTTTCTCATCTTCCGATTCCTAAATCATATTATCCTTATGAATCCTCGGCAAGTATAACTTCAACTTATTCTAAGATACATACCACGCTCTTAGTTTCCATTTAAGTATATTTTATTCAGACACACGATGCATTAAAGCTATTACTCAACTCTTTCGGTAGTTAAATTTTAATCAAATCAGATGTTTAAAATATGGAAATTTATTAGTTGAAACTGCTACTACTAATGAAACTAAAACAAATAAACGTATTGAATCCTCTGCTACTATCAGGAAACTATCAAGAAACCAACCCAAAATAATATCATAATTTATTAGAAAAATAAATATTAGAATCCACAATATACAGAAAAAAGATGACTTTAAAAAAAAATGTTAGGCGTGTTCTTCAAATTTATTTTAAAGATAAGATTCCTGAACATTGGGTTTTGGAAATTAAATGTGCGTATTGAAAATCAAATTTACGACATTCCCTGCGCAAGTTTTGCATCTACTTGTCGTTAAATAAGGTGCATTTCCTATGTAAACTAATATTTAACATTCCGTAAAATTATTTGAAGAGAAATATATTGTGTTCATAGAGGGGTCTCAAACCATTCCTGCCATGCATCTACTTTTACAAAAGTACATTTTATAGATATTCCATTATGGGAGTTGCGGGGAGAAATGAGCCTACTATACACCTTCAACAGGCGTGCCAACTTTGAACTACGCGCGCCTCAAGAAATGGGATCAATCTACCCACAACAGCATGTGAATAAATAAACTAAATAGCTGTCATGTTCACTTTCACTGGCCATGTTTCCTGCAACATTTATAATGACGACACCTATTTCTAGTATCTATTCCGCCTACCTTTCCGTACTCATCTTCATATTTCTGCACGTACGCAAGTGTAGGGCGGAATATGAGTAACTGTGATCCCTACTAGAAGTCATCTTTTGCCAGGCGTGTCAAAACGAGTGCTTGCCCGACAGAGAAGCCCTGCGCTTCTGCGGGCACGAGACACTTCCCCTCATTCCACTTTTATTTCTCCTCCAAATCCAGAGAGGGGTATTTCTCGAAATATCACGACGAATGGTTACTTCATAAAAAAATCATTTTTGGCGAATGTCTTCTACAAAACAACGGAGATTTGAGGTATGTTTATGTTCTTAATTACTTAATACAATATTTCAGGTTCAATTTATTTTTAAATTGCATATATCATTTTTGCCAAAGGACAGAAATATGCTTGGATGGCAAATTATTTACCTGTTTTCGTTATGTGCTAGTTTTATTAAATGATTCTGTTATTTGTTGTATGTAAAATGAAATAAGTTAACACGTTGGTGTACTGTAGTGAGAAGCTAACGCGATTATTGTACTCGTAAGTAAACCCGATCACGAAATCAAAATCCGTTTGATTAAAAAGGTCTCTTTTTTCCTCAATTGATAAGTTAAAATTTTACTGATATATTTTATCTTAATGTGTAATTTCTCTGCTATAGTTGAGATATGGGAATTCATATTTCTAATTTTGGGTCAATAACTCTCAAATGACTTTTCCAAAAGACTCACATAAGCCAGGACATCCCCTAATGTACCGCTAACCGGGGACATTTGTGCAATGTTTACTCCCAAACTTTACTGCAGTTGCCCCATGGACGCAACGCCTCGAACTCTAATAATCTAGTTACCTCGTCCGCAACTTCGTCCTGCCTTTCTTGAGCCTTTTCGCGGGCCTTATTTGTTGGGTATAAGATGAACAAATAACGTTTTCCTTGATTGGAATCCCAATTGATTCGGGTTCCTTAAACAAGTGCGATCTAACTAGCTTCTGCCAGACGAATAAGCGGAAGTCTTGTAAAAAGTTAAAAGTATCATGAATAAATCAATATAACACTAGTAAATCGTTTAACCAAAGAAAAAGCCAAAAACACTCGTAAAATAATTCAATTTAAGAGCAATATATTATGCAAACCACTAATTAACGTTCCGATACATACCATGACAAATAAAAGAGATCTGAATATTTCGGGTTATATGATGGCAGCATTAGAAAAATTGCTTAATGCCGTTTCGGGTAGGACCCAAATTTCTCAATGGGGCGTGCTATTCAGCAATGAGCAAGGACTAGTGGGCCCGCTCGAGTATCAAAGTAACGAGCGCGAATAGCATCTTTCTCCATACAAGCGATTTGCAATAACAAAACTGTAATCCTACTTGGTAGTACCCTAACTTTCACTATGGTCAACAATGGTAAAGAAAAATTACGTCCTACCAGTAAATTACCCAAAGAAACGTAAAGGGAAAATATTTCTCCGTCTTCCTTTTTAAGATGATCGTTGTCTCCTACCTTTCTTCCACTTTCACCCGCTATCAAACACAAGATATTACAATCTTCCAACGTTCGTTATTATCGCATTTTCGAGAGGAAGCGCTAGATCCAGACGTTTCCGACACGCATCATTTCATGAGGAGGCCTCATTATCGCGCTGACGTTCACTGGGCCTTCGAATTTCAATCGGTGTGGAGCCGTGGAAACAAGACGCCGCTGAGATTGCAAGGTTCTGCCAAGGAGCCAGTGGGAACGTGGGGCCGCTCTCCTTCCCGGGCTCGCGGGAGCTGTTGAGATTTCCCTGCTCGGGGGACGACGCGAGGAGTCACGTTCCCAAAGGATCAGATTGCAACAGATATCGGTGGCGAATACCGTAGTGCACTCAACAGTTTCTCGAATCATATTACACAACGGTGCTATTAGAAAGGAGAGTCGTCTTGATGTAACCTATATTTAAATGAAGGACATTTAGCGAAGTACTCAGATTCCGTCTTCAGAAAGAAAAACAAAAATTGGAAATTCAGTACAGTGAACGATGCATAGCTGCATGCAATAGCATGCATCTATGGAATCTATTAAAGATTAAGAAAATACTGCGGGCTAGTGGAGCAAGTTTTTATGTCCCGTAATACATCATGCGGTAAAGATTGGTATTATCTTTCGAGGAACTATACGTATAATTAGAAACGGTACTAACGAAAAAAATCAGTTTTAACTTGAACGTTTTTCAAGTTTAATGTGGCTCATCTCATGGATCCTTGTTTGCAACGAATATCAATTAAATTTGTCATTAACATTTTGCTTATCGCCTTGGCCTAAATTGTAATAAAGGCTTCAAATATGATTTATAATTACTCAGGTTTCTTAGCGCGAAGTATAAAATTAAAACATAAGCATATATAAATAAGAACATTATTAATTATGTTAATAAAAAAACGACATAATGGGTGCGTTAGATGGAATCCAACGGGCGAATACTCTTGCTACGAATGGCAGCGCGAGTGACGGAATGTTAAAGACGAATTGAAAAATTGAAACAAGTGGATATTGCGACAGGTACCTGAGCTTCAAAGGCAAGATATTTCAGAGACATTTCTTTAATACGCACGGCATTCTTATCGCGATTTGGTGTATAGGGTGTCCTTGACTGTGATGGTCCGTGAGTTAAAGAGGGGACAGTAATGAAAATGTATAGAATGACTGGAGAAACACGCAACAGACGACCATTGGAGTATTCTGAATAAACAGTGGGCAAACCACACTGTCCAACGCAAACTCAGTGGAACGACGAGGTTTGGATAACTGCATCCAGAAAACCATCCGCTTTACATTAACATGTTAACAATAACCTTGGTATTTCAACAGAATGTAATAGTAATTTTTCAACGAACATAAATTATACTCTCATGAGTATTTAAGGCCATCTGAACAACATCCAATTGCACCGAACCCCAAGATTTACGCTCTCCTCTCAGACAAACGCTCTCCTCTAAATACCTTTAGCGATTCATATCGACGTTCATTGACATTTATTGACAGACAATTTTTATATATATGGTTAGAATCTCACACATTGCTTACGGTGCATCGAATAAATTATCACAATTAATTAAATAAACCTACGCATGTACAATAAATTGAATACTGTAAAAGTATTTGATCATTATTTCATATCTTATTACTTTATATAATAAAACAACATGATTTTGAAATGTATAACTAGTAGGTGTAACGTAATTAATGTGAAAGCTTAAATATAAATAAGCCTGTTATAAAAATAGAAACGGTGCAAATATACGTTAATGTTATTAAAATTTTATAGGTCACCTCCTCTGTAAGTTTTGTTAGCTTTCATAAATGTTCATTCCAGCGTTACTTTCAAAAACATAATTACGTCACAAATTATTACAACAAATTTATTTCTCATTTATACAGAGACGTCTCATTATAACAAAATCATTCCCATTCCCCGCTGTGTTTTGGAGTTACGATGCTGGAACTGTATTTATCGCATGTATAAAAGCATTTATTTTCTAAAAGAAGCGTGCATTTTAATTTCTTACGGATTTGGGAGATGTGTACACCAAATACTTTCAGACTTCATCAGACACCTATCGGCCCTGTTTTGTAACCCAACAGGCAAAATAAAATCGCGAACTCAAAGGTCTGCGAAATTGGATCTATTAGCTTCGTGATGCAACCACTTGTACCATTCTAGACAGCCTTACCGACTTTCCTTTTATTTTAATTCAAGTATACAAATCACGCAATTGGGTGCCATATAACATTAAGACCAGTTGTAGCTGATCAGACGCAAGTATTTTGACTGTTTTGTTGCTTTCACAGTAATATATGAAATTTGAGCATCATATCGATTTTAGCATTAGTGCGCTGTACAAGCCCTAAAAGTAAATGCATTTTTTAGTGGCTGTCTAAAAAAGCACTTTCGGCACTTCGAGTATGGAAGCTTTCGTAATACTGCAGATGTCCGTCATTGTGACAAAGCACCAACGCTTGAAGTAACCTCCGGAAGGATGATGGCAGCTTCCCTACTGCGTCAGTTTGCGCAACACGTCTGGCATTTGTGTACGCAGCTGCGGCACTAACTGCAGTGACGCGCCGATGTTCTTCGCCATCGATGTTCGAACTCCCATCAAACATGCTAAACTGGAGCCTTCCTTGCAAGAAAATAGAGAAGACTGTACACATTTTCTCATATTCATATGTGTAAAATATTTTTTGTTTCTTTCAAGATGTATACAAGCAGTTTTTATTCTTTAAATAAGTAAGAAAACTGATCATCTTAAAAATAATTTAAATAGATGTTTATGATAGAATCAACATCATATTACTATTTGCCAACGACTGTACTGAAAATTTACTGAGGTTTCTTCACTGTTACACAACTGTATGATCAGCTTTACAGTTTAACTTAACATGACAATGAGAACTTTGAGCATGAATAAAACTAAAGGAGCTACAACAGCACATTCTTTCATGTCTGTACTTTCATGCAAAATTACGCGAAAAGTACAAATTTTCGAAAAATTGTACGTGACCTTATTTTAAAATCTATCTTTAGGGAACAGATTTCATTACGGGAAAAGTTTCTATCTTCGTAACTGTAGTTGTAGGAAGACGCTCAAAAAATTTCACTTTTGCAATTTTCGAAATTTATAGTTTTTGACGAAAATGAGTCGCGAAAACAGTGGACCCCGATTCTATATCCTCAAATGCGAGTTTTGGATCTGATGCAGATGGTGGTGAGAGTAGTCTTAATATCAATATCAGGACGTCAGATTGACGGTTCGGGTTCGAATAAGGATTTAGTCGTATATTCTGTGGTTCTGTTAGTACAGTCGTGTCAAGGTCCCGGGAAAGATAACTAGCCTACTAGAATTCTCTGGGTCTGCGTCCAGAGTAACTGCCGCAAAATTTAAAAGAACTGTATTAGCTCCGGGATGGCCATACGCCTAGCAGCTATAAAGTCAGCAAAACTGTGTTGCAAATACTTCACAAGAGAAGCGAACTCAGAAACGCATTCTTTGCTTGAAATTACGCTGCCAAATGGAATGTCAGAAGATATTAATATATAAGAATAAACTTTATGTAATTTTTACCACTAAGCCAAAGACTTCTTCAGACGCTGAACGCTCAATTACAATAATGAAACGAATTAAAATTTGTCTCTGGAATGCAACGTCAACTGGACGAGAGTGCGCTTTGGCGATGCTGTCAATAAAGAAGCAATATGTGAGTGAAAGAAATAACTTCAATGCATTAGTGCATAAATTTGTGCATTCTAAAACAAGTCGAATAGCTTTTCAGTTGAAGTAAACCAGATGAGATACAATTTTATCTTTTCTGGAAAGGTTGTTAAAAGCATAATAAACGTTCCATTCCGAATTTTGCGAAAGGTTTAGCATTATAACTTGAAATAAGTTTGCAGGAGTCAATATTTAAATGCATACACTGCAAAAACAATAAATTAAAGAATAATCACTAAGTACATTTTATTAATGTTACAACTGGATTAATGTTTCTGATAAACTGCTAGTCAGGACACCAAGAGCCCCTTCATCGCAGAAAATCAGACTTATATCGGACATTGCTTATATGTATATGTACGGTAGTATGTGAATTTTGTGATTGTAATAATATGTATGTACACTATTCACAATAAAGCAAAGTATGCAGCAACATGGTTTGTGGGTAAACTTAATTCTCCAAGGTGAGTAAATATATAATTGTTTTTATACTGTACATAGTTTTGTGCTCAATTCTTAGAGAACTTTTGCTTCATTTGGGTAATGTGGAATTTTATCTAATAAGGAAAACGTTTTGGTCTCGCATTGAGCCAGTTTTATTGAAATCCGTTACGTTGGTTTTGTGTGATTTCTTATACGAAATGTCAATTAAAATTTTACATGCCGAGGCTGACAGTCGAAAAGCAGATGAAGTCGATTTTGAGGCAGCATTCAGTGCATCCGTCTTTAGTGATGGAAAAGTTCACCAAAATATCGATACTTCGATACATCACCAATGGGCTTTAGACGTCAATGAAAACATCGATGTTTAAAATATAGATGCTTTAAATCTGATGAAACATTTCGAAGTAAAATGTCCTGGTTCCAATGTAGCACATAACACATCAATATTTGCCTGAATCTTGACTGTCATATTAATTTTCTAATCAATGTTCAATGTAGTGAAGGTTCAAATTGCAGTTAAACGATAATACCGCATACAAAATAACTTTAAAAAGTAAAAACACTGGCGAAAGGGTGCGAATAGCAAACGGTTTCGTGTCACCTGGAGGTCTACAACGAGTTGCCAACGGCTCTTTATTGCAAGCAATCCAGAAATAAAATAGATAGTGGAAATTTTATTTATATCATGAAAATTATTTTTAATCATCGATGTTTGTGCACAAATATGTCGATCTGAAGAAAACATCAAAAGCACAACATCGAGCTTATAATATCGGTGTTTCTGCTCGAAAATATTGATGTTTTAAAAACATCTATAATATAAATATATCGATGCTTTAAAAACATCGTTAATAAAAATATATCGATGCTTTAAAAACATCGTTAATATAAATATATCAATTCTTTAAAAGCATTGATAATATAAATCTATCGATGATTTAAAAACATCGATAATATAAAGGTATCGATGCTTCCAAAACATTGATAATATAAAGACATGGATGCTTTAAAAACATCGATCATATAAAGATATTGACGTTTCAAAAACATCGACATTAAGGTAACGATGCTTTAAAAACATTTTTTTCCATCCCAATCCGTCACTCTCCTGTGCAACGTCGCCGAGTGCAGATTTCTTCACGCGAAGACTACCTATCAGCTCCACACGTGTGCGAGCCGTCGCGCCGCGCCGCGCCGCGTCGCGTCGGACGCTGATAGCGACGAGTCGCAAGTTCAAGGCTTCGTCGCTTTGTGTCCGCGTGTGATGCGTCTCCTCGCCACCGCCACCTGCTGAGGGCGCTTGTCATCGTTGCGTCACCACAGACGTTTTTGCTCGGCGCACGTCTGTGGTGACCTACGCGAGACGCAGGTATATACCAAGGTTTTGCACGGTGGTTTATCTCGTGACGTGATTTGCGGGTGACAGCACAACGGTCGTAGTTCTGCAACTCTATTCTCAACGCGGCTGTGCGCGGTCTCCCAGATACGGTGGTGTTAAAAACGAGATAATTTGATGATTTTGATGTCAGGAAGTAACGAAAATGGAGATATAATTGATAATGGAATGAGAGGCTGCTGAAACGGAAAAATTCGCTCAAAATCTGCCGCTACTGCACTTTTACTACTCCACAAATGATTCGAGGATCGACCGATAATTGAACGTCAGGGCCCACAGGTGCGAATTTAGCGTGCTGGCAGCTGGCTACACTGCGGGTAGCTCCAAAATCATAAAGGAAGATATGTGACCTTTCGGAATTAATTTCCAAATTTTTCTGTTTTCAAATTTGAATTCAAAGTCATCACAAATTATGGAGATATTTTGGTGTGTAGAGAATTCATGGTCTGGTTGAAAACATTGCAGGTCCGCAAACCTTCAGAGTGTGGATGTACCGTCTTTATGTAACACAGTATTTCCAGTTCTGATCTCCGGGGTCGAGGAGGTCGCGAGCTTATAAATATGTCTGTCTTGCAGTAGCTTTCAGTTCGAGAAACTTATTTCTTGGTGTAATTGAAATAACCGACAGAAGTTGGAAATAATTGTACTTTAAAAAACTCTTTAATGATATGACAAGAGTACTTACGCATACTCAAACTCCCGTCTGCTATATTTTGTGTCACGTGCATCCTCCTAAACATCGCTTTCTTATCGTGATTTGAAAGTGATTAATTGATTCTCTACGCCATTTCAGTTTATCCATTTACTTTTAATGATTCAAACTAAACCACTTCTTTGAACTGCATGTCCGAAGACATTTTACAGCGAAATAAAGAATGCAGGTATACTTTTCAATAGAGCAACATACAATGTAAAATATCGCTCAACACTGGATATTAAGTGTTCTTTTTAAATACAATTTACCAATTCTGACTTGAAATTTGAAAGCACAACACAACGTATCAAATGTTCTTCTATGACATGCACTATTCATGGATAATACAAATATCTACTTTCATCTAACGATAATATGAAAAAGTACACTAAAGATGAAGGCTCCACATTGACATTTTGGGGACACATTAAATACCAAGACACTTTTTGAATTACGAAAAATTAATTTTGAATGTATGTAGTAGCAAACATATTCGCTAAATAAAATGGCACATACTGTGTATGCCACACTAATTCTATTCACAGATAAAACCTACTAATTTAAGACGAAATAGAGCAACATTTTTGTAACAAGAACAATGTTGAGGATGGAAGAGTTCGAATGTATCGGCAACTGGATTGTATTAAAATATGAAGTTTTGTTTTACTTTTCTACCCGCAAAAAAGTGATAAAGCTACCAGAGACTACCAACGCGTCTACCAAAGATAACCTTAATTAACGTATGGCTAATTAACTAAAGAAAACAATGAATAAATGAACATAAAAATTTATACATTATTAAAGGCTAGAAACAAACTCACCTATCGCAAGTATCTCCAAACTACTGCCCTCTCGTCCAAATAAGCACTTTGTAGTTGGACAAGGTTATTTCCGCACCCTGTGTGATGTCTCAGCCAAAAAATAACTAAAGTATCTAACAAGAACTACGTTCGGTTATCTTGAAAGACGGAAAGACCAGTTCTTCGGACACTGTAGCTCAGGCACTACGCGAGGCACTACGCGAGACCTGCCTGGCTACTGTTTTCATGGATTCGATCCACCTTCACGACTGACGGGGCAAGTCGATAAGCAGTGGCCGCAACCGTCTTTGGTCGAGGGCGTCAGTGGCTGCGACCGCAGAGCCGGGACCTCCGTCGACGCGCTACAGAGCCCACAAGAAACGGTTAGCCATCTCCTGCACACACCAGCCTATCAGATCAAGAAACTTGGGGTTTCGGGGCTTTAACGGCGCATTAGAGTTGCTTCATATTACTGCGTTTCGATGTTGGTACGGCAATTCAAGAGAATGCGATTTGCTAGATTTAAATAATTGAATATTCAGAACATTTTGTGTTTCTATGTACCAGAAAACGGCCAGTGGATTTTTTTCCACTGTCTTAAACTATAAATTTCTCATTCTAATCATGTTAAATGTTTTGAAATTGTAATTGCCTTATAGTATGAGTGTATTCTCCCAACAGGTAATGAAATAATGATATTATTCATGTCAATACTGCACTCGTGTCATGATGATCTTTTGGAAAAGCTGTCTTCATTCAATCGCGTCTTCTAAAGTAGTAACATCAAAAAGTTAGTCTTATTCTCATTGAATAATTTTAACATTTTCTTTCAAAACAACTTGCTTTTTAGCTACGTAGCTAGGTAAGCCAGGGAAAATTACAGCAGTCGGCTACCCTGATCGGTAGTTTTCCGATCAACACCAGGCGAATACCAGAGCAGTAATATTCTAATACACGGTCCACGGGATCTTTCATTTCTCTCCCTTACCCTATCGTCGCCCCTTACTTATACTTACATTCACTACGCTACCACACATGTCAAGATACCAGTCCGGAGTTTGCAGCTTGTCCCGGCTGGGGCGGTGCTCCGCTGGGAGATACCTGAATTGCGAAAATTCCCGCAAGCCGACTTGGGTTGGCGCCGGAACAGGCCATCCAGCATCATCGCCAACACGCCATCGCGATAAGAACATGCACTACACTTACTGGACCAACGACCTTAGGAGTCCCGTAAGCGCACGGAATCATTCAATCTTCTTTGGTCCTATCTTCCATATACGGAAGTTAGGTGACCCATAACGGGTTTTCTTGGGATAAATTATCCAGGGTGGATTCCCGTTGCCTTCCCTGATATCATGATGATGATAGGGGGTGAAAGAACGAACACAATACAACCATGCGCGAGGCGGGACTCGAACCCGCGATCTTTCGGTACGAGATCGCTACGGCACTACTGCCTTAGCGATGTCGGCCACCGGATCGGCAATCATTCAATACATCTCCTTAAACAACGGATTGAAAAGCTCGTCCTCACCAAACAAATGAATTCCGTTCCGACGCCCACGTGATCGCCACCCACGCGCGCGCGATTCAACCAGGAGGCGGCTCCGACAATCAATACAAGCCGTTCCTCCGGCACAGGGCGGCGCGGGGCGGCGCGCAGCCGACCAGGCACGCGGAACGTCCGCGGAATGGGGGCGGGGCTGGGCCGCGCCGCGCCGCCGACAAAAGCGCCGAGGGGGGGGGGCGGGGCAGAGGGGCCGCAGGAAGAATTCCGGCGCGAGATCGCGCGCGCCGCCAACCGGAAAGCGGGCACGAGGCCGCCAAGGCGCCTGCCGTCGCGGAAGCTCTCTCCCGTTCTCCCAAATTGTTCTCGTTTATTATTATTATTATTATTATTATTATTATTATTATTATTATTATTATTATTATTATTATTATTATTATTATTATTATTAATATTATTGTTATTGTTATTATTATTATTATTATTAGTTTTTATATTGGTGTTGATGATATAATTCTTTGGACTTACGAATACAGTCGGTGATGATTGGGAATGAAATCAGGACATTCAAACATTTCAAAATAACCACATAACATGACGGGTTTTCTGGATTCATGATATCAATTAGGGTACGAGAAAGTCGCAAGGCACTTATATTTAATTTAAGAACAGAAAATATATCAACGCAAATTAACTATTGTTACATTTCCCAAAGCGCTTCATTTCATGAGCCAGATATAACATAATTGAAACATTATTTCTGTTTTCTAATTTTCGTCACATTTGAATATCTTTATAAGTGGCTTCCATAATTGAGATCCTGACATAATTATTTTCTTCCAGCCACACTTGACTAGTACAAGATAGTTTTCATTTAAACGAAGATTCTTCTATCGTCGATCAAATTTCAGCTGCTGTTATCATACTGATTTACGGAAAATTTGAAGATAATAGTGAAAGGTAAATTAACGAACACAATACCCAAATGGGTGACGAACCCACGATCCTCTCCAGGGCGCGCCCGCCCAAGAGACCGGGCTGCTTTTATTTGCTTATTCATTTTTGAACGGCAGTCACCATGGTCCTCTGGTACATAGATACCTTGCCCTTTTGGGCATGTCTAGCATGAGAATGTTTTTCTTGGGAGGGGGGTGGGGGGCACACGAAAAGAAGTGTGTATTCCCGGATTTTGAGTTTCAGCCATGGACATTTCTAATTAATTTATAATATTCTATTAGTTATATACACGCGCTAGATTAGAAAAAAACAAGTCGAAGGTATTCATGAATTTAATAAACGTATAAAAAACGACAGAAAACAGTATTTAGTGGTGCTTTTCGTAAGACAAGAAAAGACAGCTCGCGGGGTTCCCGTCATCTACCCGCCAGTCGGAACCATCCTCATAACTCTCCTTTTACAACCCATTTTCTTTTTGGACTGTTGAAGGTCGGCAAAACATTTCTGTGTTCTCTCAAGCTAGTTTTACACTCTGAATGTTATCAAACCAATAAATATCGATAAAAGAACTGAATAAAATAAAGAACAAGAGAACTGATAAAAGAAGACTTTCCGTAAAGCAGCATGCCCACAGCAGCTGAAATTTCATGAACGATAGAAGAATCTTCGTGTAAATGAAAACTATTTTGTAGTAGCCAAGTGTGGCTGGAAGAAAATAATTAAGTCAGGATCTCAATTATGGAAGCCATTTATGAAGAAATTCAAATGTGACGAAAATTAGACAACAGACTAGTAAAAACGAATGTAGTAGAATAAAACTACTGTACGTACTTGAGAATATTAGAGAAGGCATGTTTCTCCCCACCCCCGCCAAAGACACGTGATCATTTTTTTTTATTCGTTACATTCTTTTGAAGAGCTGACCCTCTGCCCAGGTCACATTTTATTTTATTTTATTTTATTTCCAAACGGCAGCTTCTTCTCGCGCCTCGATCGGGCGCAGCTCGCGCAGCGCGAATGCCCGGCGCCAGGCACGCGGAGCGCGCCGGGCATCGAAGGGCGACCTCCCGCGGGCGGGGGGAGGGGGGAGGGGGGGCGGACACCCCGGAAGTGGAAGTTGCCGCTCCGCCGGTGACGGGGGACGCGTTTTTGGTCGTTTTGCCGCGCCATTCAGCAGCCGACACTCTCGAAAAGGTTTACATTCCACGGAACATTGCGGAAATGGGGAAGGGAAGGTAAGAAGGTTACCAAGTCACTCAGAAATATGAATGGCACAAAAACGTAATTTATGAGTATTAAGATATTATGTTACTTCAATACAAAACTGTAATTGATAAACTATATTGAAAGAAACCGTTCGAAATCAGAATTCTTTTTCCTGTTCACCAGAAAAATTGTTTAGTTTGTTAAAATCGCATGATGTTTTTCTCCTTAAATGAGCTTTTCTTTGTGATGCAGTCGAAAAACTATTGAAGGGTTTGCAGCAATAATAAAATTAGTCACAGCAAGTCTCCCGGTGTATGTAAATATTAATATCTCGACTTTGGTCGATGTATGTTCTATCTTGTTACTGCCCCAAGCACTTTATAAATATCAACAAGACTGATAAAGAAACAAGAAAAAACAACATTTTCATAAAAACTGAGATATTACGAAGGCATTTACGGACGGGAGGCTTGAAGAGGCTGGCGTGGTCTGCCTTGTTACTGCCCCATCAATATATAAAGGAACGTTGAAAAAGATATATTTTTGTTGTGCTAAATCAAAAACTAACTCAATAATAATTGTTTATCTAATCAAAAGTGGTACGTGTCAGTTTCAAATTTATATGTCATTCAATTTTCAAAATATTATTGTATGTTCCTTTTAAAAACAATCACGAGTTAGGGAAGTACGCTCTTTACAGGAAGAAATATTTTCTACAATATTTTGTGACTACAAGCACAATTGTCAATTTAATAGTTCGAAATCGTTTTACAATCAAAGTCAATCACTTTAATTAAGAAATCACGTAACTACACTGTTTGCACAACAACAACTTAGGATGAGATTCATGCTTCACAGTTTTAAGGCAATATTTCAACAATTCTTTATTATACCTTCAGGGTTGTGATGCAGTTCTGTAGAAGTTATTGACTACGTTTACTTAATGACATACAGATCCAGACTAATGGTTTACGAATTTTGTTCTAAGGAAAAAAAATAGAGAATTAATTCTTTGAAATACTAGTATTATTCAATTACAGAAACTAATTTATTCAAACAATTTTTTTTGATATTACGCTGTTTTCTTTATTCCGAGAATCTTAAAATTCGATCGTACAATTAGAAGATGGAAATAGATGCAGGTACATATATACATTTTTGACGAAAAGAAAATGCAGATATAGATATTTCACAGAAAGAAAAATCAATATTTTTTTCGAATAAACGTAACGGAAGGAGAAAAGTGTATAAGTATCGAACAAAAATAAATATTACTAGTGGCCTGCAACAGTAAAAATGCTGCTGAGCAAAACCACACAAACGATTTTCACAAAAAGTAGCACATATTCTGCTCAAAAACAAAAATATAAAATACTCTCGTATAGTACTGATTCATGTGATATATTTTAACATTTTAATAAAAAAGTATAATTCAAATCAGGTTACAAAAAGAAGTATATATTTTTAAAACGTTTCGACCTCATTTATGAGGTCCTCTTCAGTTTCTGAAAAGGCAGTGTTATAAAACAATTCTTTGAACAGACAATAAATTATTATCCGTCTGATTTACATCAATATGGTACATAAATTATAGAAACTATGCATGCATCGGTAAGACAGAATCGGGTTACCTGTCGTAGTGTGAGGTTACGTTCACATGATGAAATTCCAGAAGGAAACACCAGGTTCCAAATTATATGTAAACAAATATCCTAGTCCATGTATCAACACTAACAAAACTCGAATCACTTGAATTATCCATTTTGTGAGGTAATCTATTTAAATCTGTGAGTTTAAACCAGCTAAACGTGTCTAGCCATCGCAAGACAGTTTGTTATTGCTTTCGATACGGAGCTTGATATACACGGAATAACTTACCTGGATCGAGATGACCATGGTTACGAGGGAAATATGAAAACAGTTGAATGATGCTACATGTTCTCTTACGGAGGGAATTATGAGAGGGAATTATGAAAGGGAATTATGGAAGGATATTATGAGAGGGAAATGAGAAAAGACAATCCGAGTCAAGTTAACAACCATTCACTTGTTTATTTCATGTCAACACAAATAGAAATGACAATTTTTAAAAAAAACTGAAAAATATCTAGTTTCTAAGATGTCGCAGTTTTGTCTTGAATCATAGCACAACTGGTAGAAGCTACAACATTCGTACCACTTACTGACACAGAATCGACCGGAAATAAGTCGAGCAATTTTCTGTTTCTATGCCATGTTTTCTGCTACGTGTCCCTCAGCCATGGTATTGCTTTTCCTATCACCAACTATCGTAATACTGGCCACGCTACCTCCTGCGTTAGCCAAGAGAGTCGCCGAGATTCTCCTCAAGCAATGATCTGTGTACATTTTTGGGTTTGGCCAACACCACCAAGATTGTAGTATGTATGGTGGTATGTATGTATGTCTAGGTGGTGTTGGTTTGGGAAACCTAAATACGCAGCAATTTTAGCAGGAATTGACCCTATCGTATTTTCACCAACGTGCTGAACAACACAATGGCCATTTTGGAACCTTGCAAGAATTGGAGAGGTGATTGGGCTCTCGATCCAAAGGCCCTCGGGCTTTTTTTGTCGCCGCTCGGTCATTAGAACCTTTGAAACGCCCTTGGGACATAAATAACTATTTTAGAGGTGGCAGGGAATTTAAGTATGTTGTATAGCAAAGGGAACCATGGAATAAGTATGCATATAAAAGTACGAGAGAGAGGGATACGAGAAACAGTAAATTAAATACCAATTAGTTGAGTTGGTAAGAACGTGTCGCAAGACAGCTGTGTCGTAAGAGGTGATGCACTCTGTATGAAAATTGCGTCAGTATGCCCAATACGATAATAGGGAAATAATAGAATCAAATGTTTGCATCTTTCAGTCAAAATCGGAAATGTTTAATTGTTTTTGGATTTCCCCCAAGTTCCTCGTTATCTAATGAAACCAAAGACACATCTCACACACAGTCCGGAGCATTGGGCCCGGAGCAATGCTGACCCCCCCCCCCCCCCCGAAAAATTAAAATGTGAAAGTCCACGTTATAAGTAATGACTAAAATTAACTATTGAAGGTAAAAAATGAATTGAAAATATTATGGAATATCAGACTACTGTTTAGAGACTTATAAAATTACGATAACGATTTCTCGAGTTCTAATTTCTTTTTCAATTTTTTCTAACTTGTTGCCATTCGTCAGGCACCTTGACTCGCGGGGCCCCGGGTGATCGCCCGGTCAGCCCATGCCTAGCGTAGGCGCTGCTCGCACGGTCTGGGGCTGCGTTGTTTTCTTTCACTCTCTGTGCGCATTGACAATAAATAATGAACATTTTAATTTTTCAGACAAATCATCTTGTTTTTCACCACTGAATATGACACATTAAAGTAACGTCGAAAGTTCTCAGGTTGAGGATGAAAATACATAACGTACATAAACGCTGAATACTTGATGTGAGGAGGTGATACATTATGCAATCGTACCGACAGTGCGTACGCACCGTTGTAAACAAAAGCTCTTTGTCTAATGGTAACTGCGATGTTTATCTTACGATATATTCCGTATAAAACTTACAAAAAGGAGGAAGGGAAATAAAACCACGTTTACGTATCGTAAGAATCTTGAAGCTGACTCAGTTAGGGAAATAAGAAACTGAATTGTTTGCCTTTGACGAGTGGCCTAAGGCACAGATCATGACACCATTTCGTAACTGTCTGTCGAAGCACGTGCTTGTACCAACGTATTTCACAAACGGTGCAATTATCTTTATTCAAGGATCATAAGAATGAGGCTGAGATCGAAGCCACAATCCACAATGCACCCGTTCTCAGGTCTCCTTGAGTTACTGCTCTAAAGATGGTTCCCATGATAAGGTGCGACGGTGCTGGTTGGTAGAAACGAAACCTTCAAGTATACCTTCATCCGTTTTATGTGTGGTAGAACAGTATCCACTCTCGCATCCAAGGCGATGACTGAGGCTGAGCTCATCCTGAAATGAAAAAATCTCGCCTAGGGTGCGATCAGTTTCTTGTTAAGCAATTTGATAATAATTGTTATTGCAAATAGTGTGAGAATTTTAATTTTACAGTCTAAAAAATAATATAACTCACTCATATGAAGTTATTTCCCTTACCATAATGAGGAAAAAGTGTCTGAATTCTGTAAACCCTTTTGTGAAATGCAAAACGGTCTCTGATAATTTAGACTTGAATGTCCTTTTGTCGAATTTTCATTCATTGAGACCCTTTTGAAGAAAAAATGTGGATATCTTGTTCAGAAAACTTATTACACTTCAATTCTGTATACATGTGAATTAAGGGGAGAGCTGATTATCTGCATTTTGGAGAAAATTATCTTTCTGCAAGAATATAGAGCAAAGGTGGTGCTCAAAATACGAATCTTCAAAAACGAGATCAATGGAGGAAATATACGAATGTGTTCCTCCACATTTCCCTCTTGAAACTAGTGTCCCAATATCACGTACACTGTCAGAAAATTCTTGAGTTCAGCCAGATCGATCCGGGAATATCAATTTTGAGGAAATCTCCAGAACGGCTTAAGCGCTAGCGTTGACTACAAAGACAATCGTTCTGACGTAAATGAAATTTTCAGTATCATAGATTTTACAACACGTGGATTCAGACTGCACGTTTTAGAGGAAGTAATTTTTGAAATGCAAGAACAAGAATAATCCACTTATTCGGTATTAGAGCCCCACAATATGAGTTTTTCAAGATAAAATATCACCACCAGTTTCTGGCGCAGCTTTACAATACTTACTCTATATTACGTAAGTAGTATGCGAGATATAACTAGTGGTGCATAAGAACGATAGAGACTTTTTCGACCTAGTTTGTTTCCTATTCTCTTCGGCGACTAAAAGACTACCAAGGGTCTCTCGAGGTAACTAATATTCGCGCAACTTTTCTTGACCGATGACCTTGAACCCCCACCCTTGTGCAAGAAACAGTTGAAGGCAAAAGCTCGCAGCGGGCACTGATGACAACCTTCCAAGCGTTAAAACTTCGTTGGCGCGAAACAGAAGCTAGTCAAAGCCAGTTGCTATTACAGTGCAGAACCTCTGTTCAGGCTTTTTGTCTAAATCAAAAGAAATGGCTGAGTCAGGTCCAGGTCCTTCAAGGGAGTCACCTAAAACTCCTGAAAAAGTTAAGAGGACATATCGTAGCGGCGAACGCAAAATGATTGAAAAAGTGGTTCATGCATGTGAAATGGAAAAGGGGAACAATGTTTTGTTGCATCCTCTAAGTCATGCTCTAGATCGGGCTTCTGCGTATACTGGAGCCAGTATTTCCACTATACGTAGAATAAAGTCAAAAAGAGCCAATGACCCTTCACAATCCCCCGAAACGCCCGGTAAAAAAAGGTAACATTCAAGGAAATCAATTTATCATACTCTCTGTAATTATATTTCTTACATACTATTTCCATATACTTTACACAGATCTTCAAATGAAAGGCTGATTTATAGTACTTTAAGACATTAAAAATGTTCGCCTTGTTACTTCCTCTTTAGACAGTCACAATTTATAAGAAGAAAGTATTACAATGAATGTATTACAATAAAAGTATTTCTCACTAGAGGCAAACAAACGTCAAGAAATTAACCAGTCATGTATTAAAAAATGTGAGGAGCAATTTTAAATACAAATCTGACACAGAACATTTCTATTAAAGATGTACTGAGAGCAAAAATCAATTAAGCTAAAATGAAAAAGTTGCGAATGCTTAAAGTACAAATCTTAATAATCTATTATTTTCTGGAACTGAATATTACTTTACCACAATCAGTCAATGAATAATTGTTATTGAGTATTATTTTTATAATTATGGCATAATATAATATTAAAAAACAAAAATATTAATGTTTATTAATTTTTAATTTGAATTGAATCTCTTTAAATTGAATTGAATTTCCTTCCTCCATAATCAGTATTGCTATTTGGTATCCACTCATTAAAAACAATGATGGTTTAATTAAATAACATTTAATTATGATATAATCTAATGTTTTAACATTTCTTTATTTTTAATCCACTTTTAATCCACATTTTTAATCCACTTATTTTTAATCCACTCAGATCTACACTATCTGACTGCTTAAATACATTTTCATTCATCTAGTGTCCCTGCTGTTGCTTTCCCAGGGCGATGACCTCGCCGCACAAGATGCAGGTTTGACTTTCATTTCACAGACGTTGGCATTACTTAAAATACTCTAGTGGCCGACTTCGTAACTAATATCCCCACTCCTCCCAAAATCGTCAATCCATCGGTCAAGAAAAGTTGCGCGAATATTACCACTTCTCTTTGAGGCGGTGAAGAGCGCCTTCGCATATTCTGGGTGACCTATCTCAGCCCTGTTCCTTTACGTATTTGTCCATGGATTCCAAACATTATCCTTCTGGTACAAGGTCTGGAATGTCCCCATGTTTCGAATACTCGTATAACTGAAATTTATGATTTCGGGTGTTTCAAACCACAGCCTTAGAGTTCATGTACTTTGGCTCATTTATCCCGAACCCCTGTCTCTCAAGGCCGAGTCACTTTACAGTTTCACAGTTTTCAAATACAATAATTTGCTAAAACCAATATGTACCTAGCACTGATTTTTGTATGCATACGCTGCCTTGTGTTACTGAATATATGTATCTATAGCATTCTGAAACCTTTCCATATCAACAGTGTAAACAATGTTATTTTAATATTAAAATGTAGCAATAACATACCGAATAATTAAAAAATCTCAAAATGTTGTAACTCCCAGGAAAATGTTATGAAATATATTTGCAGCACATACCAGTTAATGCAATGGTTTACTTTTATATTGAAGAAATTGTATTTTATCAAAAAACGTTTTTCAACCCTCTAATAGTAAGAATGATTGGACTTAAAAATATTACAGAAGAGTTATACCTGGTTCTATTTGCATTCATTGAAAAATTTGGGGTCCATTTGAGAAAGTGTCATTTGAACGTACATGAAAATTCACAATGTTCATCTCATTTTCACAGAAAAATTTGAGTTTTCTCGATCTTCATTGAAAATCATTTGAAGCCCATAATTTACAAATGCTTTACAATTTATATATGAAGCAAGAAAAAGTTAAAAAAAAAAGTTTTTCTCTAAAACTGCTCCAAACCTTTTCTTTCAATAATGCCCTTGTTTCACTCAAAATTGTGCAAAACTATTAATAAATGTTAATTATTCTTTGGAAATTTTCCAATAAATTCTTTTGTCACAATTTATAAAATTATTGGGAAAAAAATCTTATTTCCCATGATCATTTTTAAAGAAGATTCTGGATTAAAGTTATTTTCTGAATGAAATTCTACGTGAACATTACTGCCACAAGTTTGGCGATAAAAAATTGATATTAATTTGACTATTACTTGTTGCCTAACATTTGAAACCACTATAATATTCATCATGCTTGCAATTAAAGAAGAATCTCGATAACCAAAACTTCAAGTAAAAGAAGGCATTTATAAAGAAAAAAAGCTGACATCTGATAACATAACTGAGATTTTCACCTTTGTTTATTACAATAAATTCATGTGCATTTTTGTTAAACCATTTCTTAAAATTATTGAGCTGTGTATTATGAACTTTTCCTATCATATTCTTAAGGATAAACAATCGTCAATTGTGAAAGTCTTGAAAACTTAATATTAAGCCCAAACAGAATTTTGTATTAGGAGAACCTTCACCAACTCTCAGATATGAGACCTACTCTATTACAGCTCAGCATTCTATTTGGTTCCACAGTGTTAATAAAATAATTCAGCAAAGGTCCCTATAAAATATAAAAAATGTCCAGTCTTTTTTAATAATAACTAATTTAATAACTATCATTTAAGATCTCAGAAGTGGAAATTTTCAAATTTGTTTTCAATCGTAAATGCTAGTGGTAGCCGATCAGATGGCCGAGATCGCTAAGGCAGTAGTGCGGGAGTGGTCTCGGACCAGAAGATCGCGGGTTCGAGTCCCGCCTCGGGCATGGGTGTATTTGTGTGTGTTTGTATGAGTGTGTTGTCCTTTCACCCCTCATTATCATCATCATTTCATCTTTCATACCCCCAGAGCTAACAGCCCTGGGGGATAAAAATTGGATTCAGTAGAAAATACTGATCCCCCCCCAATTGGGTGACACATACACCTGCTACCGCGATATATGAGACTGAGCCATGGTAAATGCAGGATGTATGAACGCGTGGTCCTATGTGGCCTATTCGCGAGGAAGAAGAAGAAGAAGAAATGCTAGTGGTGCATCCATGGAGGGGGGGCTTCAACCATCCCCCGAAGTCAATGGCTATTATTCGCAATAATATAATACGCAGTAATGGCAAGGATATATATTAAAATGTTTTACTATGATTCATGAAGCCAAAATCATTTTCACAAATATAGTTTTGGCTAATTTTCTTTCCTAATGAAAGTAATCCATTGTCTCAAATGAATACATTACAAATATATACAACTTTCTGTGTAAACAAAACATTCTTTATGAGAAAACACTAAGTCTGCTGGGCAATACATCAACAGCCCTGCCCCTGAATTGAGATTATTGTTCAAACAGTTCATTACATGATATGGCAATTATCAAGACATAATTTCCAAAGAATAAGCAATTTATTTAATCTGTATGAAAGTTGACCGCATAGGCTTGCACAGCCTAAAAGAAGGGTGCGAACTACCTGTGTGGATGCCTTTTTCGAACATTTTTCTTATATACAACACATTTTACTTCTAAACGAAGAAAATATTCTACTAGGAAAATTAAATTGTAGCTTTAATGATACAATTGATTTAGGGCTGCCACATTAGTGGAGAAATTCTCCCCCAAATACATAAAAATTCCCCAAATTGACATAAGAAAAAACAAGAAGAGAAAATTAGGACCTAAACTTATTAACAGCAATAAAATGTTATATTACAGAATGCTAATTTGGGCCCCTTCCCAAATTTCCAGAGGGCCATGGCTTGCCCGCTTCCCTCACCTAATGCGCACAGGTGATTGCTACATATAATTTTTTTTTGGTAATATATTTAAGAGTAATGAAGATACATTTTGTGCATTAAAAAGTTATCATTAATTATGTGCATTTATCTTAATACCACTCTTCCCATTTCTTCAATCCACTATATGTATTAATTAATAAGGCAGACCTAAAATATTGACTACAATGATTACTTTGCAAGATCCTCTTGAGCAAAGGATTACAGTAGTTAAAATTTAAAACATTTATATTTATATAACTTTGCAAGTTAAACATATCTTCATAAAAAGACCATCTTTCCTATAAAGGACATATTCTAATAAATGAATTTTGTTGTTATTCTTTCAGAGGAATATTTCTTTGGAAGAGTGAGATGGAAGGATGTTTTAAAAAAAGAATGCATTTTGATAGGAAATAGGTGTTTTATTTCTTGACTTTAATTTATTCCAGTACTCTACAGATAGAAATATACATTCAAAGGACAATGTGAGGCAAGTCCCTAATGGCTACAAACATTAAGCAATAAACAGGGATTTCCAAAACTAATATACTTGGTTGCATGCTAGGAACAAGCAACAGTATATAGGGCCAAATTTATGGAAAGTGATGACTAACTTAGTAAATACAATACCATATAGTAATGTATGGGTTTTGAAGTAATACTCCTTTCTTTCAAAAAATGGATGGGCAATTAAGCAACACATAATTTTGAAAAACTGTGATATAAAAGCACATTTTTAGTCAATTGTTTTGTAATTTTCAATTAAACTAGAGATGAACTTGCCAAATATCAAATCTACTGAACGACTTACTGGTACCATACATAACTAATTGATTATCACTTTCCATAAAGCCACAAGTTGAACCAAACATATTTGTATATTTTGTACAACATTATTTCCTGTCTCTGCCTCAAACATATTTTTGTAACACTTTTAGGTTATAACTAACTTTTTCTCAATCTTTTGGTGAATTGACTGAGATATCTTGCCACTGTCCTCATTTCACATGAGTGATAATTTTATGAGTAAAGGAATTGTTTATGGAATTATGAACAATCTTATATTACATATGACATAAAGTCATTGTTATGTATTAGAATAAGTCAGGTCTAATTTCTGTTTCACTCAATTGCCTAGAGCCAACAATAAATATTATATGTCCAATTTCCTATGCAAAAAATCACGTGCACTCACATGTACTGTATGGTATATCTTGAATATGGCATGGTTGCAACTGACTAGACTAAAAGCCACAATGCATTGCTTATTGTGAAACAAAGAAGAAAACATTCAAAATACAAAAAATGTCATTAACAAATGTAAACCTGGTTCAAACTTTTATTTAAACAAGAAAAAAATTAATTGATTAATATTTAGTACAGAATTACAATCTTTATTTTCAGTAGAGTTTGATAAACTAGTATAGGAAATTGGTCATAATGACACTAACATTATCTGATGCTGATTGTAACATGGCTCATTCTATGATGAGATTTTATGGAGAGATTGTTTGGTATCACTTGTTACAGTGAGAAACAGTATGTTGTTGACAGTTCATGAATGCATACAACATATTCTGCAATGGAATGCTGCAATTAGAATGAAACACTTTCAAATCTATATATCTACTAGTTACAAATGAAATGATGTGATGAACTTACATGTACAGAATGTCAATGAAAACGTGATCATATGTACAAACCAAATGCATTGTTTCGAAACCGTATTTATTCACAAACAAAAAAGACATGTTTAATGTAATTTGAGATTCCACATTCTATACAATACTCAAGTACTGATGAACTTTTTCAGAAACAGGAGCAATAACACATCAAAAAGGACTTTTCATTCCTATTTATTAACTGTGTATTTTAAGTGCTTTTTTATACACACTTAAAAAAGCAATGTGAATTCACATTTCTTTCAGTAAAATTATCTTCTCATGACATGCAAAATCTGAAGTACATCAGTACAACTTGAAAATTTCATTGATTGAAATGAAAAAATACAATGAATAAATACGGTCATTTTCATGCTTCTAAAATGCAAAATATTGTTGAATAGTTTGTTGCACCACTCATTTGGAAGTGGATTTTATATTTGTGTATTCATAAAATTATATTTACATAAAAATTAAAATTATTCTCAAATGAGACATATCAATAATATAGACAGCTGATTAAAAGCATTACAGAGATAATATTTCAGTGTGCACTGAAAATTCAAAGATACATTGACTAGAATACTGGTATGTGAGTTTTGCCATACCATCACTACGCTACTGTATGGTGTCTGGTAGGCGCTAAGTACTAAACATTTGCACACTTGTTCTTGTAGGCAAGGAAATAAGCAGCTTCTCTTCCTTTTTAAAAACAAAGTGTACATGGCAAGTGCTGCTATAGTGCCCAGCCTGTTAAACTCAAGGCTTATTCTTGATTAAAACAGAAAAATCAACTTAAATACATAGTATGATCTACAATGCAGTCTTTTGCTTGGCTAAATAAAACAGCAAGCATTGTTGGGAAGATTTTTTGGACACATGACTGAACACTCATTTTTATCTATTTGGCCTCATAAGCTGATCTTTACGTCCTCTAGCAACATTTACTGAAATTGGAACATACATAGACAACTTTCTACAAGACTCAAACTCAAATCTACAGTTAAAAAAACAGATGACACTGATATCTGGACTGTCTAGGTTATACCAGATCAGATTTTCATGTTTAGAATTAGATATAGAGTTCTTGAACATACTTTCAGTATCTTTTTTCTGATAAATGTAATAAATATTAAGTACTGCACATTCATGTACAAAACACCCAACTTTCATTCAGCTTTTTCTGAAGGAGTGAACTGTGTGTACCTCTTTATGTGCAAATAAAGGCATTGTTAAAAATATATCAAAACCAAGAGAATACTATGAACCCAAATCTATGTGTGTACTTGTTTAGGCTTAAAGTACCTGACTGGAACAAATTCATATTAGTATAGGTATTGTATTAAAACTGTGTGGTGAGGAACACATGATGAAATTACCCCTTGCTTTCATGAATAATGCAAGGATTTTTGTTTTCTATATAAAAAGCTATTGCTCACATCTATCTTATGAAGATGTAAGAGACTTTAGTTCCTTCAATGAACTATAGCATTTCTTATAGAAGTACAATGAACGGGATGATTGTGTCATTATGATTACATTTCAAATCTGCGATCATAACAAAAATACAATGCAACCACATTCAAAACACACGCACACACAGCATACGTTGACTCACAGAGACGAAGGCACCGAACATTTAATATAATACTTATGTTGATGGTCTTCTGCCATAGTAAAGACAACAGCTGACCACAAGGTGAAGGGCAAACTACCACTCTAAGTGTCAGAGTGTCTATTTCAAAGACGAGTAATACCTGCAACTTGAAATAACACCAACGCAGGTAGGAAATATCGAACCACGAGGGATGATGATGATGATGATGAAGAAGGGGAACGTTGTCATCAGTTTCGGTAGCCTCCAGAAAATATCAGGTTCTTCACTTATACACAGAAAATAAAATTTGAGAATCCATTCACTTCTCTAAATTTCTGCTTGACAAGCATCCATATTGCATTTCAATGAAATAATTCACCTTCTCACATGATCACTCACTACCTCTGTGCCACAGGTGTCCAGATGATGCAGTTTAAAAATTCATTCCAGGAGTTCAGTGTCTGCATAGCGACCACAGCTTTGCTCGTCGATCAGGTGTATCTCACTGAGAAGGTCGCTTGCAGCAGAACCTTCAGGAGTTCAGTTCAGACCTACATATAAGTAAACGATGATCAGTATTTGATATTTCACACAACTTTTAGTACAATAATCTTCGAGGAATAAACTTACTTGAGAGATTTATATCGTTCCTTCTCATGGTTGTTTTCTGGAGGCTCACACTCAAATGATGCCAGTGCCAATGCTGGAAACAAGACAAAAAATAATTAATAATTTATTTTTGTGGACAATGCCTATTTAAACTTAAATATTATTCTATAAATAGCTTCCCTGAATAATCACATATATAATTGATTTTATTTATTTTTCATCAAAAAACGGTTAAATCTGAATGTGATGTATGTAGAGAGAAGTGTAATGAAAATACAGTATTATCTAATAATACCTCAAAAACAAAATTTTTCTCTACATACGCACTTATTCACTGTCGTACCAAAGTACATTTACAAAAACAAATGAATGGGTACTACTGTAATATCATAGAAGAGAAAAGTATTTGGGATAAAAATAATTATTGATGGAATAATATAACTTACCATTCTCTGTGAGCACAGGACTGGCTTGGAGGAAGGTTATGACCTTTGTATTCTTTTCAAATGGACATGTCACTTGTTTCCATGTGATAAATTCTGTCACCTGCTTGGCAAGCTGCCAAAATTTTTCAAAGTTGATGTGACCATTGGGAAGTCTGCAACAGTTGAAAAAATTCATTAATTTGGTACTTTATTTATCTAGAAAAATTAATTATAAGTCTGTGATGGTTCCATCGTACATGACTGACTAACCATTTTAAGAGTACATTTCTTGATTAATATCTGACATGATGATTTATCCAACAAGACAGTTGTAACTATTTATAGAAGAAGTCATTAAATTGATATGAAAATAGAAAGATAAAGTGGTATTTACTAATGGTTGTTATATAATTACGACACAGATTGTTCTGAGCTATTTGAATTATTTCTTATCCGCCCCTCTTCATTGCAATCTCCAACTCCATTACACAGATAAAGTTTTCACCAACTTGTAAGCGTAGCATTTGAAGTTCAAGAATTCCTCCAGATATTTATTCTGAATGCTTTTCATCTGTTGCTCTGGGAGTGAATTAATGAATCCTCTAATCTGAGTGAAACCGACGTAATGAAGTGTGTGGTTCTTCCAGCAGCATTCTACCAGCAGAGAACTTTTATCATTAAAAACTTTTACATCCCGTTCAAGAGAAATCACTAAGTTTATGGGAGAAGAAAGCAAACTCGTCTACAAGCCATGCAAACAGTTGTCCAGCCAACTAAGTGTTCTTCACAGAATAAATGTAATGACACTGCTACTTAAGACTCCATTATTTCATTTAAAGAGTGAAAATTACACAATTATTTTTTTCTGAAGCATCGCAATTACTTAAAATCATTTTAATTACTATCTATATGGATTTTCAATTCAAATGCTAATCGAAAGTTAATTTATTTGATAGGCTACAATGCATTCTAGAATTCCAAACATTAGAACGAAAATACTTGGGATTTTACTCGAGAAAACAATACATAAAAATGTGTAAAAACCTACTAATTGTTAGCAAATAGAGGTTGATGTTTTCTTATCGGTTCTATCTTCTTAGACGATTTCACCTCAACGATTGATTAAAAAAAAAAAAAAAAAAAAAAGTAAAGCATTTACTGAGCGTATTACATTTTCCTAGCAACGCTCAGAGGCAAAAATAAGAAGAAAAAAATAATTTAGATTTCAATCTTCATTATTCTTTCTGATCAGGCTTTCTTCGCAGTGGCAGCAAGTCCGTGGACTATATTTCTCCTTTCATTTCCATATTGTTCCCGCGCAACGGCGCGGACTTCCTGCAAGCGCGGAGGGCGCGCGCTGTGCTCGCAGGGCTCCGAACCATTTCTCACGCGCATCACAGCAGATGAAGCAAGAACAAAAGCAAAACCCGAGAAAGCGCGAGGGAAAGCCGGACATTAATTACGACGGCCGGAGGCAATTTACGGCGGGTCAAAATTAAAATTTTCATTATGCTCTTTCTTTGTGGCGGCGGCGCCGGGCGGGCTTAACGTGCGGGATGAAGGGCGGGGGCGACTGAAGGAGCTGCGGTCGCCGCGCGCACTTCGCCTGTTTGATCTCCCTTTTCGCTTCTTGCACTTTCTTTCTCTGCGCGTAACGTAAAGCAAGGAGTTCAAACAATTTGGCTGGCATTAAATCACTGTATCCACTGCGTTGTGATTCAAGAGGAAGATGCATTTGTATGACGGACATCTTGATACTGTCGATCTCCTTAGCGTGTCTCGTTAATAGTAGCATTAAATATAGACAACCTCACACAATCACTTCTCTAACTGATTTTTAGGAACATACGTGTCGATTTTTGATTGCACATTACACAAACACAAAGAGATACATTGCAGTAAACCGAAGAATGATTTTATGAAAGAGAAATGGACATGGCGACGAGTAGTAATACAGTTTTGCTTTCATTAATTGTCATACTATCTCATTCTTTGTAAGTTGTCAGACATAACCTTCCGTAATTCTTGAAATGATGTTTTTGAAAGGTTCCATAAACGTAGCTATTTCGCATTTTCCCTTTACTATATGAAAAGATAATCTACGCTTGAAAGAAAACAGGGATAGTACGAGTATCTACCTATATTATTTAAAGTGTCATAACGTCAGTCACATTTATTAATAAATAAAATTAAACAATTCCATTTACTTTGTTAAATGTGTATAAACTTATATTTCTTTATAACTGTCAACCTATTACTTGAATTCAATGATTATCAGTCAGGTAAAGTGAATACTGCGTCCTAGGGCAGGGGGGAAATTTCCTCGTTCAATTGGACGTTAAAAAATACCGGCATCCGCGCGCGCACTCACTTGTTGGAGCAGCCCTCGTTGAGGAAGTAGATGTCCTTGACGAGCAGCGAGAAGAACGGGATGACGATGCGCTGGCGCTCGTCCGTGGCGCCGGCCGACCGCCACATGGCCGCCTTCAGCGTGGAGCGGTAGCTGCTGAAGTTGGACGACGGGTCCATCTGATGCTCCAGGATGGAGAACTTGGCCTGCTGCACCTTGCTCCACTGCAACACCACAGACGCGAGCTCGTTAGACGTGCTACTTAACGACATGAAGACTACAGAGCAGTAGTTTCAATGGACGGCAACCACACTGCTACGAAAGTCATTGCTTTCGCACCCGTGCTAAAAACGTGACATAACCTAATATTTCGGTTTTCCAAGACTCGTGACTCTCTTGTTGCAATTTCGTATAAACTCCGAACAGTATCTGTTACCAACTGACCTGTGACGGCCAAATTGTAGAGTTAAGGGTACACACTTTTGATTATTGGTAAAGAATAATTTTTCCAACTCAATCAGAATGACAACTCTATAACGGAGTTTTTTGCGTTTTCCTTCTTGAAACTAGAGATATTTGCGAAAATCGTCGCCGGTTCAGATGGCGATGGCATTAATAGCGACTGAAGTGATGCGTAGCGATGAACTGCGCGAGTTATTGATGTGCTTGATGTATAGAAAAAAGAAAACGATAATAGAATGAAGACTATCGAACGTCAATGCAACATTAAAACGATCAAAACGAATACAAATGTCAAAACACTCACGACATTATCAAAAAGATTACACAAGAGCATATTTGATACAAATCACCAATATGTCCAGTTTTGATACCGTGGCAACTCTTTAGAGACTTCAACCGACTACGTTTTAAACGTTTATTGTTTTATATTGCTTACCATTGAAGTTTAACATTCTGGTCTCTTGTATTCTCGCATAGCTCCTTCAAACATTGAATGCAATAAGCGAAATTTGATGTTCATTTTCTTTCTGATGGAATATGAAAACTATTTACTAAAACTGAACAAATAATAATCAAAGGTTTAATTTTTTTTTTAAATCTGTCAGTTGTATTGCTGTAGTGTAAGAATAAAGTAGACTTACCACTAAAATATTAAATATAGAATTCACGCTTTACACGCGGAAGGTAACTCATGTCAGATCTCGTAAAGTAGTAAAAAATATCATGAGAGAAGAGCATTCCACTCCTCAGCATCTTAATAATAATCATTTCAATAAGATCAATAAAAAAGACTTTTCGATACTATTTAAATTATACAATTAGGAAGAAAGAATCAAACATTACAATTAGGCACCAATAAGTCATTAAAAGATAATTTCGGCAAAATGAAAGGGAAAAAAGTAAAATGTCCAATTAGAATGATCAAATACGTATTTGAATTGCTGGTCACCGCTGTTTGAATTCATTTAGAATTGGTAAGTAATTTTATTAAACATAGATAATTATTATATTACTCTAATTATTATTTAATTCCAAATGTAAATTGAGTTTGCATGCACAAATATAACTGACGTACGATTGGTATCTAACAACCGTAAAATGAATTTGATATCAAACGACTAAATATATAGCTTTCCAGCCAAATACACGCATCAGTGCATCCGCACACGCACGCAACACACATACAATCACTTTTTGAACTCTGGATAAACATTTAATGAATTTAATTCCAAAACTGTCTTGTAGTAAAAAAAGCTTGGCTACCTTAAAACAATTTTTTATAAATAAAAAATTTTAACTTCATTTCAAAACGAACACTTTTTTTTTCATTTCATTTCATTGAGATAAAGAGCTGATAGTTCATTAGATTGAGTGATTATAGTGATAACGCCGCGTCAACGGCTGAGGTCATTCCTGCCGTAAGAGCAGAGCATGTTTTTATCGCGGGAGGAGGCGGTGATTTCCCCCGATGGAGGGTGAGATCCGGCTCCGACCTACACAACGGTTAGCAGGGTTTTCCTCAACCTGGTATCTTCCACCAGCAGGACGCCGCCCCAGCCGGGACCAACTCTAAGCTCCCAACATGTGTCGTGTGTAGTGCATGTAAGTGTAAGTGAGAGGAAATAAGGGTGAGAATAGGACAAGGAAAAAGAACAAAAGATAGCGCGCGATCCGTGGCCCGTTTGTTAGGGTGCAGCACCGGCCGTCGTGTGGTATTCATGGGAGAAATCACGGAAAACTACCGATCAGAGCAGCCGGACGCTAGAATTCTTCTTCCGATAGCTAGTGTCTTCTGCCACTGCTGGGTCTCGAGCCTGAGGACCTCCCGGTCATATGCACTGCAGTAACAGCACTTCATGCCCTGAGACACCTCTGCAACTGATAGCTTCTTACAGGCGTATGCGCAAGAACCGCAGCAGTCAGGCAAAGCAAGAAAAAAATGCAAAGCGCGGACAGCGTATTCAATTGCCACCGTGGCGGTTTCACACCATAATTATAACGTGCTTCGCACTGCCTGCAGCGCGTGCAAGCCAGGCCAGAGGCAGCCCGGCGGTGGAGTCCGTCATTCGTCACGGAGTCGCATTAGCGCTGTGGGCGACGCAGGTGGCGGCGGATCGCCTTCTTGACGCGCGCAAGACGGAGCGGGAGCGCCTTCGCCGACGGGGGGGGGGGGCGGGGGGGCGAGGACGAGGGCGAGGCGGCGCCGGGCGGCCGTGTGGCGGCTGCGGCGCGCTCCATCACGCTAATGGGTTTAAGAGATTAGCCAATGGGACGTCAGCGCCGCCACCTGGTCCGCGGCGATTAATCGCGCCGGCTATTGGCCAGCCTGGCCCAGTGGCGGGGCGGGTGCCTTCCTGACGTCTCCGCTACTTCCACCGCCTCCACCGCCCGCAATCAGCGCGCTCGTGACCGCGCGACCGTACCTCCCCTCACAGGCATCCACAGCCCTCCGCGCTACTTCGTGTTTTGTTACAATTTCTGCTCCTTTCCCCGCGACTGAGCGGCGCATCCGTTTGTCTGCCCTTTCCTACATTGCAGCGCGTTACGAGAACGCGACTTTTGCCGCTAGAAGCTGCGCGCGCGGTCTTCCGTCGCTCAGGCAGTGTCGGCGCACCGGGCGATCGTCCGGGGCCCTGGACGTCAGATGATGGAACTTATGGGGGAAAATATTAAAAAAATTAAAAATAAATTTGAACTCCAGAAAATCCTTATCGTAATTTTAAAAGTCGCAGTAGAATAGTCTGATATTTTTTTATTAAATTTTCAATTAATTTTTTATCTTAAATGTGTTTATAGTAATTACTTACAAGGTAGGTCTCTATGAAATGTCGCTAACATTGAAATAGGTCCTACTGAAATTCATATTTATCATTTCATTTTTTAACAAGTAATTTTATTAAATCCTTATTAACCGCCGCAACTTTTTTAGCGTTTTAAGATCACCATGGAAATTGTATTATTTGGTTACTAAATACTTTTACTTAAAATTATTATTTAAAATATATTTTCAAAAGTTTTTTTCTGGTTTAAACGTAAACATAATTTTAATTAAACGTAATTTGTTTGTATAAAATAACTCATCTAGTTTAATGATACTACTTTCACATTTTAGTTTATTTGGGAGTGTGCGTGTGGGGCTACGTTTGAGCATCGCCCCGGGCCCAAAACTGTCCACCCCCGTCAACGCGCGCTGCTTCCTCCGCCTCCGCTGCTTTCTCCGAGTGGCGCCCGCCTTGGCCGCCTCCGCCGAGACGCCGCTCCGCGCCGCGCCGCGTGATGGATCGGAGCGCCGCGCCGCCCACGGCCGGCGCCGCGCCACTTAATGGGCAGTAATTACCCCGCACCAGGCGCCGAGCCGCACCGCCTGCTCCCCGACATCTGCCCCTCCCCTCCCCTCCCCCGCCGCCTCCGCCGCGACGCGGCCCTCAAAAAGCCGATGATGAAGTTTCGGCCGCGGCTGTGCGCTCGTCGGGATGTTTAAACGCGCCACGCTCGCTAACGTTTCGTTGCTAACGAACGAAAGAGAGCGTCAGCGCTCGCCTGCTTCTCGCCCAGGGGCGGAGCTTTACGAGGGAAAGGGCGGTGGAAAATTTTCGCGAGGCGATTTCGGGAGATCGTATCCTTTAAAACGGTCTCGTAAACGCCTTTAAAACGCGGGCTGCGCCCTGGGACGGAGGGCCTCTCGATGCGCGGTCGCCCGGACGCCAAGGAGCGCCCCGGACTCCTCGGGCGGGGGCGATCTAATAAAATAAGTGCGTCGCGGACTACAACGTCAAAGGGGACGACGGCGGAGAGACGCTGCCCGCAAGAAATACGAGAGCGCTGTTTGAGGGGCAGCGCGGCGCCCAAGGGACTATCCATCGCACTCCAAACCTCTCACTCATCTTCCATCCTCCTTCGTTTCAGTTCTTCCTTCATACTATTCGCTTTTTCTTTTAAGCCCATGTTTCTTCTCATGCACTTTTTTTTAAGTTCTTGAAAACATCACGTACTTTTTTAACTAAACGTTCTCTGTTTCTCTTTTGTTCTCTTTTTATCCCCCCTCTTGTTTCTCTTTACCATAATGCTATATATTATTTTCTGGCCATTTACTTGTTAGTTATGATTTCCCATCGCTCTAAATGGCATTTGATATTTACCTCAATTCTTGCACTCCCATTTCCTGTCTATCTCACTTCTCGGCGCTTGCCCGGCATTGTCTCGATGGCTCAAAAGCTTTCGCGTGGCCCCGCGGCGCCGCCGTCGACGATTCGCTCCGGACAGAAATGTAATATGAAGGACCGAGAGTGCCCATAGCCCATAAAACTTGGGAACCAATAGCGAGCGAGGCTCGCCGCGCGACGCGACGGGACGCGACCCGCCGCCGCCCGAGGCGGCCAGGAATTAGGGCGGGCGATCAAAGGGGTGGGCGAGTGGTGGGCGGGGAAGGGCGTGGCGCGGTAGGGCGGGGGGAGGGGGCGAGGCGCGTCCTCGGAGACCCGGAGGCCGCGAGGATCCAGGACGACTGAAATGTTTACCAACGCTCGTCCTCTTTGAGGGCGCCGCCGTCGAAAGTGAAGAAATTCGATTTCTGCCCTTTTATCTCGGAAGTAACTCCAATCTTTATCGGTGGGCGAGCGGTCGCGCCGCCTCGGGCCCATTGTCGAAAAGTGCACGGGCGGGCGGGCGGCTCCGGGCGCTAGAAGTCGTCGAGCTGCCGCGGGAACGAGGGCGCCATAAAGGAAAAGTATAAAATCGTCGGAAAGCAGGAAATATAGAATGGGAAATCGTGGGGGTGTAGGAGAGCGCGGGGTTCGAAGCTCAAAGCGCGAGTGGGGGGAGTGACAGAAAAGAGAGGAAGAAGAAAAAAAAAGGTCGTAAGCAGAAGGGGTGCGGGGAGTCACAAATCAGGGAAAGCGCAATTTGTTTTCGAGGAAAAGGCGCCGTGCGGTGCTCGCGTCCTCTGCTAGCGCCGTCGGGCTGGGCTGGGCTGGGCTGGGCTGGGCTGGGCTGGGCTGGGAAGGGAGCCGCCTACAGGCGGAAGGCGTTTTGTTTCGCGGGGCCGACGAACTGCGACGCGGCAATTGGAGCAGGTTGAGGCTGTTTTCGCGCCTCCCGTCCCGTGCCCTCCGCCGCTTGTTTTGCACGTCTCGAAAAGGCGAAGGCGCTCCACCGCGACGTTCCACAATCGAGGGTGCATAGGAACGTTCCGCAAGCTACTTGTGACATAAAGTGAACATTTTACACGATGATTAAAGGCCAAGTATTTTCGTTTTTCAGTAGAATTTGCATGGGAGGTTGGTCATTCAAAACATATCAGTTTTTGTTTTCGACATTTAGTCATTTAAAACAAATAATCATTCCACGCTTTTTGAGTTTATAATTTAAGTTGTGTTCGATTATTTTGGTTTCTTCTTTTAGAGTAAAAGTACAAACAACACGGCAAACATTGCAGAAACCTTCAATTCACTGAAATATTTTAAGTTATATTATCAATACATAATATCTGGGCGTTCTTTAATCTCGAGATTCTATCCATGCCATATTATCCGAATCCGTAGATTAATGTGAACTGGTGGGATATTTTTAATGCAGATTTGTCGGTTACTAGCAGTCTGCAATCACTTACGTAGTTTGCGTTTCTGGATTAAAAGTTTCAAATTAAATTTTTCAGATGTCGAAGTCTCCTTGCTATATTTTTTCTAAAATAGTGTAGTATATTCAACTATCTCATTATACGTTAAACCGAAATAAATTTCAGTAATGCCGTTTCATTTAATAATGTATTAGATCAGTAATTACACCTATGCATACGAGTACTTCAGTAGGTGAAACGGAATGTAAGAAAAAAATACCAGGTCACCGAGCCTGTAAAAATACGCAATACCCACGTGAAAAAAGTATCCGACTCACAAAGGACAGCGGTGCAGAGCACCCGAGCACCCACAAAGGGCAACGTATCAGAACATAAAGATGAGAAAGCATCGCCCATCTGTTCTGCTGGGAGAGGGTTGCGTCGCGTGGACGTAATTTTACCGTTTTCCAATCCGGCGCGTTTCGTCGTTTGTTACGTCCGCGGCGGGGGCGGGGAGGGGAGGGGTGGGGAGAGGAGGGGGAGGGGTGTCCGGCTGTGGAGAGCGCAGGTGAAACGCTCGCAGATTCGAGCGCGACGTCCCTTTTATTAATTGGCGGGCGCCGCTCGCAGCGCGCTACACGCCTCTACGCGCTGCTCGCCGCCCAAGTGGCTGACGGGGGACGCCGAAGGCTTACTGGCAGTGTAGGCCAGCCTGGAACGAGAACCAATGGATACAGGTGACTCAAAATAAATGTTCTAGGGCAGATAAGGAGTCGCAGATGATTACGCGAAGAGAGTGAAATAACGCCAAATGAATAGGATGTTAATAAATGACAACTAACACGCGGCTACATTCAATTTGGTTGGCCAGATAATGTTTTTTTTATCCAAATGACGGAATATAATACGCGATAGAAAAATGGAAAAGATTAGGAGAAACTGAACAGGAATGATTCGGCCGGGATGGTTGGTGGGAAAGGGAAATGGTGGATGTCAGAGAAAGAACCCTAAGTCGAAAAGAGAGCAAAAATATTAAAGGTGTTTGGCGGATTAAAAGTCCAAGAAGACAGCAAGAGAGAACGGAAGAGAATTAAGAGAATTTAAGGCAGAGGGAAAAAGATGAGAGACAGAGAAAGAGAGAGGGAAGAGAGGGGTGAGAGGGAAAGATAGAGGAGGGAGAGGGGGAGCGAAGAGACAGAGAGAGAGAGAGAGAGAGAGGGGGGGACGAAATTGGTGTGTGAGAGAGAAATTCAATTCGAAATAAATATAAGCGAAGAAAAAATTAAAAAAAACAAACAAGGAAATTAAGAAAAATATAAGCAAATTAAGAAAAAATGCGGGATGAAAACATTGAAAGGATAAGTTGTTTGCGGAGGTAGGGACTGAGCACTGCAGCAGATCGAAGAGCGCTGTCATAAACCGAGAGCTAGAGGGGCGCGTCCCTCCGCCCGGCCCCAACCGCGGACAACAGGTCGCGCGGCTTCTTTGTTTTATGGATGCGCGGCGTCCGCGTCTCCGCAGCCTCCGCCGGGGGCCACCGGGCGGCGCGGGGCTGGGGGGGGGGGGGGCGGGGGCGGCAGGGGCCCGGGTCATCAGTCACTGCCACGAGGCCCCAAGATTGATTCGCACCCTCCCCCGCGCGCGGCGCCGACCACCGCCGCCGACAAAAGTCCAATATCCCGCAAGCCCCTCGCCAAGACGACCGACAAGCAGGGGGGGGGCGGAGGCACCCGGCCCCCTAGACGCAAGGGCCCCTGCAAGAAATGGACTCCGAGAAGATAAGATGGTGTCGCCGCTCCACTTAATGCGTCACCGAGCCTTCGTCTGCGGACGGCGCTCACTTGCACATACACTCCCTTCCTTACATTGCACTGGGTCAGTGCCAGAACGGAATCTACGAGGGAGAACGGAGAGCGGAGTCGTGGATGATGTAGACGCATGGCGACAGGAATTTTATCTAACATAGTGCACAAGTTTTTATCACTACGGAAAAAAACATTCCTAGAAAAACATCTTATCTGTATGAATACTAAAAATAGAAAGGGCTTCTGTTTTATGGATTATTCTATTGATCAAATTAATTAATTTATTTTGAGTTTTGCGTACAAAGCCAGAGAATTTATTAAGGGTAGAGGAAAACGAATAATCGATACACGTTTATTAAGTTAAAGATTGCAAAACCTTAAATTAGATATGTTAGCGTTCAGATATGTTATCTGTAAAAATAACCTTTACTGTTAAATAGTAGAATGAAATACCTACTGTAATATTTCACATAGGATACAAAAGAATCGATCTGTCGTGATTGACGTCTACAAAAAGAAAGAAGTTAATACGAGTTTCATATTTCAATCAGAAAATTTGTATCAATATGAAACAAATGGGACATCATTGGTGTTATAAAACAATAAATGCGATCAAATCGCAGTGTGCGCAGTTTTCTTGCTTCATTTTCGTAACTCGCACATGTGATTATTTAGCTTCTGACGGCGATTTTAACCTCAAGCCCTCACCCAACCAACTTTGCACTCGTTCTAGGAGTTATCTCCACTCACAAACGAAATGAGATCACTCCGCTGAAAAGCGAGTCGAGATTCTAAAATAAATATAGAATTCAGGTTCTTCTCTTCTTCTCCACTGCTTTCTCCTCTTCCTGCTGACTTTCAATTCATTTTCGTGGTAGTTACAAACCGCCGTTAGTACTCGGCGGGGCAAGCAACGACGATTCATTGCCAAGCAGCCTCAGCTCGTGCGTGAACGCAGTAAAAAAAGAAGAAAAGCGCGCACGCGAGATTTAACAAACGAGCGTAAAATATCCTCCCCCTTTCCCGCTTCGGAACCAGAAAAAAGTCTCTGCGGCGGGTCGGGGAACACTGGGTCGCCAGATACACGACTCATTTGTTGCGTAACAGAAAATCCCACGCGAAAACAGGGGACGCGCCAGCCGGGATCGGATGGGGCGACGTGGTTTATGCGACGCTCTAATGAAGGGCTCTGCGTTACGGGCCCTCGTCGCAGCCGCGCCCCGTGCAGTTTAACGCGCTCGCCGTTCGCCCTCCTGCATCAGGCGCGGCTCCTCACCGCGTCGCGCGACCCTGGTCTGCGGCGTTGGCGCTCCGGAGCGACACCTGTGCCCGCTTTCCACCCTGCGGCTTCTAGCTACACGATCCACTGCGCACTTAACGTCCACGAGACAAGTACCACTTTGCCTTTTTAATTTTTTTACGATTTAAAACCGCACAAGCAATGATTCCTCTTGCTTCACATCATTTTCCGTACTTCGTAGAAATTCCATTTATGGTTTTTCGAAGAACTTCTTTCAGACACTTAACACCCACGCACAGTGACACACTGCGCACGATTTATTTCATTATTTAACATACATTTTCAACTAAAGCTGGCTAATTTTCTATTTACATCATTTCTGGTTTAAGTATTGCCATACTGTTGTAATAATTCAGTGAGGAACTTCGATCTTTTAGGTCCTTTTATTTTACTCTGACAGTTTCAAGAACGGCCATCCATGTCAGCATGTCACTTGCAGTACTCAGTTTTCCCTTAGACATTAAATGTGCGTAGATTTTTAATTCATATTTCCTTCATTCCCAGGCACCACTGAGGTCACGTGCAAATAGTTTTTGCACGGAGAGGCAGACATTCATATCTAAATGTCAGAAGCAGTGCTCCATATTTCTTTCATTCCAAGGCATCGTGCAACCTCACCGACAACACGGGAAAGTAGACTTTGCACGGAGATGCATACATTTGTTGATCTCATAGTTCACCTTATTGATAACAGGAGAAAAAATGTTTATTAAAGCACGCCTGGCCTCGAAGAATGGCATGCGGGTGTGTTGATAAACGCGATGTTCCACGTCCTTTTAGCAACCCGCATGACCCCGCGACACCGCACTCTAATTTTCCTTCAATTAAAACTCGTCTCCGACGGTAGACCGGCAAAGGGGAACGAAAGCTAGGGGGGTGGGGCGCGAAGGTCGCTCGGAGGTCATGGCGTGGATAAATAGCAGGTCGAGGGCCCTAGGGAAAGAGACGGAGAGAGGGGAGAGGGAGAGAGTGAGGCTGAGAGAGATATG
This sequence comes from Gryllus longicercus, assembly GCA_038098605.1. Lineage (NCBI taxonomy): Eukaryota > Metazoa > Arthropoda > Insecta > Orthoptera > Gryllidae > Gryllus > Gryllus longicercus. The sequence goes on along the minus strand of JAZDUA010000135.1, from coordinate 2,066,522 downwards.
CAGAGAGAGACCAAGAGACAGAGAAAGAGTCAGAGAGGGAGAGAGAGACAGAGAGATTGTCAGAGAGGAAGAGAGAAAGAGGGAGAGAGAAAGAGGGAGAGAGAAAGAGGGAGAGAGAAAGAGGGAGAGAGAAAGAGGGAGAGATAAAGAGGGAGAGATAAAGAGGGAGAGAGAAAGAGGGAGAGAGAAAGAGGGAGAGAGAAAGAGGGAGAGAGAAAGAGGGAGAGAGAAAGAGGGAGAGAGAAAGAGGGAGAGAGAAAGAGGGAGAGAGAAAGAGGGAGAGAGAAAGAGGGAGAGAGAAAGAGGGAGAGAGAAAGAGGGAGAGAGAAAGAGGGAGAGAGAGGGAGTGAGGGACAGAGAGAGGGGGATAGCGAGCGAGCGAGCGAGCGCGAGAGAGAGAGAGAGTGAGAGAGAGAGAGTGAGAGAGAGAGGGATGGAGAGAGGGGCGCCTCCGTTCGCAAGCGGTGCGTCGCTCGCTCGGCCTCCCGCGTCTCAAATTCCTGGCCGGCAGATCGACTTCCTCTTTGATCTGAAACCAGGCTCCAGGCGTTCGAGTTCCATACATCGACTGCACATCGCACATCGTAGAAGGAAGGCGAGGAGGCTACAGTAAATGCAGCAATTAAAAGCCCCGCGGAAGCCACTCGGGCTCTGTGTTGTGCTGTTTACTTTGCCGACGCAGCGATGATTGATTACTGGCACTTCAGAGAGAATAATGATCGTAAAACGTATGTCCAATTTTTCTGGAAGTTAAATAGTTTGTGTTAAAGTTCAGGTCATTTATGAAAGAAAGCATTAAAATGCGAGAGAATAACAAAATAATAATAATAATAATAATAATAATAATAATAATAATAATAATAATAATAATAATAATAATAATAATGCAGATGAATTCAGTAACGACCGACGTTTCGCCTTTTTTTTTTTTTAATTTCAATATACACGAACGCAGTGAATTAATTTCTTCTTTCGTACATTATGTTTTAGCAGCTAAATGTATAGCAATATTTCGACGCAATCAGTGGTAGCAATACATGATTTGATTAATGACACCGGGCAACTCATCACAAAGACCTTCACGATACAAAATTCGATGTATTCGTGCTCGTAGTAAAAATATGAATATTCTTTTCAAAGAACACCAACATATTTGATGAAAAATAGTATTTTAATAACAACGGAGAATACAAATCTTGCATTTTAATAAAGTGATAATAAAAATACAATAGCCCTTTAAAATTAAATGCACCAATGGCTCAGTAAAATAGTTACTTTGAATCTACTGCACTAATATAATGAAGCACCGAAAGGAGGGAACTAAAATTTTAAGCGAAAATACTTAGCGGTAAAAAGAGCAAGTGCTTCAACCGCTGAACTGGCGAAAGGAGCCGTAAAAGATTCACAGAGGTCTGAACGCACCAACGCACGGTAAACGTTAGAGACTGCGCGTAGAATGTTTAAAACGCACAGCAAAGGAGCTAAATGCGTCTATTTATTTAATAAAACATATGCCACTGAAACTCCAGGAGCAGCATTTCACTCTCGCACAGTTGGTATTGCAGGGAAAAGTTTGCCCGCGTCCTCTCCGAGCACGAGCTGTCCACTTTGAAGGACGATCAAGCAACACGATAGCTGTTGACAGACCAACAGGGCTCTTCCAAACTTTCTTCTTTACATTTAAGTCATTTTATTTCAGAAAATGTACCAAATTATGATGAACATAAGTTTAAAAAAACTTAGTCTTGTAGATAAAATCAATTATTTCAATATGCGAAGAAAGGTTTGCCACGAGATATACAGCTTTTGGCATTGAAAACGAATGAAGGTAGCCCCCCAAAAAACTGCTCGAACTTATTATTCGAATTTCTGTTTCTAATAGCGGATAAATATGGAATAACATTTATCTAATATTGTGATAAATATGGAAAGGGATCGATTTTCGTTAAAAGCTCTGAATTTTCGCAATTTGCTGAAGTTATACTTTTTTAAAATCTGTACTACATCTGAAATATGGAAGCGAGACATTTGTTCTTAGTGAAATGTATTCCTCATTATTATCGCTTTAAATGATTTTTTAGTATTAATAATTTTCGCGAAAGTTTGAATCAAATCATGTCAGTTTTTCCAGAAACAAAAACTTACTTTTCTCAAATGACTCCAAATTTTATATTAAAAAATTTCCCTCAATCATATGGAAGAGGTATTATTTTCATTAATACCTTCCAGTTTTCAGAAACCACAAAGAAATGTGTACAACCTTCTCAAAGACAGACATGGACACTGGAAGTATGGAACAGAATGTTTAACGAATTGCAAGTAAAAAATTATCAATTTCTTGGTTTGATTTTCCTCGTATATATTCACAGCAAAAATTAACGCAACCAGCGTCTAAATTTTTCTAATGTTCATTTTCTAGAATAGTTCTCTAGAGTAACTGAAAAAAAATTGTTTGAACTTGCTCTATCACATGAGGCAAATCGAAACTCGAGCACTCCTTCAATATTCTCTAAATGTCTGCTGCAGCAAAGACTCCACCTGTATTATTACCAATAACAGCAATGCTTCTTACGACAGTTGGCTAATGTTTTACTTTCTCAGGTTTCTGCATCTTTCCCTCTCCGTGGTCTATTTTTCCAGTTTCCTTTGAGTGTCTCCGTTTCCTCTAATTCCAGCCCCACTGTCCTGGTTTCCAGCCCTCCACTCTCGCCCATACAGCGCGTTTCCACTTTGATGTCGTCGTCGTCCTTCTCTTCCAACTCTCCGGACTTTGCATCTCAAAGTCTTCCCGAGGGGACCCTCGTTCGGATTAGACTCTATTTGAATTTCGCCCGCGAACGGGACGGAACTCCTCATTACGTGAATCCGGAAACCGCCGACCTACTGCTACCTCCCTTGCAACTGCTGCAGCGGGGCACTAGCAGCCACTCCATCACCACCACCAGCACCACTGCCATCACCACTGCCAGGAAAATCTGTTGCAGAAATTCAGAGATGTCCAATTCGGGCTGATGCCCTTCAACCTACTTCGTGGTTCTTCGACCTCATTCCGTTATTTTATGCTGTCTCCTTTAAATTTCTAATTGTTTAAAAAGTTGATCCAACGTCTTAGCTACACAATCGGCCCCCCAATCAAGCAATACGATCATAACAAATGCACTGCATTGATCTCACGTTGCTCATTTTTGGCAAGGTCTTGAAGTTCCTGTGTGTACTGACAAAGTTATTCAAAATAAAATAAAAAATAAAAATGACAAATATATTTTCCCAGTAGAATTAAATAAGAGCATACAAAGTCACTGTTATAATACAACCCGTTCTATTAAAAAAATAATGTTTTTTTCAAAAACTCAGAATTTAGTTAGGACTGAAAGATGAATATATTAGACAGCACTGAAGTTGTCCAGTGATTAGTAAAAATCGAGCTGCAAGCAATATTTCTTCTTTTAACGCTATCAAGTGCTTACTTTTTGAAACAAATAACTTTTCAACAACGATTATCAATTGCCATAATACCTACCTTTATCTGCCTAGGATGTAATTATTTTCAGATCAACATTTTTATTTCAAATTTCTTTCAGTTATTTAAACTAAGAGGCACTCACAAATGGTTTATAGACGTATTATGTGAAAATATAATATTTAGTTTTTTTTTTCCTTCAATTTATCTAATTTACACAATTACGGCCTGCGCTCGAACATTGGAATAAGGACAAATTCATGTCGCCGTCAGAAAAATGCCATTTCTGTCGCCATTTCCATCACCCCGTCGCCTCCGCTGCCAAAGAATCCTGGAAAAAGGCGACGGCAATCTCCGGCAGCGAACCAGCGACGCCGAGCGCCGTCCAATTAAGGGCGACTTATTCCAATCAAGGCGAGGGCGAGACGGAGCCGAGGGCGAGGACGAGGGCGAGGGTGAGGGGGAAGGCGAGGGCGAGAGCGACGGCGAGTGCGAGAATGAGGGCGAGGGCGAGGGCGAGGGCGAGGGCGAGGGCGAGGGCGAGGGCGAGGGCGAGGGCGAGGCCGAGTGCGAGTGCGAGTGCGACGGCGAGGGCGAGTGCGAGTGCGAGTGCGAGTGCGAGGGCGACGGCGAGGGCGAGGGCGAGGGCGAGGGCAAGGCCGAGTGCGAGGCCGAGTGCGAGTGCGAGTGCGAGTGCGAGTGCGAGTGCGAGTGCGAGTGCGAGGGCGACGGCGAGGGCGACGGCGAGGGCGACGGCGAGGGCGAGGGCGAGGGCGAGGGCGAGGGCGAGGGCGAAGGCGAAGGCGAAGGCGAGGGACAGGATGAGGGCGAGAGCTGCCCGTGTCTCGAGTCGAAGACGCCTGCTTTTTCCACCATCGCTCCCGTTTATTAGAGAAGGCCCATTGAAATGTAAAAATATGAACTTTTTTGTTGACGCCTCGTAAAAAGGACTTGATTGAATTATCGATACCGGGCGTTTTCACGCTTCGCTGAATGCGCGGAGCCTTTTAGAAAGGGATCGAAAGGAAATTAAGGTAAGGCGGCCCTATAAAGATTTCGTAATGCAGCCCGATCCCGGTATGAAGTCGGCCGGCGGTAGCGACAGAAGCGATGGGAGAAAGCAGAATCCGCTTGGAAGCGGAAGGCGCAGAAGAAAGGGAAAAGTGTGGGGGGGGGGGCATAAGAGAGTTCGAAGAACTGAGAAAGCAAAAGATGAGTACATGCCACTGGAGAAAAAAGGATAACGGAGAAAACACGAAATGAGAAAATAAAGGTGTGTAAAAGAAAAATACGGGAACGATTAGGAAGATAAATTGTTGGCGCGAATACAAAAAGGTTTAGAAATGCCGGACGAGTACAAAATGCGGAAGGAAACTGTCCGAAAAAAACAGAATGCTCTTGAGAGGAGCAGAAGAACGAATAAAAAGAAGGCAAGAAGATAAGAAAGAAGAGCTGGGAAAGCAGAGGGTAAATACCAATGGAGAGAAACGAAGAAAACTCAGCTACAAAAAATTAAGGTACAACCCAGAGAAATAATGAAAGCGATAAAGAATCTAAAGCTAAAGGTACAAAGAAGGAACAAATTTGAAAAAGAGAAACAAAAGGCACTAAGAACGAAATAAAGTTGTTTTGAGGAAGCAAATCCTATTAGGTGACGACGAAGAGGAAACGAAGTGAGAAGGAAAGGAAACCAGAAGATAAGGTCTATTGGAGGGATGTGATGGACTAAGAAAGGAGGGGAATGTGTCCAAATGGGAATTAAAAAGGACAAAACGCAACCAAGGAAATTTAATATGTAGCCCACAGAAACAAGGAAAGCAAAGACGGAACGGAGCCGAAAACGCCAGAAGGACAAGAGGCGAGGAGGACCGGGCATGCCGTGGGGGCGGGGCCCTGGAGAAGGCGCGTGAGCGGGTCGCGGGGCGGAGCACAGGGAAGCGGTGGCGTGGCGGGGCGGGGCGGGGAGGGGCGAGGTGTGGGGGCGCGGCGCGGTGGCGGGGCGAGCCGACGCGGCGAGGGGGCAGGGCGAGGGACGGGGCGCGGGGCAGGGTGCGGGGGCAGGGTGCGGGGGCGGGGGGCGGGCGGGAGGCGACAGGGCGGTGCGGGCTCGGAGCGCGGGTGGGGGGACGGGGTGCGAGGGCGGGGCGCGGAGGCGGGGCGCGTAGGTGGGGCGCGGAGGCGGGAACGGATGCGGGGGCGTAGGCGAGGCACGGTGGCGGGGGCGGGAATGGTGGCGGGGGCGGAGGCTGGGCGCGGGAGCGGGTCGCGGTGGCGGGGAACTGAGGCGGGGCGCGGAAGCGACGGTGCGTGAGCGCGGGGCAAGGACGCGGGGGCGGAGCATAGGGGCGGGGCGGGGCGCGGGGCGCGGGGGCGGGGCGCAGAGACGGGACGAGACGGTGCGTGGGCGTGGGCGCGGCCTTCGCGGAATTTGCGAGGCAATTCCTCGCTCTCGCTCCGCCGCGGCCGCTCCGTCATCGTTTATCATCATCACTGTCTGTTGGCGGGGGATCACGAGTCGGCGCAGTGGCCGCGGCGCCGGAGGTTGCGGCGCGGCGGAGGCGACGTCGGAGACGGTACGAGGAACAGCACAATAAGGAGGGGCAAATCTGAGGTAGTGGAGGCGACATTTGCGACTGGGCAGACTGAGTAATAACACAGGCGCGAGAGACAGGAACTGAGGGAGCGAGAAAGGCAAGGATAGCGATCATTTCAAACTTTTGATTCATGATTCCGGGCACTTGAACTGTTATGGTCATTTCTCTCTACTCAGAGGGTTGTGAATGTTTTATCGCGGGAGGACGCGGTGATCCTCCCCCACTTCCAACCAACGCATACGGGGGGCGAGACGCTGCGCGCGGGAGTCGTGAACGCGTGTGTTCTGCGCGCCCGAGTTCCCAGGCGATCGAGTGATTGTGGAGTGGCCGCTGAGTTTGATCCCGCGCGCCGCTGCTCGCTTTTCCGCCAACGCGGAAGCTGGCAGGCTCGCGTCCTCGCGGCCACAGCCGAGATTGGGACTGGAGGAAGGAGGACTTTGCGAGTGAGGAAATGAACGTTTCGATGGGCGCCTTAAGACGACACGAACGTATGGCTACAAAATAATGACGGTACCGTAATATTGAGAGCAGTGAAAGGAATAGGTTGAACAAATTTCAACATATAAAACACTCTTGAAGACAATAAAGGCAAGAATTGCATCTGTGGTGCTACAAAGAAAATTGGTGAGATTAATCATATTTAAGATGTGGATAATACGGATATCCACACATTTCTGTATCTTGTAAGGGATCACCTGCTGGTCTGTCACTAAATGCACACTGAAAACGAAAAAGAGGGAGAGCCAGCGGCGAGCGGAAGAGAAACGCACGGGCGTGGGTGGGGAGGGAGACCAGCCAGCAAAAGAGCCGCCCCGCCGCCGGCACCAAAAGGGGCGAACGCCGCGCTTCTTCTGGGGGAGTGCGACGGGCAAATGACGAAGTGCGGGGGGCGGGGGCGGTGGCCTCTGCCCGCCGGCGACGGTTCTTGCTCGCGGTGCAGTTGCTGTGCGGCTCCGCCCGGGTCACAGACAGCTCTATAAAACATGGCGCGCTTGCTGCCGCGGGGGTGGAGACACGGGCGGGAGTGCAGGCACGGTTGGGGCCGCCGACCAGAGCGGTCGTGACGTGGACGGGGGTCGCAGAGGAGGGCGTTGTGGCGGGGCGCGGACCAGAGAGGCAAAGGCGCGGGCGGGGGCGCGGGCGGGGGCGCGGGCGGGGGCGCGGGCGGGGGCGCGGGCGGGGGCGCGGGCGGGGGCGCGGGCGGGGGCGCGGGCGGGGGCGCGGGCGGGGGCGCGGGCGGGGGCGCGGGCGGGGGCGCGGGCGGGGGCGCGGGCGGGGGCGCGGGCGGAGGTGGCGGCGAGGGCGGGGGGTGAGGGTGAGGGCCGTAGTAGGGGCGGGGACGTGAGTAGGCAGGAGCAAGGGCGAAGAGGGCGGGGAGGGCGGGGCGTAGGCGAGGACAGGGCCCGGAGCACGACGGCCGTGTTCCGGGGAACGCTCCCGCCGAGGGGACGTCCCTCGCATCTGCCTGTCACGTGGGAACGATCAGCGCATGCACCACATGTCCGGGATTATCAGCGGATGCGACGACGGATTAGCCGATTCGCCCCCAGGCGCGCGGAGTGGGCGAGGGAACGATTGCGTGGATTTAACGAGTTGAGCTCGTGTTGTCTAATATAGATGCGGAAGGTGGAGATTTGGTGAGAAAACTGGCTGATAAAATATTTAAGTGGAAGCATTTAATGTGCAGTAATTAATATTACGAGTACGAGTAACACTGACATAGTGAAGGAATTATGTAATGAATGAACACTTATTTCAATAATCACTTTGCTTACCCGACCACTAAAGCTGAACTGCAGAATACTCGAACCCAGCATGGTTTGTGATCTCAAGCAAATAAAGAGTGTCATGGGGTATTTCTTTTAGCTTTTAAAACATACTCAATAGAAGGTAAACAATGCAGACATGACATTCAAAAGATTCAAATTTTAACTGAGTTTATTAATTAACAAATTTAATTTTAACTGACACTATGCATTCAACTCGTTGAATGCAATGCAATGGAATGTAACATTAGTTCTTCCTATAATACAGCAACGCCTCCATTTTAAATAGAACGTTTTCATGTTCTAACAAATCTAGATTCATAAAAAGAAAAAAAAAGCTTGGAGTACATTTCCACGAAGTTGAAGTTCTGTCTTAATTACTACGTTCGGGGAAAATATTTCTCTGGAGATAAAAGCACTGTCGATTTAAAAACTTAGGAGTGAGTAACCAACATTTTCATTCGCTTCCGACTCCACATGAAGTTGGCTCTTCGAAACGCTCAAATGCTTAGCAGAACTTGCGCTGGGGAGTAGTGCACTTCACCAGGGTGGCGTTACGTTACTGAAGAGCGGTGCAGTTGAAAATGAAACGGAAAGAGCATTGTCGTGTAAATTCGTTAAAGTCTCAAGTAATCCACTTGCCCACTCGCCCATTGGAGCTGGTCTGCAGGGGACTCGAACCCAGCTTGGTTTGTGAACTTGCGCCAATAAAAGAAGAGCCTTGGGGGTTCTTTCTAAGAGCCTTTGCGAGGGGTGGAAGCGGAGGGGAACGAGTTCGCAACACGAGGGTAGTGTACGCAGTGGCGAATACAAAGGCTTCAGGTTCAAGGATGAATAGGGAAGGCAACGATTCGAGGAACTGGAAACGTGCCGTTCCAAGTATTCAATTACAAGACTTGCAGAGAAGGAAGGGCAGAGAGGGCACTTGCAGACTTGCAGCGAAGGGAGTGTGGCGTCTTTGCCGGGGCAAATAAATACAGACGTGAACGGCTTGCAAATATTTAGTATTTATTACAAGAAAGATACTCCGACACCAAAACACTATATACAATATTTACAATTGAAGTTAACCGTTACAAGAAGGAACTTTCCCTGGTTACCACCACCGCTGGCCCGATAATTAATTACCATCCCCGGTGTGATGCACCAGTACCTTACGCGAACATACATACGAGTATGCCGCACCTGCTGTCACGACGTAGCACGCCGGCTTCGATTCCCCGCCTCGGTAGCCTATGCATTACCATGCAACGCCGCGCACAACCCTCACGACGCCCTACCGACGCGCTCACCTCTGAAGAGTCAAGAATAGAAGACTGCTTTCAACTCGGTTTCTGCTTATATACCTACTGGCCAGGCTGCCGGAAGCGCGTCACACGCAGTGTCTGCCCACGCTTTCCCGCCGGCTTCGGGGTCTCCAAACCTGCCTCCACGACACAGCATTCCTATGTGAAGCCCCGCGTCACTTCCGCCAGGGCGTCCACATGGCTACTATAGTACGTTTGTACTGGCGGCAGATATGACGCCACAGGAGCATCAATATTCGAAATACTCCTCTGACGTACGAGGCACGATTCAATTAGACTCTCTACTGAGTATTATATTTTCATTATTCTTAAAATAACAGAAAGAACTTTATTCCAGAGCTTTATTCAAAATAATCTTATTCCTTTATTATGTTAATGCCTTTTGAGGAAGGAGGCAATATTATTAGAGCAAATAAATCAACAGAAGGAGACAATAAAAAAGGAGATTTTATCCATTTCTATCTTGCCTCATGAGAGTTGTATTTACGAGGTGGAAAAATTGTAATGTAAGGATGTTATGTTCAAATGTTATGGGCTCTGATGAGTTTCAAATAAGACGAAGATTTGAACACGATATTATTAAAAGGTATAATTTTGCACAAAGATTTATTTATAGAAAAGCAAGCCAACTTCCCACAAATTTATAAATGTATTTTACAAATGAATGATAATAAAACAATATATTTTCTTAATTGATTAGAACCAGGCGTCAATATAATTGTGGTGGGTTTATTAAATGTTTATTTCAATCTACACTTTATTTGAATTAAAATAGAAAAGCATATCAGATGTTTTATTATTGATATGTTTGTTTTTCTCCGACATTTTTACTAAAAATATCACAACAATTTTCTTGGTTTTCTTACTCGAAATAACGATAAATATTCACAGGCGTGCACTATAAACAAAGCTCGCAAGATAAAATATTCTTTGATATTCTATAATTTAAAAATAACACAGAAATGAGCAAATTAATGACGTTTAAGCAAAAATTACTGAGTGTCGGCGAAATTTACCACAGCGTCTGAAACACATCCATTTCAAATTCCCTGCGGTATCTCGGGCATCGCGCTTGCTCGCTTTTAGCCTTTACGTACGAGCTCAGCGTCACACTTCGCAATCTAAGAAGGGAACTTTGGGAACCTGGAGAGTCATATACATCTAGAAAACTTGCTTGCATCGCTCCAGGCCGGAATCGAAATTTTAAATTCGTCGAAGTTTCCGAGCTAATCAGTTCTCTCAAAGGGCGACGCGGGCGCGTTCTCGCGCAAATATGGCATTTCTTTAAAAGGGTTAACTTTTGAACAAAACCGACGTGCTGTTCTCCGCATCCTAATTTCTCTAGCGATTTAAAAACATTTATTCTAGGAGAAAGAGAGCGATAAATTTGGCGGTTGTTAACTTTAATTCTATTACGCGGTCACTTAAAAATTATGGCCTAATTTTCTCGCCGAAGTTCCGAGCACACGCGCGTTAAAGGGGTTAAAAATGCGCGTGAGGGAAAAAAAGCCGCTAAGCACCGAAAGGAATTAGGCGAAGTCAGGCGGCAGGGAGACGCCGGCGACTGCAGTGCGACACCGCTGTTGTCCCTCGGAGGCGCCCGCGCCCGCGACACGCGCCTTTGTCTGGTCACGACTTCTCTTCTCACCTGGCCTTCGCACCCGCGACCTCACCCAGTGCTCTCCATTCCGCAGGTTCCTCACCCCACCCCACGACCCCGAGCACCCTACCCTCCGCACATCCACCCCCCACGCTGCACAGCCGCGTACGAACACCATGCCTCCTCTATCTCTCACCCCCCTCCACGCCTAGCTGCACCTCGCCCCCACACTCGCCTCCCCGCACTGTGCCTCCCTCCCCTTGCCACACACCCCGCGCCCTCTCCCGGTGTCCTCCGCTCCGCGACCTTCTCACCCCGCCACACGCTCCCCGCCACGCGTTGCCGCCCCTCGCCCCACACCCGCATCCCCGCGCAATGCCTCTCCGCATCCCTCACCCCGCCCAGCGTCCCCGTTCCCCTCCAAGCGTTGCCTCACCACACCCACCTCCCCGCACCATGCCATCCTCTGCCTCTTTCCCCATTTCCCCGCTCCCCTCCCTCGCCAACCCCACATCCCTCCACCATTCCTCACCCCGCCTCAGACCCCACGAACACGCACCCCGCCCCTTATCTCCCACCCTCATCCCCCCACCAAGCCCTCCTCCGCCCCTTGACCCACGATCAAGCTCCTCTTCCTCTTCCACCCCACCTCGCGTCCCCGCCCCGTCCTCCTCGCCCCACACCCTGCGCCTCTGCGTCCTCGCCCTCGCGCGGGTCATTAAATAACCCACAATAGTGGGGACACCGGGCCGTAGACCGCGCACTAAATGAGGCGTTCGGTTTTAAAGCAAATGTAACAAGGCCGCTCTCTCCCTCCGCGCAAGCACATTTTACGAGTCGATCTCCGGGGGCCGCCGGCCGGGGCTCTAGGTTAATCCTCGGCGGCGCGGCGCCACCGGGAGGGGGTGGCTCTGTTGGAAGAATGGGACGCGGGAAGTAAAGCGTGCGCTCGGATGGGGTGGTAAGTACTACAGCTCACGCGATAGAAATAACAGTAACAAGTGCGAGATCAGAACTCAAGAAATGACGGCGATCGTGACATCGATGATAAAAGTTGTAAAAGCACCCGTTATAACGACCTCGATGCTGACAAAGATGGTGATAAATGATCATGATAATCTGTGAAATTTGCTATTCGAATGAAAATCCTAATACTTGGTGTTGCAACCTAATTAATTTACAATACAAATAACCAGACTACCGTTGTAATGTATTAAAGAAACTCATAAAGTAATCGTTCAACATACGTCTCTTTCCCTTTTAAGTTCATTTTGTTTGTGTTTCACATAAAATAATTTTAACGAATCATTTCCCCAAAGACACCCAACAAGGTTAGGTAGTTTAATAGAATTTTGCATTTTGATCTTCTAATAGGATGATTGGATTAACGTGGGTTAATTATGAACATAACATCGATAAACAAGCTTCCAGTGGCTTTGGTCTCTGATCAATATACTGTAATGATTACTTATGTAATGTACTGAATAATCAGGAAGTAAGCAAGCGGGAGACGTGCGAAATTGAGAAAACTGGAAGTGGAGGATGTTCATCCGACAGGCTTCCACCTGTCTGGAGAAACATTGTCAGGAAACGTACACGCGATTTATATTATCAAATTATTCCATGAGTGGTAAAATTACTCAGTTACGCGGTACAAGGAAAGTAGGTCACGCTGACAACTCAGAGAATCACGACACTATGCTCATCAACTCGGGAAAGTCTGCAGTGCATGTGTAGAACGTGTGAGGGAGACAGGGATTGTGAACGTGTAGAACGATCCTCTGTGAAAAATACGAGTTGCGACATGGTGAGGGCGAGAAGGGGAGAGAGAGACATCGGAAAAAATTGGTACAGTGGTCTTGGAGAAAGGAGATGAACAAGCGGAGATACGAACAGTCGACGATGGAGGAAACGTGTGGCAGAGTAACGACGGGACAATGCGGGGCGTTGACGACTGAGTAGTAGTGACGACTAAAAGAGGAGAGGGGAGGGACCTCGCCAACATCACAACAAAATGCAACGCGAACTACCCATGCGTGTCCACGACGCGTGAAGGAGGCAGAGGTGGACGCGGGGAGTGACAGTGACAGCGGCGATGGCAGTAGCAGTGGCAGCGTGGGCTGGTTCACAGTTTGCCTCGGGGGTAGGCCGGCGCAGCCAATTCCACACGGCGGCGCGGCCGGGCCGTTAAGTAATTGCTGGCCGGAGGTGCAAAAGAGACACCCCCAGAGTCCCTCCCTGGAGGTCCCCGAGCCCTCTGCCACAGCTCGCCCTCTGTCTCTCTCCCCGCCGCTCGCGTACACAGCCGTTTTTCACATATCCGCCAGTTCGTTTACTAAGGTCATCCCTGCCGCACATAATTTAACTGTACCTCCATCATGGACTTCACCTCCTCTTCTATACCCACGACTGCAGTCGTGCAATCGCCAGGCAGACACTAACACTACAGCTGTCGCTTTCGGCTTCGCTGTTCCTGCCTCCATTTCCAGGTGATCACCCCTCCCCCTCTTCTCATCAGCTGAGCCCTGGCTGCCAGGCTGAGCTTAATGGCGACCGGGCTGGACGTTGGGGACCGAGTGCTCAGGTGCAGGAGGAGAGGGAGCAGTGGAGATTGACGCAATCACAGCCACAGGAAGGAGTAGGGGGGTGAACGGCCAGAGCAGTGATTCACGAAATGGTGACTGCAGTGGGAGAATTTTATAGCGACAAGAGACACGTGTGCTCCTTGCGTAGGGTGGCGAGGTGTTGTAAAATCTTCAAAAATTGCTGAAATGGCGGATCATGTTGTTTTTTTTTCACGCATACTATTTAGATTAGAGAAAGTTCTGTAATGCTACGGCAAAACATTATGATTTTTCCACAGAAAAACTCTTATTTTATTATAGAACTCTGATAGTGAGAGAGCATAAATGAGCTCTGTAAAGAGTGCATAAATCTCATTCCAATATGTACTAAATTAGTTTTTGTAACACCTCAGAATCCGCATTCATTTTGTGGGTTCTTGAGACCGAAAAATTGATTTGTGGCAGAATTGTCCGTCTGCTCATTGTCCGTCCCTCAACACCGCTAGTGGCTAAATCGTGAGCAGGATTTTCACCAAAATTGATTTCTCACTTAATCTGGCTGGTATCGTGGTCCTTTTCTATCAAAAGATATTTTTATTTTCGGTGGTTCCTTGCATATAGATTCAACATTTTCAAAATTTTCTAAAGCAAGGGCCATTTTCAAAAAAATGGCTCCGATCCTAATTTTTGTTAAATTGTCTTAATTTTCAGAAATTGCAAAAGTTTGAACTTTTTTAGGCGTCTTCCTCCAAACAGAAATTTGAATACCGAGTCATTTAATGAAATCTGTTATTGAAAGTTGGATCTGAAAATAATAATATGTATTTTTTAAATGAGTTTAAATTTTTTTTGCAAATTGCCGATATTGCAAATTTAATTGGAATTTCCCGCGCTTCATTTGCTCAAGAAAGAATTTATGTGAAATTATTTCTTCCTCTTCTTCTTCTTCTTCTTCTTCTTCTTCTTCTTCTTCTTCTTCTTCTTCTTCTTCTTCTTCTTCGACGGTTTCTACCCCTTAGAGTTTGCCGTTTTCGATTTCCATAATTCTCGGTCCTCCCATTGACCCTCTTCCAATCCTTTCTCCTCCATTGCTTCATGTACAATATATATGTCTTCCAGGTTAAACCAGGTCTACCTCTTCTACGTCTTCTTTCAGGTATCCAATTTACAATTTGTTTTGGCCATCTCTCACATCGCATCCTCTGGACATGTCCATACCATTTTTTTTTTTTTTTTTTTTTTTTTTCTTCTTCAGCTTTTTCCCTTTAAGGGGTCGCTGTTTTTCTGGTTTTGGCGAAAGTTTTACGGCCGGATGCCCTTCCTGACGCCAACCCACGTGGGGATGATATGATATATGATGATGATAGGAGGTGAAAGGACGAACACAATACAACCATGCCCGAGGCGGGACTCGAACCCGCGACCCTTCGGTCCGAGATCGCTACGGCACTACTGCCTTAGCGATCTCGGCACCCGGACCGGCATGTCCATACCATTGAAGAGCTTTATTTTCTAGTCTTCTGGTTATGGTTGTTTGAATCCCAGCTCTTTCCCACACCACTTCGTTTCTTATTTTATCGAGTCTTGTTATTTGCAAAGAACTTCTCATAAAGTCGAGCTCTACCGACCGTATTCTGTCTCTACAGAGTTTTGTTAACGGCCACATTTCTGCTCCATATAATATAATACTTTCCACGATACTGTGGAATATGTGTCGTTTTGTGTCTTGCCTTAAAACACTATTCCATATAAGGCCATGCAGAGCTTTGATTGCATTCCTCCCCATTGCAAGTCTAGTAGTTATTATCTCTGTTTATAAGTAAGAGAAATTATCTCTGTTTGTAAGTATAATATGTTGCGAATTATATAAAGTTTGTAATTTATTCAGTTTTTTTACAGTTTCAATAATGTTCCTAGGTATCGAAATAATTGCACATTCATACCGCAGGCATTTTGTTTGAATTGATTTAAACGATTTCAAGTGATGGTTGAAGATTAAGTTAGAAGAAACTGCAATATTATAATATTACGCAACCGTTCCCAATAATGAGAGAAATAATGTACTGTGGAAGCACACTAGTCTAACTCTGAAATTCACCGATTCACAATTGGTTAACAACATAGCACAGAGAAACAAGGTAGTGGGTATGTATTTTTTGGTTGGCCGTAACAAATGTCCATCGGTACTACGTCAAGACAGCTTGAATGCGCGAATCCCAGTTCGCAAGCCACAGGGCGCAGCGATTACAACGCGGCGAATCGAGTGCCGGCGCGCCCGCTGCGGCTAAGTGATCAGTCAAGTGAATAACGGCCAACGAAACCGCGCCGCCAGATGGCCGAAAGTGATTTGTGGCGGCGCAGGTGTCAGGGCGCGGGCGCCGCGATGAATGAGGCGGGAGGAGGAAGTGAGGACGCGCCGGCGCCACGCGCAGCCAACACAACCAACATTCATGAAGAGCGACGGGCGAAAATGCTCCAACGAGGTTTACTTGTTTGCAGCACCGCCCACTTTGGTTCGCTCCGCCCCCGTTTTTGCCGCGACATCTGACGCCGCGGCGGGTCAAACAGCCAACACGTTTGTTTGGGGTAATCGATTACGAGGTACCGGGTTGAACACGAACTAATTTTAATTTTGTTTTCGTTGACCCCCAAACAGCTTACTAATGTTAAAGACGCATTTACAATTTTATTATTTATCCAACTTTATTCTTTATTATTTAAATGAATCGACAAAACTGAGATGAAGTTCGATACATGTATTATTAAAGCTCCAATGTTCCAATAATCCATGGTCTCCTGTTAATTGCATTCAAAATCCGTTTATCACAGCATTAATATTCCAATTTAACAAAAAGTATAATACTTACAAATCATTTTTACGAAGGGCATAAATTGTTTAACAAAATGCAAATCCTAACATCATATTACGATACTTGGACGAACGGTCTGATTTTCTAATTTTTCAAATTCATTTTTAACAAAAGTCTTACGATTCGTAATTTGTAAGTAACTGTGTTATTATTATTTATTTTGATGAAATTATACCCTGACTATAGTTAACATGAATTTTAAAAGAAAAAATTGAAATGGGAACAACTAAAAAGGAGAAAGACAAAGCGTTGAAGTAGAACAAATCTCTCTAAAATCTCACCATTCGTAAAAACTGACCCTGCCCGCATATTTGAAAATATACGTAACATGTGAAAAAGAGCAGGACCAATTATGTCTCGTGATTCTACAGTACACTGCTCTTCACCTCATTGACCCAATCGAATGAAAACACAGCAACGCAATGCTAGAGACATTCAGAAAACTCCCTACTCGCCAACTCCCACGCTGCAACGAAACTGCAGTTGCCACCCAGCCGATCCTGCCACGCTAACCGCGCGCTTAACCCCACGGAAAACAAAAGCGACAGGCACAACCAGGCGAAAGGAAAAATTCTCTCGACGGCGAGATCGCATCCGGGGGAGTGAATATGTTCGTGTGTTTGTATGTGTGTGTGTGTGTGTGTGTGTGTGTGTGTGTGTGTGTGTGTGTGTGTGTGGTGGGGGTGAGTGAGGTGGGAGTGGGGGTCGCGCTGCGGTGCAGAGGGCTCGGCAGTGCACGAGCGCCGAGCCCCCGGCAGCGGGGACTCGCCCTCCCAGGGGACGAGGAGGCAGGCGAGCGGATAAAGGGGCGACAGAGAAAGCGGGGGAGGGAGCGGCGGCGGCGGCGGGGATCCGCGCGAAAGCCGCGTGCCGCGAGCGAAATACGCGCGGCGACACGCGCGAAACGAGCGGTTAAAAAGTTTAAATTTAATTTACGGAAAAAATTCGCGAGGTGCGAAATCGAATCACGCGGCCGGACAGAGCGCGGGCAGCTCGCGAGACCTCAAGAGGAAGGGGGCGGTCGGGAAAAGCAGACAGGGCAGAGGAAACTAGAGGGTTCGTGTTAGAAGCCTCGTTGATGCCTGCATACGCGGAGCACACGTGACATTAAGGGCTTTACTGATTTTTCTCGGCACATGATTTGATTTGAAGGTAGGAAAAAGTTTGTGGACGTAGCTGAAAGGGATGCATTCATATATTGCGAGCGACCAAAATTAAATTTAGGTTTATACAACCCGAACGCACTGACTAATGGGATGTACAGATAAGGGAATGTGAAATATATTATAATATTTGCATGTTTAGAAAATGTCAAATTCTATGTCATTATATTACAATTAATATTCTTATCACAATTTTCATTTATGGTCTTTGAAATATGAAACAATGAAAACCAAATTATTTTCTAAATCTTTTGAACTGAAATAATAATTTTGCAATTGTTTTGAATTTAAATAAACTTAATATTCACATCGGTTATACGTTTTAGCAAACTAAAAAAAAAATAACTAAAATACATTTACCTTAAAATAAATTGTCAACAATTATCACTCTATTATTACATAACATTTTAAAGAATCCTTCGAGTTAAATTGCTTCATTAGTTGGACCGTAACAAACAAGTATTCCACTGATGAAAGTAATTCGAGTTGAAAGACGTGTCGACTGGCAAGCTAACGTGCGAGCGCAGCGTGTTTAGTAGACCGCCTGCCGCCCTGCGGCTGCAACTAGGTTGCCTAGGGAGCGGGTGGGGGTGGTGGGGGGGCGGCCACCGCAGGGATCGCCCATTCGTCCTGCGGGGGCGGGGAAGGCGGGCTCAGCGGAGGCGGCCGGGCTCCGACTGCCTAATATAGCATACAGCTCATCCGTTTGGGGCGGACCTTCAAGGACCGGATCATCGGCTTACTGTCGGCCATAATTCACGCCCGGGATGTTCCGGTTTCAATAAGCAGCCGCTCCCGCTCCTCCCCCCGCCCCCGCCCACGCGCTGCCATCGCGAGCGAAGACGAAGCGGAGTCGGCAGCTAGAGAGGCTGAGCTGCGGAACGATTGGTCTCGGACACAAGGGACGTCTGATGAGAACTAGGCCACGCAGTAGGAATAACGGAGATGGGAGATTAGGGCGAAAAAATAATATGCATAGAGGCCATGAGAATGATGAAATTCCAGCAAAAATGAGGATCGGGAGATCCAAAATAAATAAATAAAAATAGTGAAATGAAAAAAGTGACAATACTATCTGAAATAGTAATACGAAAATAATACAAACGCAGCAATGAATGAATGGTGGTAACAGCAACCATGGAAATTGATATAGATGGGCGAAGGCGAACACGGGATCCGAGGAGGCGACAACCCGGGCGGCAGTGGCTTAGAGGGCGGCGTTAGCGGCCGTCAGCGAACTAATTCCCGAGGGCCGCAACGGCTCGGTCGCCGCTGCTTTTATGGAAATGGCGCAACTCTGCAACAGTCGACGATGCCGGGGCGGTGATGTCGGCGATGCGCCGATAGGGCGCGTGATTGGATTATGCATTCTGCCGCGCTGCGCTTCCTTCAGCCCCCTCCCCCCCCACAGGCGCGCGGAGCGCTGCTGCGCCGGAAGCCACCGGGAGGCCGAGCTTACAGGGAGTTTCGGATCCACCCCCTCGCATTTAGTAGGAGAACAATAAGCGAGCGAATTTGAATTTTACTCACGACACACACGTCTCTAGCATTGGCTGCCCAACGACGCAGTGCGGTACGGGTACCGTAGATGCCGACACGTATGCATGCTACGAAGAGCTAGTTATTCTCTGGTTTACATTATCGTGACGAAGTTCGAAGTCTGCATGTCACGATATGGAAAAAGAGATGCCAATTGTTGAGTTCCGATGAGTGCAAAATGCATAGGTCGTTGTATTTGGAATGTCGTTTTTATTAAAGCATATTGATGGTTTTATGGTGATTTTGGAAATGACATCCATGATCTGACGACTCACGTAAACATTTTCAGTTCGAACTGGAAAGTCATGTGCAAACATGCTTCTTTGAACGTGCAAATATCTAGATTGTAAACATCATATATACAAATAAATCAGTGAAAGTTGGTATAATCTTCCAAATGTATTATCAAATTAATCTAAAAGAAAAAAATACTACGTTGACAAAGAATAAATTTTAAGTTTACAGATGAAATGATTTATTTTAGAAGTTCTTGTTCATGTTAATTTATATACAGCCACTAAAGTATTAAAAAAATCTCATATTAAATGTTCTTGTAAATCAACAACAGGACGATACAAAACTGGACAATCGGTCATTACAATTAATGTGCTATGAAATGCAACCCGAGAAAGGATACAGTAAGGATTGTAAATCGTTCCAGGATTGCAATGCGATTTTTAAACAAATTCATATTCTTTGCTTTAAACAAATTCCTATTGAAATTTTGTGAAACATTCCATATCTCGGTTGACTCGATACGACCTGTCATTTTACACCCTCATCCAATTGATATCAATTTTCAAACTCTTGTATTAATGACGATATTATTATTATTATTATTATTAAGATAGGTGCAGGTCTCTAGGTATGAAAGACGGCCCCTAGCCACCGGCCCGGGCAACGAAGAGCAGACCTCGTGCAAGCTGCGCTTCTGGCGGGCTGCCGGCGCTGCAATCGATCTCACAAGGCAGCGTTGAAGAGTGGCCACGAGCCGTTACTTACAACGCACGTCGCATTAGCCAGTGTCTGCCCCACCCCGCTTCGCCCATATCCACCTCGCCCCGCCTTTTCCGTCCTGCTCCGCTCCGCTCCGTCCCGCCCCGCCCCGCCTAGCTCCGCTCTGCCCCGCCCCGCGTTGCATAGCTCTTCGCTGCCCCGCCGCCATGCGCCTTGCTCGTCTCCGCTCGGGTAATATGTCCGTCGCGTCGCGCGCAGCCTCGCCGCTACACAAGCCGCCGCCCTGCGTCGTACATCGCGCCGTGCAGCCCGCCCTTCTCGGCTTCTCGGCGGGGGCGGCCGCAGCGCCTCCCCCTCCTAAACCTCGCCCGACTCTTCCCCTGTGGCCTCGCACTGCCCGGCGCCCCACGTTCGTGAAACGGCTGCACAAACTACAACACCGCCTGCGTAGAAGCGACTGACAGTCCTCTCGCCGCGTCCTGTGCTACGTCATGTGACCTGCTCGGAAGCAATAAGCTAGCAAGGATTTGTTCACTTTCTCACGGCCAGGGTTCAGTGTTGCCGCTCATCTGACTCGCACGGAAACGCGGAGGCGATAAGGTTGGCTGTGACGAAGGTTATGAATATGATACCAAGACGAGGCGTGTCCTGACGGAAAGTGGTATTGTTTTGAGATTTCATTTATCTGTCTTGGTGGTCGTGCCATTTTGCGTAGTAATGCGTGGCAACAGAGCGCCGAACTGTCAGAGTCGCTTATACGCTGCCGGTACTGTAGTTATCTTTTCACTCACACTTGGGGAACAGGACACGAAAGCACTACTATCTTCCTATTATCAGTCCGGCACTATTCTCTTCCTTCCGTGAATCGGGAGAAGGAACGTTGTCAGCTTCCTAGCATGACATTGAAATTCATAAATTTTATTCCGAGTATTGAATGAATTGTTATTAGCATATCCTTTATCTATCGTCACGAAAGAAAATACGAAAACTGGTTAGTGTTTTTTTCCTAGGGCTTTTCTCATGCCGGTTCCCCTTCACATCCCAAAGGGACGCATATTTGACCATACACTAGGTACCAACAAACTTTACGGGTCCTCTTATCTGCGGTCAGCAGAAAGCGAGGCCCTCCGCGACAACACGTACATGAGAAACCAGGGACAAACGACCATGCCCAAAGCAGGACTCGAACCCGCGATCCTGCGGACCGAATCGCTTAGTCGGTACACGCCTTTAGCCAACTTGGCCATTCTAGTTACTGAACAGAAAAAATTGAAACATTCGAGTATTTTTCATGAATTTGATATTGGGAGAAATTTTCAAGAGATGAATAAAGCACCTCAACAGAACTGTTTGAGTAAACCATTATTTTGATTGTTCATTTTACCTTCACAAGAGAATCTTCGACTAAATTTCCATTGGCAGTGCCTAATTTTAGTCTATATTATGTTAAAAATATGAAATATCTTCACAAACGTTAATACTATTTATCAGTAATTTAAGGCCGGGTCATTTTAACACGTGCACATCAGTAGACCCACAGATTGTTGTTCTAATGAATTATGACAATTTTTCTATGAAATGCTACTCATTACTTTTCAAAATTTTAGCACAGTATTTTTACAATCCTGGAGGCAAAACACATTTTTAAAGACACTAATGAGGCTCCAAACTAATGTAAATTGAATGATTGAAAAATAGCATTAATGAGTCTTTTGAGAAAAAAGTCAGAATATTTTAAACATAACAAAATAATAGACAACGTATTCCTTATAATTTAGACTATATTATGCAGATCACATCAACTAGTGAAAATGTAATAGCTATAATCAATAAATCCACGTACTCAGTCATTACAGAGTATGACCTCGCAGACTCATCCGTTCTTAGTATCTCCCTTTTTGGAGCTGTTAAAACAGAACTAAAAAAATTTGTTTATCGAAAATTGATTCTGAAATTTCATCTGCAGTTTACAGAACTTGATATGGTGATTTCAAATGTAAGCTGCATTATTTTTTACCCCGAAAGATTTTTTCAAAAGGGTATTTGAATAAATAAATTCAGTTGCTAGAGCAACATATATTTGCGAAAGAAATTTAAAAGGATCATAAGCAAAATTTTGTATGCAGAAAATCACTCAAAGAATTTTCTAACTTTAAACATCCTTGTGGTACCGTTTTCGCTTCTCATCAAAGCGCCGTGTGCCACTTTTCCTTTTGTCTGAAAAACGCGCAAACACGTTCATGGCACACGGGACGCAGATTCAGCCGGACGTGAAGGCACGCTCAGAGCAAAGCATTAAGAGTTCTAATGGCAATTAGTTAATAAACAATGGAACAGAGGTTCTACAGAAACAACATAATCTGCTTTATGTCAGAATTCTCAGAAGACAGAACCACGAATTGCAGGAGTACCAATGACACGACAGAAAATGTATTTTTTGATGACCTTTCAATGAAAATACTGATTTGTGCAAAAATGATGGAAAATGGATTTTTTCATTATTTTGTCTGAATCCAGCATTAAAAAACGTGGGTAAATCAGCCATTAATTTGCAGAGAATTTTTGTGTCACAATCGTGTGGGATGACGAGACAGTGTATTTTTTTCTGCTGACCATAGAATTAAAACAATGATTATGCGAACATGTAGGGCGATGGAATTTTGTCATATGTTTTTCTGAATCCCGCCTCCCAAAATCTGTGTAAACCAGCTATTACTTTGCCAACAATATTTCAGATGTTGGCTTATAAATATTCTCGTTCCTGATATAAATATAGATTTTCTACTTCATTTCTTTTAATACAAATAGAAAGAATGTTGTTGCCATTTCTTACCAATTTTCATTACTCAACATTTTCAGTTAACTACTTTTAGTTTGATATTTATTACAAACGTATTATTTATTACTAAATTAGCAAAGATCTTTTTAGAATTCCAAACCACCTTTTGAACACATTCAAGACCAAAATGTATCTTTAGTTCCCCTCAGTCCCCCAAACATTTTCCACTTCCACCCGGAGCTTCCACTCCGCGCCCGCCACAACTTCGCTTTCGGCCCCGACCTGCTAGCGCAGCGCTGCGCTTCGATCCCGACGCTCGGCAAACAAGGCCCCTCCGTACACATGTTTTCGCCGGCGCGTGAATGAATGTCTCAAACACGCCCGGCCCCGACCAACGCGCTCGTTCACCGCTCTTTCGCCTCGCGACCAGCACGCCTCGCTGATAAGGCCGATACGAACGATGTGTACCCGAGCGCCGGACAACAAGATACACTACGGGCCCGCTCGCAACAAGGGGCTTATTGGGGCATCACCAGCGCGGATAAACCCACGAATTACAGACCAACGCTCTATTCAATACTTCCGAGTTTCGCCGCCGAGGTTACAATGAAAATACAAAACGAATCGAATTATTATCGTATTCAGTGCACGGTTCACTTCAGAATACAAATTGATACGAGTATTTACATCGTGTTGCAGACCCCCCCCCCGTCGCATTCCGTGCGCACGCGAGGCTCGGGCGCCTCGTAAACCATATTCCGATATTTCCCGTATTAACCATAACATTTGGGTATTACACACAATTAAAAATCCGCCCTCTCTCGGCGCTGCTGATTTCCGGCCTCGGCCTATTAATTCAATCGGGCGCGGCCGCCAGCGGGCCGGCGTCATTTCTCGACCACGCGCGCGCGTTCGGGAGGTAGATGATGGGATTTGAATTCCATTAGGTCGCGACCCGCGCCGCCACTCGCTAATGGAACCCGCGACGGCGACGGCGTCAGGGACCGCGAAAGGTGCGGAGTTGGGTGGGGAAGGGTGGTGAGAGAGGAAAAACGCGAAGAGAGAAAGTGGCACGGGATAAAAGGGAGAGGAGAAGAGAAGGGAAGAGAAGAGTATACAATGGCGGGGATAAATAGAAAATTACGATGATAGAGACGGCAAGGATGATAGAAATCAGAATAATAGAAAAGGAGGTAGTAGAAGTCTTGAGGGACGTTGAGAAATTGAAAGAGGTTTGTGGGAAGTCGGCAAGTAATGTTCTGGATGATTGTCAGAAAATATGTCAGGGGGAGATACGAGAACAGTTAAAGGCGAGAGGAAATTTCTGATGTAGCGAGATATGTAAGGTGAATTTGGGGTGTGAGAAAGTTTGAGGGTTGAATTGGAGAACGGATAGTTTGTGAGAGGTGTGTGGGGAAGAGAGGGCGGGAGGGGGAGGGAAGTGCTGGGCAGCCGGAGCGCCGGCCACGGGCCGTGGCTGATTAGGTCGAGAGCGTCTCGTGTAGCGACCTCGCCCCGCCGGGGCTCTCGGGGACTTTTTGGTGGTCAATACGGCCGGAAGGGAAGGGCGGAAGCCCCGGGGGCGGGGCGGGGCGGGGAGGGGAGGGGAGGGGAGGGGAGGGGAGGGGAGGGGAGGGGCAGCAACGGGCTGCGGGTCGCTGTGAAGTGCTAGCGCCGCCTGGGGGAGAAGGTGGCGATGGGAGAGCGGCCGCGGGCAAAAGAATTGCTGCGAGGTGCAGCTTCCACGCGGCACCTACTGCGCGACCGCCACCGGGGAAAGCGAGAGGTAGGAAGGATAACACACACACACACACACACACACACACGACACACCCAAAGTCTTGACACGTGTTTCTCTATGAATGTCGGTGCGCTAAATCCGAATTTGAAGCCAGAATTGCCCCACCATTCTCCTCCTTTTTTTTCTAAATCTCGAAAGCCCACCGTGAAATTGCAAATTGAGATGGGTTTTCGCGATTTAAAAGAAACTGGAAACTGGTAACGCAATTCTGGCTTTAGATTCGAATTCAGTGTGTCGACATAGATAGAGAAACATATGACTAGTCTTTAGATCTGACAACATACCCCGAAAAGAATACATCACGGTGGTTTTTGGCCATTAAAAAGAACAACTGGAGATGGTTGGAAAGGGTCGCGGAAGGAAAGATACAAGAAAGGTCTCAAAGGCAGTGGCAAAACAGGTTCGTTCGACACTTTCCGATGTGTGAATTGCAATGGAACCAACGATCGCGATAAGGTTATTGCGAAAGAGGCGGCGGAGACAATAGAGACCGACACAAAGAAGCTCAATTAAGAGCGGGACACTTGGAACGTGTCACAGAAAAGGGAAGGACGAAAAGAGGTGCCCTGGAAATTCGGTTGGCGACGAAATGAACACGGAAGTAGATGGCAGGGTGTAGGAATGGCAACGGACGGGGAACAATGAGGCAAGACATTCTTACTGGGCAGACGTGACAGAAACAGAAAGGAACAGGCGTGAAGTTACCAAGAGTAGGAAAATGGCACGCTCGCAAATAAACATGAGGTGAAAGCATGTAAATTTTAAAAAGACGTACAAGGTACAAACATTCAAATTAGAAAAAAATCATGAAATGATACACGCAACAATTGATACGTTCAAATAATTCACAGGAAAAGTAAAATAAGCATCGCTTCTCTATCACAAGTTTTCAATAAAACACAACAGAAAGCAACTACAAAATTAAGATGTCGGAGTTTGGCCCGCGAGCGAGATTCAGACTGTCAAGGTCAGACAGAAATTCCCATGAGAGTGGCGAACTAACCGGCAGCACATGCCGTGAACTGCCGGCACCAAAGGAGCGAGAAGTTGATTTGCACAGCCCCGCTGCCGGCGGCGCGGCATATGGCCCGAGGAGGCGCGGCCAGCGCGCTCCAGCGGCGCACGAGCGAAACGCGGGTTGCGCCCGACGGGCAGCACAGCCCGGCCGGTGCGGGCGAACGGAACAAAAAGAGGGCGGCGCGGAGGAAACCCAATCCAAAAGGGACACGTCAGTGAGGCTGCAATAGAGCGCCCTGGCCCGCCCGCCGGGTCGTTCGCCTGCCCGTCGTGTGGCTGCGCGTCCCTGCACAGAGAAGATTTATTTCTTTGCCCGTGACGCCCGCCGCCCCCGGCGCACGACGTACCAACTGCGCGGAAATGAATTGCCTCCGCATTGGAAGTGGCAGATTTGAATAAGGAATTAAACTTCTCCGCGATTCCATTAAAAATATGGTAATTCGATAAACCGAAATGTCTACTAGGACGTTGGAAGTCTCTGCAGAAGTAGTATACACTATTAACTACAGAACTTTTCCTGCAATACAAATGAAATTAATTGCCAGACGGGCGATGTAATAATTCTGCAACTAAAATGTTATCCAGGGAAAATGAATGTAACCAGATACGATGGAAGTTATTTTGCAGATGCAATCAAATATCCTAGTCGAAAAATATATTTTTTTAAAAATTTCTGTCGACAAAATGTCATATTTACGTTGAACAGTTTGCACGTATTATTGCCTACCGGTTAGAAAGATGCTACAGGCAAAACGACACACAGTTCTGTGTTGAGGGTTGCGGGGACTAAGGCGTTCTTTAAACTCTAAATATTGCTTCGAATATATTGTTCAATGAATGTCGGTCACTAACGTGGAGAGATTACCTATACTGAAATTTAGCTGACCAACGTATATTTTCTCTCGATGTAATTCATTATACGATAGGACAATTGTAGAAAACTTTGATTTTGGAACGTAAATTGTCTTTATGAATTGTTAATATGGCATCATTACTTAAAGACTTAAACCGAAAAAATTGAGGGATGAAGAAGTAATTTGATCTTATTCAAATATGCTCATTATTTAAATGAGGTAAAAAATGGCGGCGGCGATGGTGTGACGGTTAGCGTACCGGACTGTTATATCCAAGCTCGCGGGTTCAAAGCCGATCGAAGCCGTGGATTTTTAGGGCGACAAAATCCTTCGCCTTCCTTCGGAGGGGAAGTAAAGCCGGCTGTCCCATGTTAGTAGATTTACTTGCATGTAAAAGATCCTCAAGCCTAAATGACGCCTCTGAGCTAAATTCAAATCGCCTGTTTCTCGCACAAGAAATACCTCTTTTCTCTGCTAGTTGATGAAAGGAGCGTAGCGAAATTTGCGTGGTCAGATGGAAGAGCGGGCCTGATGGCCCGAGTCTCGACACGTAAAATAAGGTCAATTCAATTTTAAAAAAAATTGACAGTGTAAAACTAACAAAATAGAAAATATTGAACATTGCGTGAGTACATCTTTATAGAACTGAAATAATTTAATTTAATTAATTTTAATGAACGAAAACTTGTTTATTCTTTTTTAAAGTTCATGTTTAAAAATATTTTTTCTGACAATTAATACAATTCTGATATTCATCGGACAGTTACAAAAATATTAAAATATATTAAATCTCTTAACATTTCCTTGATTGGCGACCCTAAAAACTATTGGAGAATTAATTAGTAGGCACATTAAATATCTTCAATTTGTGTAAAGTATGGGAAAATGTCTGAATATCATTACGCTAAACGATATCCAAAATGAAACCTTTTTAAGATATTCTGAAATATAACTCGCATATAAAACATTTGTTATGGACATTTTAAGTACACACAAGAGAGAAAAAAATACATTGGGAAATATTTTATTTGATGTAGGACTAAAACTATCAACACGGCAGCTAAAGTTTACTGAATAAGAGTATAAACTAGTCATAGACTCTAACATGGACATATACACATAGTAGGTAATAGTGTTTAAATATGACCCCTCATCGATAGTGAACATTTTGAGAGCAGATACGTTATTAGCATTCGAAAATCAAACCTCTCCCCAAAAGTAGTAATATCAAACATTAAAATACACAATTCAAGTCACGAATACCACGGTACGCGTGCATTAAAAATACTTGTTTTCATCGTCGTTTAATGGGCGCGTGGGGATTGGAAACCAATTTTAATTAACGCAGTATTACCATTAAAATAAAACATTCCGGATGATTTACTGGCTGTTCACATTGTGGGCTGCGCGCGGGGTGGATTTGAGTGGTGCAATTCCGAATACTCGCCGGCGGTATGCATATGCGATTCAGTTCCATTGCATTTGCGGATGTTCAGGGACGGATTATGAACTAAAGAAATTACACAAAATTCCACTATACACGTTGGCGGTAAGCTAATACTCAGGTGCACCGCAAACATTCATATAGTCGTTGCTTTAGCGAAACAGCATTTCAATTAGCCTCGATTCAATAACTATTCAATAAAATGTCTATTACAAGCAAATCACTCAGAGAGTCATTAATTCTGCTACGTTAGAAAAACTACGATAAAGTAATAAAAAAATCCTTACTTTAGCTGCGAGAGAAATTTACTTGCAAAAATGTTTTAAATTATAACTGTTCTAATTAAGAGAACGGTTCGTTAAATATGGCAAAGGGAATATTTTCGGCACATGCGATTTAATTTATTTTTTTGTACCCACCTCTGAAGTTGGATTTAACGGGTCATTTATAGTATGAAAAACTTCACATTTACAACTGAGACCAGGCCGGGCGAAAGGGCCGGGTGAAGGTCTGGAGGGGGAAGGGGAGTGTCACTGGCAGGATAAGCAGGAAGTTCATGACTTCTTGGCTGTCCGCATGACGCCGCGTCGTTGGCTGAGAGGCCGACGTTTCGCCTGTCATGTCGCAGGCTTCCTCAGGGTAGTGACACAGGGGTGTTACATACTGTCCGGCCTGGGTGCGCAGGTGAGGCAGCTGCGCCGTGATTGGCTCGCGCATCTTCCACACCTCGCCGTGCACCTAGACCGAACAGTATATAACACCGGAGGCGTATAAATGCTGCATTTTTTCGTTACCGTTTCTCGGTACGTTAGTTGTACATGTATTTGTAAGCAGTTGTTTTCTCTTGTGAACCATAATAAAACTATCACAGAACACGTCTGATGAAAGTCATTCCATTTTCTTGTAGCAACCAACTATTTAAAATAACGTTTCAATATGCATGTAAATAAATATAAAATGTACAACTAGTGATGCGCGGAATAATTATGTGTTGATGTAAATAGTAATATTTTACCTAGTAAAATGTAGATAGTGTACAAAGTAGATTACTATAATAATGACCGTCGCTGTAGGATTCCAATATTTTAAATACCCATACGCATTATTCATTACTAGAGCTCGGAAGTTCAGGCATTTATTTTACCGAAGTAGGCTTGAAAACAGCACCTATTCTAGCTAAATTAGGGGTAGCAAAAGGCGTGTAAACAATGAGGAATCACATTCAAAAGGAATAAATGTAAAAAATGATTGACCATGACGATGATCTCCTTTTTGAATATTGAAATGGTATCAGTAAAAACGTAATTATATTTTTTGTTCTTCGAACTTGTGTAATCGCCATCACTGAGAAGAGCACATCACCCTCAGAGCTGTCCTCAAAAGGGATTCGAGGCCATACTCAAAAGTAGGATGGGATTCTTTGTAAAGTATAAAAGTCTGTCGGCATCAATGAAAAAAAAGCAAAATAATCTTAATAATTTAGCCTCTGTTTCCACAGAAAGATAAAATATGACCGTGCCTTGGTGTTCTTTCTGAATATGCAAGTATATGCAGGTATATGCAGTTACTGATATATATATCCAGCTTGATCGAAATTTTTACGAGAAGAGAAAAACAAAATAATGAAATAATGATGTTCTTTCTGAATATGCAAGTATATGCAGGTATATGCAGTTAGTCATATATATCCAGCTTGATCGAAATCTTTACGAGAAGAGAAAAACAAAATAATGAAATAATGATATGAGAAATTACTCGGCTAGGCCGTAAAAGCAAGACCGACAAAATATATAAACACTAATTGAAATGAAGCATTCGTAACGCACCGAGCGAAGTGGCTCAGTGAGTAGCGCGCTGACTTTGCATTCGGGGGGTCCCGGTTCAATCACCGTGCCGGCCATCCTGACCGGAGTTTTAGTAGTTTCCCTCGGTCGTTTAGGCGAATGTTGGGATGGCGCTACTCAAAAGCCACTACCGCTAACCCGGCGTCGCTAGCCAAATTCGTTAACTACGAGAAGACTTAAATCTGAAGCGACATCACGGGTTCCTGGTTAGGTTACCGAGTAGGAACCCGGGGATCGAACGGCGCTGAAGCCGATTGCCCTTTACGGGACATATAATGGCTAAATTCAAATACAAATTCTTAACGCAGGGAACTGAAACAAACTATCTCGCACGTAATGCAACAACACACTAGAGGATGTAAGGGCAACTGCGACTTCTGTTTCTGTTTGTGTATGCGATCATTCGGATGATGATTAGAGACTGTTTCAAGATAACGTACTTTACAAACTAGTCGTAAATTGAAGTCGAAGGCGAGAGTATAAAATTATTGAGTGCACCCGGGTCAAAAGGAACTCTATCAGGAATATTACCACCTCAGTCGAAAACGTTCTACTTCTCAGCCTTGATGCAAGTGTAGAACTTTTAGAACACTATGTTGGAATTTATGGATATGATTCATTCTATTCCAGACTAGAAAAAAAATTGAATGTCTGTCTACAAACAAAATAATTTTCTTGCGACAAACCTCAATGACTCACTGGCACATTTCAGTGCACATCACTAACACTACCTTTCCTAACTACACTTCGCATACACTAACAAGTTAGCATCATCTACATTTCGCATCTCTCGACTTTCTATCTATATGAAAGTGAAGTTTGACTCTAGGAGAATCTCTAGTCATCTAAAATTTGCAAGTAACAAAAAATTTCCTATGTGTAGAAAAAGTAATACCCATTAGTACAGCATACTAGCAACAAACAAGTAAAGAACAAATTCAAAATGACCATCCTCATTAGCCGTGCTCGCACCCCCTCCAAACAGGTGGCTGCTGTAGGCGCTTTAGATTAACGTGGGCGGGCGGGGTGGTCGGTCAGGGGCGCGGGGAAAGAGCGCGCGATTGAGCCGTGGCGCACGCGCCCCGCCCGTCTTTTGTTCCTTCCGAGGCGGAAGTGGGCGCGCGCCGCTTTGTGACGCTCGATTGTTCGCGCCGCGGCCGCCATTGTGCGCGAGGGGGCGCGGGGGGTGGGGTGGGGTGGGGTGGGGGTGGTGGGGGCGCGGACAGCGTCCGGCGCAACGTTCGCGCACCGACGGATAAATCAACGCACGGTCACCGTCAGCGCACTGGCCGCGGGTGGGGCGAGAGGGCGGGGCGAGGGGGGTCGAGGGCGCGGGCGGGGACGCGGGCGGGGGCGCGGGCGGGGGCGCGGGCGGGGGCGCGGGCGGGGGCGCGGGCGGGGGCGCGGGCGGGGGAGCGGGCGGGGGAGCGGGCGGGGGCGCGGGCGGGGAGCGGGCGGGGGGAGCGGGACGGGACGAGGGTGGGGGAGCGGGTGGGGACGCGGGCGGGGGAGCGGGCAGGGACGAGGGTGGGGGAGTGGGTGGGGACGCGGGTGAGGGAACGGGCGAAGGTCGTGGGTGGCGGTGCGGACGGTGGAGCGGGCGGAGGCGCGGGTGGTGGCGCGAGGGCGGGCGGGGCGCGGGGGGAGCGGGAGGGCAGCGGACGGTGGCGCGAGGGGGCGGCCGGTGGCGCGGGCGGGGGAGGGGGTGGGCGTGGGCAGGGGAGAGGGTGGGGCAGCGGGCGCGGGCGGGGGCGCGGGTGGGGCGCGGGCGGTAGGAGGGGAGCGGGCGACCGCGTGAGTGGAGCATGAAGGCAGTGCCGAAAGCGGAGGGCGAGCTTGGGATGGTTCGTGCGTGTCTACGTAGTCAGGCGGAGTAGTAAAGGAGAACACAGGCTAAAATGCCTTGAGGATATTGCCGTCACTTCACGAAGCAAGGATTATAAAGCTACGTCGGTCTTTTGTTCAGTAAGGTGTCAGCAAATAATAATGAAATACAATGAAATGCCAGGATCTTACTTACGCTGAAATGGGATTCAAGGAAAGGGAGTAATGAATACGCTTGGTAAGGTACACATTATTAAAGAGAACAATAAACAGTCATTGTACGAAATGTGGAGAAAGAGAAAATGATGAATTAAAATGCCCAGAAAGAAGGGATATGTAATAAAAAATCGAAGAGCTGTGAAGCAGTGAAAATTCATGCGCCTGAATGGAAAAATAAAAGCCAGGGATTAAACAACTGAGGCAAATTCCCCGGGGCGCTCTCCTGCTGGACGAGAGGGTGAGTTAGCGGAGGGGAGCGCGGCGCTGGGTAAGCAAGGGCAAGAACCGCCCCCGATAGCAGGCGTGTGAGCCCAGTACAATGAGAGGTTTTCAATTCGCCTCAATGCAAACTGTAGATCGGCCACCGAGATAGGATGCGCTGCCCGTTGGTGGCCAATTGGCAGAATTGACGCCGCGCAGAGCGACGAATCGAGATCGATACTCGGAGAGCGGGAGCCGCAGAGACGGCGAAAACGCGGCGCGGTTTCGCGCGACCGAGAAGGTAAACGTCACGACGTCGATATTAAATATCGTCGCGCTCCGAAACGCGCTGCACACCGGAAATTGGGCGGCGTAGCCGGTCCGCGGGGGAGGGCGGCACCAACAAGGCAGCGCACAAGGAAATGAAACGCGAAACAAACAGACGCTGCGGCAGCGGGAAATCGACGCGGCGGCTGGCCGGTGTTAGCGGAGAAGGACTAGCACCGGGAAGTTGACTGAGGAGGGGTGGTCTGGGTTGGGTTTGGTGGGAATGGGACGAGATGTGGTAGATGGGCAGGGGGATGTTAGTAGTACGCGGTGACAAAGATGCACATGACTGGCAGTGGCGGGGAATGAAGGGAGTTGGCGGGGTTGTGCAGACCGGAAAAGCGTCAAGCCAAACTTCCTGTGCGCGGTGAAGTGAGAATTGAATGTCAGATTGAAGAAATGGTCGGATTGATGAACGAGTGGAGTGACATACTGAAATTAAATAATGGATTCAAGAAACGAAAAGAGGAGTAAACGTGTGGAAAGAGGGACGGGGTGAGTTCCATAGACGACATGAGAGACAAACAGAAGCAAGAATGAGTAATGAGTAGTAATAATAGACTCGTGGATCGTACTGTGTAAATACAATGGCTAACAGCATGTCGTCGTGACACGTTCTCTTATTACGTAATACAGTATTTAAAGCGATATAATAAGAGACAACAATGAAGAATGTCTCTTCATACGCAAACGCCGGTGCGAGGCAGCGCATGACTCTGACGTATAATAACCAAAATCAAGAGAGGAGTGAAGACGCGGAGAAAATGCCCGGCCAGCGGACTCAGTCGGCTTAACCAGAAGAGGGAAAGGTGGCGCTGGAACAGCAGGCGTTGGAGGCGGCGGTGGTGCGGGGGTGGGGAGTGGGATGTGAACAGCGCGTGCCGAGCACAGCAGCCGGCCAAACAAGACTCCTTCCGGCAACGAGAGTTGACAGGCGTCGCGACGCGTCGCATTGCATCGCATCGCGTCGCGTCGCGTCGCGTCGGATGTGCGGCTGTGCACTCGACGCGCGGCGCATCATGTAGCCCTTCGCTGCCCCGCTCTCCACGAGTTCGCGACTCTCCCCTACGCGCCACGGCTCCTCCCTCGCCTTATCGTGGACCTGCTGCCGCGGGACGCAGATTAGAAACATTTCAACGCATTGCGGGCTCGCAAACGAATAAAAACATAACGTACATAAGTGAAAAAAATAGATTTAATCATGGATCTCCGTGAAATGCAATTTTGCAGGGAGGGGGAATTAGAAAATGATTACAATTCAGCATAATAGGTCAAGGTTGGACTTAACTGTTTTAGAACACTTCTAGCAGCACAATTGAGAAGCGTCTTAAGAATACATTGATACTTAAAACTAGAAAACAAACGAAAATGGATAGAAAACGCTACCGAAATACGCTCTGTAATTGGTGACATTTTTAGTCAACTTTTTAGTCATCTATGTTTCAAAATATACTTAATTGTAGATTATACTTACAAATGAATGCCCTTCCATCAAAATGTCCATACATCTGATAGTCTATCAACAACGCTAGCTAAACCGTGAGAAGGACGGATATTTGAATTTTTGGTAGCATGTTGTGGGCAACCTCAAGGACTCTTCAATTTTCCCCCACAACAACTGATCTCAAATTTGTTTATGGCATAAAAAAAAGAATATAAAAATTCGTCAGATTCTATTTTTGGTAAATTCTCTGAATTTTTGAAAATTGCAAAACTTAAAAATTATTTCGGCCTTTCCCTAAAACCACAATATTGAAAATAAGATTTTTCCTTCAAATAAAATCTATTCGTTACAATTGAATAGGTGAAAACCAGAATGATATAAGTGGCATTTGATAAATTCTGGGAAATCTGTTTATATCACTGTAAAGTTGGGGTGCATTATTTCATCATTACAATCACGGCATTTCAATTGTTTATTAAACCACGAAAATACGGAAATATTGCCTGAAACAAACACGTTTTTCTCAAAATTTATATAATGTCATACCGCTCTGGTTTTTACCCATTTAATTGATGAATTCCTTCCCTTGATTTTATGACATATACATTTTTTGTTGAAAATAGTAGTATTTGCTTAATTTTGAGTGAAATATAAGCAATAATAAAAACAAGATTTCTCAAAAACGACACAAATTCTTTCTTTACATTTTTGTACGGATAGTGTTTACACTTTATTTTTAATTTTGTTTTCTTACAAATTACACAAATATATTTTTAAAATACTTCTCGCAATGTTAATATATTCATTACGGTCATTTTTATATATTATTGAACTTTTGAGATAAAGTGCTTCGAATTATTTCTAATGAAATTTCCCGAAAATTCCAAAGTTTGCTTAGAAAACGAACTTAAATTGAGCATTTTCAGAAACACTCCAATGACATTTTCTCAAGTTAGGCTCGGAATTTTTCAATTAATATTTACATACCGCACCTGGTTTTGCCTTCATACAGAATTCTTAAAGTTATATTTTTATTTTATTATTAGGGGACCAAACACATTGAGAAAACGTGAAAGAAAAGTCTTTTTAGCCGTTGGTAAGTATCAGCCGGAAAGAGGGTAGAACAACACCGAAAAGCTAGCATAGACTAAAAGATTTAGAAAACTAACTGGCGCGAGCAAGTGTGTGCTATTCTGTAGCACCACTAGTTTAACTCGCCGTAAAAAAGTAAACAATAGAAGCAACCAACTTTACGAGTCAGATGCGAGTGTGTTGACTCTCGCAGCCGTGCTCGTACACGCGCAAACACTAGGTGATTAAATACTCTCACAATTCGAAAAACAAGAGAGCGCCCAAACACTACGTTGAGCCATTTCAACCCAGCGACAGGGGGTAAGTTCATGATCTATAGAACGTACCGGAGATTAAACACGCGGTTCTGTCAACACCATCGGAGGAGGGGAGCGTACAGTCTGACGGCACAATGCCACGCCCCGATAATCATGATGGTGTTTTTTTTTTTTGAATTCCCTTCGTCATACACTTGGTTACCGTGTCCAACAACGACAAACAGCACGGCGGACGGCCTGCGCCAGAGCGAATTTTTCAACCAGTAGGACGCGGG
The DNA here is from genome assembly GCA_038098605.1 of Gryllus longicercus. Lineage (NCBI taxonomy): Eukaryota > Metazoa > Arthropoda > Insecta > Orthoptera > Gryllidae > Gryllus > Gryllus longicercus. Next base: position 2,031,324 of record JAZDUA010000135.1, on the reverse strand, counting down.
AACATTCAGACCTGATTTTAGAATCGGCGCGATCGCAGTTATGCACGGCCATGAGTGGTACCATGGATTTACAAAGACCCGTTGTTCCACAAAAACGCGCTCTTGCGTTTGCCAAGTGGTACGAATGGGATGAGTTCCTTTACAGAAAGTTTTAAAGTGGTCCGAAGTCCGTGATTTAAAATTACGAAATGGATGACTTTGGAATTCGCATATTCCTCATCACTGGTACATTTAGGAAAATGCATGACTATTTCAAGAGTAGTTTCTACTTAGAGGCCCACTTGACTTCATTCTAACTTGCTGTAGTTTGAGAAATTAATATTTCGAGATGCAGAAAATTAAAACAAGCCATGAATTGCCAATGTTTTGTTTCAAAGGATATTTCAGTTTGAAAGCGGGATAGTCCCAACAATGAACGTCCAAATACAGACACATGTAATATATTACAGACAATGAGAAATACTTTACATGAGATTATTTGTGTTACATAATAATTATAGTTGTCATAATATTAACAAAAAGAAAAGCACAAAAAAGATTAAGAGCAAATTATTGAGAGATAACAAGAGAGCCATTATGATATTAAATAACGTTTGAAATACTCATAATATATTTTTTCTACAGCAATTTCTAGAACATCTTGGCATAAACATAATAAACCATTTTAGTAATAAAAGAAAATAATTTATAAAACATATCTATAAAACTTCTTAACAATACTTCTATTATTTTACTTAAATATAATCCACTATAATGCTGTATACACGTCAGCTGCCTTTCCACCAGACGGATTCCAGATTCCGACTCAATACTTCTCATCCAAAAATTCCTCCTACTGTTCTCATTTTTTTAGTCATGACTTCTCTATGATCTAAAGAAATCTCGTGTCCTCCGTATCACTCGTCACTTAACCTGCTGAACCCATCATTTGTCGGCATCTCTGCACAGCCCCGTTGAGGAAATTGACCTCGCCTAATACTCACTTCCTAAACTTACAGTATCATTTCTGCCTTAACGAGCTTACTGGCCATTTTCCTGGTCCACACTATCCCGCAACCGCACTTCCTATTTTGGAAAATAATTATGTTGATATAAAATAGATATGGACATTATCACTTTCTAAGTACGCGACCTGTTAAAAATCATTATTAATCATTATATATAATAAATTCATAAATAAAATAAACTTCTTCCAAACTAAGTTCCAAATTTTACCAATCGCTGCGATACCAAATGAGACAACGCCCTCTCGGCCGGCCGTGCTCGGTACCATTTTAGTAATTTTATTACTAAAATGGTTTATTATGTTTATGCCAAGGTGTTCTAGAAATTGCTGTAGAAAAAATATATTATGAGTGTTTCAAACGTTATTTAATAACATAATTTTCTTTTTGTTAATATTATGACAACTATAATTATTATGTAACACAAAAAATCTCAACGCCCTGTCGGCTGCCCTGTAGCTAGAAAGTCGTAATTGCGGGCATGCCATAAACGCGACGTAGACGTTGGCTCCTAGTACCCATTTGGAGACAGGAAGCGTCGACCACGAACGGCATGCGGAACCACGAACGGCGGGAGAGCGACAGCATCGCGGGGAGTGTAGCGCCAGGAAGAACTATTAGGAGCTCATCCGAATTGTTTGTTCACTGATGGATTAATTTCCGGGGAATTTCGCCATTCATTGTTTCCGCGCGCGTTATCTGCTATGGTAATTAGTGTGATGCATGTTATATCGTGAGAAGGGGCACTGTATCTTTCCTGCTATGAAGTGAGATCCTGCGCTGACTTACACGGGGCCTTCCCTTCCCACCATCGCCGACGGCGGGGCCTTTACCCAGTGAGAACAAGCTCCAAGAGCCCGACTGGTATCCAAATACGTGTGGTAATATAGTGTATGCAAGTGGAAGCGTATGTGTGTAAGTAGAGACGTGGTGACGAGAATGAGGAAGGAAAGACCGCGCGCGGTACTTAGCCCATTTATTAGCTGCGGCATTCGCCTAGTTCGGATCGGAGATTCCAAGGAATACTACTGTTTTTGCAGCCTTCGTCTACAAAGTAGAATTTTCTTTCAGGCAACGGCTGAATTCGATCTAGCTACTTAGCTAATGTCGAACAATCTGTCAACGCCGAGACAGGAATGCTACAACGTCACTGGACTGGCAAGACTGTTGCCCTGAGCTAAATCAGCCGGTTGTGAGAAGGAACTTTTCGGGATTCGCCCAACTTTCGCGTGCCCTTTCACGTCCCCACTGGCCGCTTCTGCAGCTTCGGCTTCGCACAACAACCGGCCACGCGATCTGAAACGTCCCCTCCCTTGAACATTTTCGCCATACGTCTTCGCGGAACCAGCGCCGTGGGCGTGCCCAATTCCGAAACGAATTGGCGCTTGGTTTTGTGCTGTCGTGAGTTTCTTTTTCTGAAACTTTCGCAAATACGATCGGGTCGACAACGTATATAGACGCTTTCAAACTTCCTAGAACGTGTCGACGTTAATTAACAATCGAGAAATATTTTTCTAATAATATTTTTTCGCTATTGAACGACTGAAGGAAATCCTTTCATTAATTCTCTTGTAACAACTACATAGGATGGATTTTAAAATGATTTCTCGTAGCATAAGAGGTTTAAACATAGTGATTTGGTAATGAAATATTTGAATAAACGGTAAAATCTTGACAGTATCCATGAAGTTTTTGAAACACACAATATTTTTTTGTTATTTTCTTGAATCACATTAGGAGTTCATGTTCTCAATTTAATGTGACCAAGGGCAATATTTAGAATTTCGTGCTCGAATATATATTTATTTATGATTCTTGAACTAAAATAACAGTAAATTATGTATTGAAGCTTTGCTTGTACACATGATCTGACTTTCGGTGTTTATACATTAATTTTTCATTTTATAAATAGTTTAAGTACTACAAAAATATTAGGTAAATTTTACAACAAAATTTCCAATATTGTAATTCTTTATTTCTCTCACGTATGAAATAAATTAAAAACAGTATTCCTTGCCCAACAATACAGGGTCAGCACGTTCCCGGATCCCCATCTTTGTCGGGGCCCTAGTTGGTAATGGCAATTAGGGCGCTGTGCGAGAGCTGAAGCCACAGGGAGGGGAAAGGGCATCGGGGTGGATAGCCGGGTTATTACCCTTTGGAGGAGCTTAACCGTGCATAGTCCACTACTGCTCTATGATCCACTCCCCTGTCGTCAAATCCTGAAAGGAAGAGCATGTAGACAGTAGGAGACGATCATTTTAGTGTTTACGACCATAATTATATTTGAACAAGACGTAAATACGTGTGGAGGTTCTTGCGAATTGTACCTTTAATTATTTGCATTGAAATGTCTTAAAAAACATATAGAAATAGGTACTTTGGATAGTCAAAGAAAATCTTAATACTTGAGACTTTCCTTTTACATTTTTGAAAAAAACCTGTAAAAGAAGTCAACGGTCATTTACACTTGCAAATTCGTGAAGCCTTCCTTAGAAACTCTTCTCTCACCGATTTCAAACAACAGTTGTCAACAAGAGAAACGAGCGATCTTTATTCACAACCGAGTTCCTGAAATTAAGATCCACGTCATAACGCTGTAGACACTTCCTCGGTCGAGAAAGTAATTTAAATGTGTAATACGCACATAATACATTTCACTAGGCTTATAAAAAGGCCGGATCTTTACTTGATAGCTCCTGGGAGGCCGCGAGGGTGGGAGGAGGGGCCGGGGGAACGTCGGTGATTTAAGGACTGAAAAAAATGAAGGGAGTGAATTAAAAATGAGTAATGGGGAGGTGGAGCGGGGCGGGAGAAGTGCGGGGAATGAGTCTCAGATGAAAAGTTTAAATATTTAAGAGTCCACGGGCCCTAGAAGAACGGCGAGGGGGGCGGACATCTCGTCGCGAAAGTGGAAGTGCGGGCGAAAAGAGGGGCGAGTTGTGGCGGCGGAGGTGATTGGTGTGGGGCGGCGGGACGAAGCCGGGAGTAAGGCGACAGTGAGGAAGACACACTCCCTCTAGAGCAATGCAGACTGATCGAACTCCGCGGTCAAAGTAAATTATCAATTTTGACATTTGCAAAACCACTGTGAAGGGGATTTCAAACAAATTACAATTAGAATTCAACTTTGAGAATAGAACACACTAAGACAACGTACTCTTAGAACGAACGGGACTTAAGGAATGACATACAAGAAGGCTGTAAAACTTCGAGAGTGCATAACGACACGAAAATTAGTGCTTCATAGTTGATGAAAAATGTGGAGTAGTTAAAAAGGAATAAACCATTCACCCCACCATTCGAAATTTTGTGCCGGGGATATTATGCGTACAAGATTTTTAAAAAATAGTAGAAGGCAATACTAGATCGCTGGCTAAATATTTGTTTCGCTTAACAAACTCAGAGCAGTATAGGACGGATGGGTATATTAATAGGAGAACAAATTTGGATAATTGATACTATTCAGAGATGCGCGAGTTGCTTTTCTTTGTGAAGGGCGTAGTTACTTGAGTGGAGCATGGATATATGACAGTGACAAAGTATGGTACTAATGAAGAAATAATTCTAACAAATGGTTTTGTGTTAGTAACAACGACTTTTGATTTGAGTACCGTAACAATGCACGCTGAAACGATAGTAACTAATAACAGCGTTGACAATATGTCAATAAAAATACGGACCTTCATGTCAGACACTCAGTTGCACCATCCAGAATCTTCCTTGAAGGAGCGAATTGGACAGCACGGTGTGCGGGTGCTGTTGGAGAAGTAGGTGGTGGCAGTGTGGGCGGGCGGCGGCAAGCAGACGGCAGTAGGGGAGGGGGAAGGAGGGGCGAGTGGACGTGTCGCAAAGTTTGCGTCGAGCCGCGCTCGACGATCCCGACCTCTAGCGGCAACTTCGCAACAAGACGCCGCCGCAGGGGGGGGGGGGCGACCTCGTCCGTCTGCCCGCCAGCCCGCCCACACGACCCGACCGGGAAGGAGGAGAAAATAAGTCTTTCATATTCTCGCGGAACTGAAGTTCCGCCGTGATAAGAAAGGCGGCGAGGGCTCCTGAACAGAGCCTCTGTCGCCGGCGCGGCGGCGGTGCAGCGCGGAACGCGAGTCTTTTGTTCGTACACCCGCTTTCTCCGTGTTGTGCCTCGCGCGAGGAAATGGAAATCTGTAGTCGACGTCTTTTGAGCGTGTTTGTACGAACAGAGTGCGGATTTAGCCAATAACGAATTGCGGCTGAGCAATGTTATTCAAGGGTACCACGGAATAGAACTAAAAATATATCAAGATTTTCTTTCAGTTATTTTACAAGAAAATGATATTAAGTTACTATAGAATTTGCAAAGATGTGGGGGTATGAATACAATCGTAATTGAAAACGTTATGGATTTAGAGTTTTAACACTTATTTTCAACTTAAACCTTGTATAGTAGAAATATTACTTCTCACATAACTAGTCGTGAAAAATTAGATTCTGCTAGCATCATTACATAAAAAAATATTTAGAAATAAGATTGCAAATAAATAACGGAACTGGAATATATTCAGGTAGTAAGTCTTTGCAAATATGTACATTGAGTTTTCATAACAATTAAATGTATTTCAATATACTTCTTGGGAACGGAAATACAAAACAATATTTGCATTATTACCCTCACGTTTTCTAAAACGACATACACAAGCTTTCATGTAATCTACTTAATCGATTTTAGTAATCCTCCTCCTCCTCCTTCTCCGGTGGAAAATCTGCGGAAGTTCTAGAGCGATCGCTTCGTCGGAAATAAAAATTTGAATTACTCTGCAATATCCCAGAGCGTCGGAGACGCATTACCGAGAAGTCATAAACCCGACAAAGGCGATTGCAATCCCGGTCTCCGCGCAGTCGCGGAAAATCCATCCCCCTGTCGTTTACAGCGCCAGAGCACTTATAACTCGTGCATCCAACGACATGACTTCCACGATCGTGGAGATTAACATTCAGAAGCGGCTGCGGGGGTGGAGGCGGGGCGCCGACCCAGCGTGTGGATGGCAAGGCGTGAAAGGCACTCGGCCCGAGTAGGAAGGGTGAAGGACTTGAGGCCGAGGAGAGAAGGCGGGGGTCGCGAGACACGGAACAGAAGACGGGAAACGGGAAGTTAGAGCTTTGAAGAGGAGGTCGGTAGAGAGACTTCGAGTGGGAAAGGACACTGGAAAATGCATGCAAGTGGTCGGAAACGGGGATGAGAATGAATGCTGAGAGAGAGAGGATAGAAAAAGAGAGAGGGGAGAGGAGAGAGAGAGGAGAGTGAGAGGAGAGAGAGAAGAGAGTGAGAGGAGAGAGAGAAGAGAGTGAGAGGAGAGAGAGAAGAGAGTGAGAGGAGAGAGAGGAGAGAGAGAAGAGAGTGAGAGGAGAGAGAGGAGAGAGAGAAGAGAGAGGAGAGAGAGGAGAGTGAGAGGAGAGAGAAAAAGAAAGAGAGAGGGAGGAAAGAGAGAGAGAAAGAGAGAGAAAGAGAAAGAGAGAGAGAAAGAGAGAGAAAGAAAGAGGAGAGAAAGAAAGAGAGAGAAAGAAAGAGAGAGAAAGAAAGAGAGAGAAAGAAAGAGAGAGAGAAAGAAGGAGAGAAAGAAAGAGAGAGAGGAAGACAGAAAGAGAGAGAGAGAGAGAGAGAGGAGAGAGAGAGAGAGAGAGCGCAGTGGGAGGAGACAACAACAAAGAAGAGAACGTAGAGCAACGTGTGGCAGAGAGTGGGTGGTCGATGGGTGCAGTGAACGACGGGGCAACGCACAAGCAGCGGGTGATAAACGGCAGGCGACGCACGTTGGCTGCCAAAAGCTGGCCAAAATTCGAAAAAAAGGTTTTTATTTTAGGGAATTTCAAGCAAGCAGTGAGGTAAACTGGTTCCCAGAGTGTGTCCCACTGCTAGAAACGGTCCGAGGCGTCACAGTGCGTCTCCGACGCTCTGGAATATTGCAGAGTAATTCAAATTTTTATTTCCGACGAACACAGACGTTCTGCATCAATGGAAACGTGGGCCTTTGAGCGAGCAACTGTTTTCGGTTTGAGCAATTTTCATCATTTAAAATTGGCGAAAATGGTGGATGTGAGTACAAGGTTTACATGTATTACAAAAACACGTAAAATTACTTGATAATTAAGATTTAAAACAAAAATTATACAATTAATTCGTTGGCCTTTTAAGTGGAAGACAGTTGTTCCGTAGAGTTCCACAACGAAATTTGTAGAAACTTCATTCTCTATTATTTAGCTATTGAAATGTCAAAAAATCTGCCAAGAGCTGCTATTCTGCATTTCGTGCAGAATTTTTTTTAGACATTTTTCAATTTTTAATCCCCCATGTTGAATCCGCATTTTGTTTTTTACAATGTTGACGTTGGAATCGAAAGCAGCGAACCAATACAACCATGTTTACAAATTTGTACGAAAAGTGAAACATTCTAGACGTTTTTAAATTTTTAAGCCGTCATATAGGATACGCTTTTTTTTGGTGCAATTTTGCCATTGGAATTGTAAAGCGTGCCCCAAAAACCATTGTATACAAAGTTTCCTTAAATTTCGATACAGTTTTCACATTTTGGCCAGCTTTATGAGATCGTGCCCCAATGCGCGGTGTGGAGAGGGGCGGCGCGCCATGTTGGACGGCGGTGGGGACGGGGTGAGGCGGGAGGAGTGGAGCGGGAGTGGGAGGTGGCGGGGTGGGGTGGGGGCGGGCTGCGGAAGCTATCTCATTTCGACGCGAGCGCATCCGCGCAATAACGCAGCAGAACACTCGAAAGCACTCGGCGCCTTGCCCTCCCTCCGGCCCTCCACGCCGCTCGCATTCGGCGCTGGCTGAAGATGAGGTGCGGTGACCGAAGCTGGAAGTCAGATGCCGTGTGTCAGCCGGTGAAAATGAGGGCGGGGGAATGCAGCTGATGACCGACAGTTGGAACATATTGGTTATGTTGAAAACAAAAAAAAATAGGTTGCTGTGGTTTTGGAACTCGAAAAAAAGTTGTGGTCTTCATGGATGAGGAAAATAATAAATTACTAATTAAAGTAATTATAACTTAATCTTATGAAAAGGGAAATTAATAATGAAACAAGTGCACTTTACTCGCATGTTAGTAAAATAAACCACAATCCATTACAATTTAAAATTTTTAATTTTTTAATCAAACATTTCAGCTTAATTAAACTGGCAGATTCAAGTTAGAATACAAATATATTAGGCGGAACTCTCAACCAAGCTTTTCAACAACGAAACAATTGTTTGTAGTAAAAACGATAGGGACGGAATGCAGTTATTATTCGTCACAGAAACTAGTGTATAATTTTTTTAAGGAACGAAAAGAGTACATATTCTCGGCTTACTCTTATTCTTAAGTCGGCACTTTTGTGATGAAATCTTCATATTTCGAGTCCCACTTTAGCAATGGCCTCGAAGCTTGGCAGCCCTACTTGCATGACATTTCCGTCTTAATGAATCACTTCCCCCCTCCCCCAAACGGTCACTCAATAGGCCACTTCAGCTCGCTATGATGTCTCAGAAATAAACGCCTCGCAAGTGTTGAGTCGCACCAACCCACCACCGACACCGGGAGGAGCGGACCGCGCGGCGACGCTAAGGCTGCAGGCACATTCGTCCGCATTGCGATTCCGCGGAATAGAAAGGCGCGGAGGCTCTCAACGCGCCCGCGGGCGGGATGGGGCGAGGGAGATGTGAGGGCGGGGACGGGGGTAAGGGTGGGGACGGGGACGAGGATGATGTGGAGGCGGGCTGAGGAAAAGGACGGTCAGGGGATGGGGGATGGTGAAGAGTCGGGGCATGGACAGGGATGGGAAAGAGGACGGTAAGGGGTCGGGGATGGTTTGGAGGCGAGGGTGGGCGGGGGCGGGGCGGGGCCGAGGCGGGGCGGGGGCAGGTCGGGGGTAGGACGGGGCGGGAGCGGGGCGTGAGCAGGGCGGGGAGGGGCGGGTGCGTAACGTGGCGGGGATGGGACCGGGGAGGCCGGGAGCGGGACGAGGGTGGGGCGGGGGCGGAGCTTGAGCGCAGCGGGGATGGGAGCGGGGGGAGGGCTGGGATAGAGGTGGGCGGGGGCGGGGGACGGGGCTAGAGATGGCGCGGAAGGGCGTTGGCTGGGGGGGGCAGTGACGATGGAGTAGGAGCTGGCTAATCTGCCAAGGCCCCTGCCGCGTCGCGTCCCCTATCTTTTTTACGCCTGCTGCCGCTGAGTGTGTGCGAGGACGGCGGAGGGAAGCCGACCAAATCTCGGGAGACAGAGGAAGGAGAAGGAGTGGCGCGGAGAGGAGGAGGAGGAGGAGGAGGAGGACACGGAAGACGGCAGTACGTAGCTGCGGCAGAGACAGTGGTTTAGTCGCAGATGCAGTGATGGTACCGGTGATGGTAACGATGATGATTGGGAAAGTGACAGTGCCAAAATGAGTCATGAAGAGGTTTCGATGAAGAGAGACTGAGGTTTTCGGAGCAGCGGTGAGGGTGGCAAATCCGGTAGGGGTGGTGGTGGTGGTGGTGGTGGTGGTGGTGGTGGTGGTGGTGGTGGTGGTGGTGGTGGTGGTGGTGGTGGTGGTGGTGGTGGTGGTGGTGGGGTTGTGGTGGTGGTGGTGGTAGAAGTAGTAGTTGTGGCTGTGGTAGTACTAGTGGTGTTTGTGGTAGTGGTTGTGATGGTGGTAGTAGTAGTGATGGTGGTAGTAGTAGTGATGGTGATGGCAGTGGTGGTGGTGGTGGTGATGGTAGCGGTGATAGTAGTGGTAGTGGTAGTAGTAGTAGTGATAGTGGTGGTGGGGGGATCGGGGTGTAAGTGGTGGTGGTAGTTGTGGTGGCGGCAGGGGTGGTGAAGGGCGAAGCAGTGCGTTGGAGAGGGGAGGGCCTCCGGCGGCGTCGCGCGCAGAGATAACGGCGCCCATAAAGCAAGCGATTTACGCTGCCCGTGCAGCCGGCGCGTCGCCGCGCTCTGCGGCTCGGGGCTCAGCGCGAGCATCGGCAACGCGAACCGCCCGTAGACGCCCAGGCCGAGGAAGATCGTTTTCAACTAACGCGGCGTGCGGCTTACCACCTCCAACGGCTTAAATTAATATTAAGATAAAAATACGTTATGCGGGGAAGTGACATGGGAAGTTTTGCTCGAAATACTTATTTTCTCAGTATACGAATTATTTAAGATTTTGGTAAATTGAAACTTGACACGATATTTTATTAAAGGTGTAAAGTAACTGCGCATAATGTGAAGTCGCACACATTCTACTTCAACTATCACTCACATTTTCTACTGACAGCCGTTTTCGAAACTACTAGATAATAACCTCAAGAAAATTATTTCCAAAGTACATCACTTCCATATTTTGTAACACTGTGTAATGTTTTTCATTATTCTCAACCATTTTCATCCGATGCGTTCATTCAACTTTAACAGAAGTATTACACACAACGAATCAGATCCTAGGAAATTAAATTGAAGTTCCAGCGTTTGGGGCATTTAATTCAACCGGACATAATATTGTGTCCCCAGATTTTTTAAGGTACGTAATGTTATAAAAAAAGTGACAAAACAATTAACGTATTTAATTCGAATAATCTAGCTTTACCGAGTACATGAGCATGTTAAATTTTCCAATCGTTTTCAAGATTATTCCGTTTACAATGCATGCGGATACTATGAGTTATAAAGCTTATGTTCACTGATGCATTCACAACTCGAGTTCTTCTTTGTACGATTCGAAGAAGATTTAAATGTTGAACTATTTATCAACGAACAATAAGTTGACCTTTACATAAAACAACTTTCATATTTCACGCCGAGAAGAAAGCATAGTTCACGTTTTATTCTCAGAACGTATTTTGAAGAATATGCTCCAGAAATAGAGAAACGTAACTTTCTGACTGGTCATAAAAGCAAAGTAATTTAGAAGCTTGTATGTTAGTTTGATCTGATTGTTCTCATCAGTGATGGTCTTTTCATTTGACCAAATGAGACGAGATAATATAATGGATTTATAGATGCAATAGAAACAATCTCTACATGCAAACATTGTTTTTGCTCTAAATAGAAAATCGTGAATCTCTTAAATGGCGAGGGAAAATCCCAGTGCTCTAAACAGCTAATATGTAAAACCACAAATCTATTAACAATCCACAGAATTATTCAGCTCGCGTATAGAAGCCACGTGTAAAATTGTATGCTGTTATTATCATTAATCAAATGAGGGCTGTATCATCTTAAAATAAAGTGCTCGTGCAAAAATGTTTAATCAATGCGGGAAGATGATGATGATGATGATGATAGTAACAAAATGGTAGAAATATAACTCAACAAAATCTTGCGAGTCGTTTCTGGCACATTTAATGGCATGCAAATGATTTTCAATCGACTTAAACTTGAAAAACCTGCCTTAGTCTGATTCTCAATCCATCGATGAAAGCGTAAGATCAGCTCAAACAGCGCAAAAATATTCGTAACGGAAATGATTAGATGTTCCAGAACAAAAATCTCTTCTTTCACCCGTATATCTGATAGCGGTAGATCAACTTATCAAAGTCCGCTTACGGGAGTACTACGTCACGCCCTAGAGAGCAGTCAAGCGGAAACGCGTCCGTTACCCTCGAGTTTTCACCCCCTGTTCCTGCCCGCCACGCCCCTCGCGTGGGCTCAACTCGCGTAATTAGGCGCACGCAAGCAAATTTCCGGCCCCGTCAACGCTTCCTCCCGGATAAATGCACCGCCCGTACTCATATCCTTGCGGGCACGCACTGGTTGTAACGCATCCACTCGATTTCCTGAAATTCACTTGGAATATTGTACGTGAAGAAAAATACGTACGTGATTGTTATAACTCTCCCCCTCTCTCTCTCTCTCTCTCTCTCTCTCTCTCGTAGTATGGTGCGTTTATATTGTTATTTATACTTTTATATTGTTAAAACGAGATTGCAAAATACTATTAGTATCTTTCTTTGCTCGTATAAAACAGTTTTGAGTTTCAAGCTTTCAACTTATGCAAATTTTCGACTTATACATTACCTTCGAGTATTATGCTAATTAAAGCCAATTGAAATGAAACACGAAATAAAAAACTAAAAAAACAAATAAGTAACGCTCAGATGTATTCATTGAGTTAAATACTAAAAATTATTCCATGGCGTGTTTAAAAAGAAAAAAAAATGCACAATGCACATTATACTCATCTCATAAGAACAATTTTCTCTTCCGATGTCTTCCATAAGGCTGGCACTCAGAATCACGCTGTACACATCCCTCCCTACACCTCCTCGCTGTGATAAACATCTCAAATCTTACGTGCCCACATAAAGCCGCCAACTCCACCATTAACCCGCTCTCATCGTAAAAAAAAAAAAAAAAAGAAGAGACGTACGCCACGCGACTCACTACAAGGGCTGTTCCGTTCCGCCCGCGCAGCCGCAATAACATGGGCGCGAAATGGCGGTCGTGCGAGAGAGCACAAATTAAAGGGCTCGATGAATTAGTGATCATCGACGTCAGCAGCCGTCGGGGGCTTTCATGTCCGCTTAAGAACGTTTATTTCAGCTGCGCCGGCCGCGCGCCGCCCTTCTTTCGCGCGTTACGCGACACGCGCCAAGGCGTTAAGCTGCCGTTCGGGCGGGTTACGGGCGCGGTTTACGTCGAGCTGGCGATGCAGTCAAATAATTAAATGTTTATGACGAGAGAATGCGTAGACAGTTACATTTTAGGGTTATAGTGTCGCAATTTGACGTAAACTGCCAGGTCGATGTGAAAGCACCTGTAAAAATTCAAGCAAGGAATGTTGCACGCAGAGCGGAAGGTGCCGACTACGAGTGTTTTACGTCAGACTATTTACGTTTTAACATGCGAGTGTCAGAGTGTGCGGGCGTGTGAGTCAGTGAGTGCATGTGCACGTTTGCTTACCACTCTGAGGTACGTTGCGCGTTTTTGCAGTTTTATGTTTGCCGGCCCGGTTGTTCTAATCTCTGCACTCGTGCTTGTGTACTACCCTACTATAACAAGCGAGATTAAATATGTAGCTGCAGACACACTAAACGTTTCTGTCGTAAAGCAAGGTATCCCTTTTTAAAGGCGTTGCGTGCATAGAACTGAAATGCTCTTGTAAAATAGTACCGTATTAATAATCTTTTAGAAAATGCAGGGAAACAAAATGCCAGTATTAAGATTTGCCGACAACCAGATCTTTCTCATTACGATTTCTGTAACTGATTTTCAATCTCGAGGTGGATTAACTTCCATTAAGGATATAACAATGCATCATGCAAATGTAATTACACAGAGCGCTTCAATTTGCTCAGAGAACACAACAGTTCCCTAAAAGCATTGCAAGAGCCAACAATTTCGCGAGGCGTATACGTCTTCAGCGTAGTAGTGCTTTTATGGCACAAAACAAAACTGGCGAGCGCTATGCATCCGGAGTTCCCAGCAGGAAGTTTTCCCTGCGTCAATTCCTGCGATAGCGGAGCGGAGATGCAGACATTCCCCGAGTTACAGGGCTCCCGTACATGAAACAGTACTTGCGTCGAGTCTAGACGCAACTTGTGCGAAACACAGCGCAGGGGGCGTGGCGGAGAAAAGCCAAGGTACTTCGGAGCGGCAAAAAGAATCCGTTCCATCGATTACTCAATCTCGGTACTTTGGGTGTGCTCCAGCCGAAACGAAAGTTAGCTTTAAGAGGAAGATAAAGTGCCGGATCTTGAATGAACTCCGAGGAAGTGTAAAAGAAAAGAACTGGCAAAACAACAGAATGGATGATAAAAAGCTCAGAGACGAGTAAGGAGGATAGAGCTCGAAGAAATATCCCGGAAAGAGGGAATGACGAAATGCTAACAAAAATGACTTTGATAAGACAGTGCCAACTAAAAGAGAAGATTATGGCTAAGTGTTTAGACAGGAAATTAAACAGCTGCGAAGATATGAAATGGGATCCAAGAAATTATTTGATCCTGAAGCACGTTTCTTGAGTGGGCTGCCAGGACCTGTCTATGCATTTCATTAGAGAGCCCCTGCCCGCCCACTCCAGAAGTAGTGGTATCACTTAAACGATCGAAGGACAAAGAATGTTTTCAAAATGTATGAGACACATAATTGGGAAATAGTTTAGCAATATAATCTTTATTGATTAAATTCATGTACTATAATTTGTTGTGTTTATTACACGACTATTTATTGAAATCTTAAGACACACCGAGTTTTAGATAGTTTGCCTACGCCTCGAGCGATATGCCGTGACTTTCTTCAGAGCAAACGCGAACGAAGGACGCAGTGTGAGGGTCGATACGGTCCATCACTGCCCACGACGCGATGACTCGAACGCTGACTCCATTTCGAGCGATAAACATTCGTCTACACTCTGTTAACAGTTTTTAACAAGACTTGGTCTGCGGTACAAGAATAATATCACGCCATGACAAAGACTTTCAGCGGTGAAATCAAAATGCGGATCGGATTTGGGGACAGAAACCATTACAAGAGACATACTCAACGCAACGAAGGCAACAAAAGACTTCGCAGCGTGCATGGCGGGCTCGGCTTCCACTCGTGCAGGGACGGAGTGTTGTGACGGCAGGGAAGGCTCTTCTTTCGAGAAAAGTTTCTCCGCCCGCATTTGGACTCGGGCCAGGATAATTTATGAACTAGCAACTTTTCGCCGGCGGTGTCTCCTTGGCGACTGGCAGATGTCACCTGCCCGAGGGGCAAGAAGCGTGAGGAATGGTAAGGAAGAGGCGAGTATTCCCGGAAAGAAATACGGCGACTGATAGACCTTAAATAACCCAAAACTTGCGGACGCCGAGCAGATGAATGGATACAAAGTTTTTTAGTCTCGAAAACGTGTGTTAGGGGAAGACTGAAAAAAAAGACCAAATAGCCGGTAGGAATTACGTCCTCTATGACTGTATCATGACAGATTGTTCAAAACGGTATAATAATATACATTTTTAAATATTGAAAACACAGGACTGTATTTTAGATAATGGTGTGGTAAATTAAGTAACAGTATATGAACACAAGACTTGATAAAGTTAAATTAGTCTATACAAATTATGAAAATAACTAAATGGACGCATATAGGGTTTCAATCAATTAAAAATTCGTAATGTTAATATTTCGTGGACCTTCAGGAATGAAGTCAAACACTTTAAAAATTGGCTACGTCGCAAAAAATATACGCATAGTATAATTTCATAAACATGACGTGGAATTCACAAATTTACTTTCGTTTAACTATAATCCGAGAAATACAATACATAAGTATATAATCGTATAACACTGACAAGTGGAAAGTTGACTCACCGTCTTTTTGAGGCGCGAAATGGGTGACATGTTGAGGCCCGCGATGATCGCCATCAAGGAGTTGAAGTTGCCGATGTTGAAGCACTCCCGCGCAGCCTCGATCCAGAACTCCATCACCTTCACGCGCTGCTTCTTCTTCACATGCTGCGACATTGCCATTAGCATTGCATGAGCAAACAATTGTGTCATTGGTCACTTGAAACGTTTAGAACGTAAACCATACAGTTGAGAGAAGACGTATGCGTCACCGATAATAATAACATGGACAGGCTTTTTTAGTGGAAAGTAAAATTCATTTCATTTTATTTATGAGCTGACTAGTAAAAAAAGGGAATACATTTTGTCCAACGTCGGGCCTGAAGTGAAATATTGTGGCTTATTGATATAATGAATGAATATATGGTTCATAGTTACAGTAAAAAATAGAAACTTCTAATTTGATACCTACTCATATACAACAGAAACATGGAAACCTATTTACAGGATATTGCATGGTTCCAGCAAAATGACAGAATCAAATAATGAATTAAAAATATCAATTCTGCGTTAATTAGTAAACGGTACATTTGAAACGTGCAGACCGCCATTGCTCGCCGTAAATTAGAGTATCACGTGTAGCAGCCGCAGACTGGCCACGTTTCCGTTGAATGTTTAATGGCGACCCAGCCGTAATGTGATTTTAAACTGGCACCGCGAGACGGGAGCCACGCCACCGACATTCGGGGAACAACGCTGATTCAATTACACGGAAAACAACGGCAACTCTTCGATGGCGCAAAAAATGTTAATAATTGAAATGGATATAGCGGGACGGAATAAACTGGCAGTTTGCAACGGCCGATAAATTGCGGGAATGAAACTCCGATACGAAGCGCAAAAGAAAAATAAAAGAGGAACAGCGTACCAGAAATTAGAAGTGACATTATTGGTTCAAAATTACAGTTTTGACGGCTTTGGTTAGCCTTCAGCTTGCTTGCAACAGATTTGAGTGTTTTAGATTCGATACGCGATTCAAGGATGTTTTTAGATTTCAACCAATGCATGAAGCAATCTACTGGTAGCTGACAATCGATTGGCCACGCGGATGCTAAAAATAGGTTTTCTATCCTCTTCTATATTATTTTTTGGAGATAGGTGAGGTTCTCATTCGCAACAAAACTTTATATATGAAACCTCTGAAAGAAAGAGAATTTCATGGAGACGTGACGAATTGCAGTTTAACTCTAATAATATGAAAGATTTGTTGGAAATAAAGCATATAAATATTAAGGTAAAATGCAACCCGCATAACTCTAGCAGCATTTGTAAAATCTATGTATTTATATACAAAAATAAGCGTTCTAGAATCTTAAAACCAGGAAGTTTGAAGCCAGAAGCCTTAAATAATCGTTCTTCATCCCGTTGTCCATAGGTATAAATCTTCTTAGACATTCTATTTCATTTTTGCTGATTGAGCGATACTCGATACTACCCTACCTATTCAGAGACGTGCGTTATGTTAAAATACGTTCAGTTACTACAATTACAAGGAAACAAATAGAACCCGTGACGAAGGATGAGGACCTAGCATAAAAAATGTACAATGAGTCAGTAGATGATTTTATACATTTTTAAACAAATAACACGTTTAGTTAACAACTGTCCCCCTTAATATGGAAATGTAATGACAGGAAAGAATGCGAAATTTAATATGCGAGAGTTCTTGCACGGCTACGGAAGTCTTTTTTAATATGCACTAGATGAACTATTGGGCAAAACTTAGTGAACAATGGCAATTGGCTTGGCAAGTACCTTTGCTCTAGAAGTCTAGTAACTTCAACTTGACCAAGAATTCATGTAACTGAAAGAGGAAACATGTTTTTTCTTCTTCTGATACGCGTCAACGCAAAGACAAGAAAAAAATAGTTCGAAGTGAGGTATCTTCGGAAACAAACACTTCACACGGCGTTTGAATCGACAATAAAATTCGGAAATATAATTCCAGCACACCTGTCATCGTGTTTGTCGGAAAATACATATTCCCCCTCCTATTCATGTTTTTTCGATATTCAAACTAATAAAATGCACTCATAAGAGTGTTAATACTCACAATCATTTTCATACCTATGAAATCATTTCCGATGTTATGACAGAATAATATAAAGTACACGCCGGCAATTTTAACAGGATATTAAAAGTTACGAGCACAATACAAGGCCTAACGTGCAATACCTGTACAGGACTCTAAAAATTAATTAGAGCCTTGAATGAATTATGCTCGCGCTAAACACCACTCAATATTAAACATTAAGCATTTTCAGCGAAATTATTAAACGACAAATCGACGCAATAGAATCATACGGTAGCAATAACTACTTTATGCATACACATGGCTTAGATCGTATTAGACTGTGAAAGTTAATGGGAAAAAAGAACCGCCCTTCCATTAAAAATAGTTTGTAGATTTATTTTTTAGATATGACAACCCATTAAAAAATTGTATCTGACAGCATGACCTGAAGGTCTTAGACCAGGGCTTCACAACAGGGCCGGTACCGACTCCCCCGGCGGTTTGATGGTGTTTTAAAGGAGGTCAAGAATGATCAAAGATTCGGGCACTGATATCCGAATATGCCCCGAAGACTGATCGGTATAATGAAGATCAAAAATCCATTGATTACAAAATGAAATAACCAAATTCTACAATTAACGTTTATCTTAAAGCTACAAAACACCTAAAATGAATTACAAATCAGCTTATATTTTTGTGTTCTACATTATTCGCATTTGTGCAATAGAACGTTTGGAAAATTTATGACTAGAATCTATGATTTTGTTTTTGAAGACTTGTTTATATTTGTAAGATCAAAAAATAGTGCTAGTAAAAAAAATAAAGAAAAATGTAATACACCATTTTTTCAAGAATTTTGTGCAGATTATTTGTTTACTTGTCATTTGTAAGAAGTAATTATGACGTGCAATTTTTTTGTGTGTTATATCACACGTACCTTGCACACTTCCGTAGCGACGAAGTAGCTGAGTCGGTTGAACCACTGCACATACGACTCCAGGTTGCGCGTCTTCTTCATGTCCTTGAAGGAGGTCTCGAGGTGCGGGTTGTCCTTGGCGAAGGCCTGCACGAACTCCTCGGGCCCGATGTACGACAGCCTCTCCAACTCGATGTGCGTGAGCTGCTGGGCCAGCAACGTCGGCGACGGGCACAACTCCGTCACGTCCACCTGCGCAGGAGAACGAGGCTCCGTCAACGTCAGGAAGAACTAGTGGTGCTACAACATCACCCACTCTCTCGCCCGTATTTTCAGGCCAAAAGTACTCATATTTTAGAAAAAGCTCCCCTGGTTTATTCCTAATGCACAAATCCAAAGAGAATTAAACATTAGCTGCATTCAAATGTACATAAAGAAACTATCGAATAATTTTTATTTAAGGCTTGAAGCTTGTCCTAGCAAAAGAACTTTTAACCTTGGCCGCCCAGCTTATGCACCATGCAGGATATTGTCACGCTATCGAAAAGGTCGCTTAAGGCCGCCATAAATTGCTGGTACTAAGGTATCACGATATATGGGATTGTACTATATATGTGTTATTCACAAGCGTGGTATTTACTCAATGCATATTTTGGTAAATTTTTGTATATTTTGTATATTTTTGTTAAGGTAAACAGACAGAAATTATGTAAACAGAAACTGTATATAGACTGAAAAATAAGCTCAAGTAAGTATACGTGTGCTCTGATGTAACTGGAAGAGACTTCATGTTACAGAAGTTCCTCATGTAATGTATGTATTGTAATTAATAACTCCCGAAAGGCCGAACGGGTAAGAAATAAATTAAAAAATATATTTTAGAAAAACTGTACATGATCTTATTTCAAAATGTATCTAAAAAGAACAGATTTTATTAAGGGGGGAAATATATATATCTTTCATATTTTAGTTGCAGGAAGATTCCAAAAACTTTTGTACTATTGAAGTTTTCGAAAATTCAGGGATTCCAAAGAACATGAGACCTGCATCATTCTCTTAAACGTCCTTCACCCTAACCAACAACAAAATTTAATCAAAAATGATGCAGCCATTTTTTGAAAATTTGGAAAATGCCTAACGGGCTTCATGTAAAGTACCCCCAAAATTAAAATATTGGTTTCGAATTTAAAGGAACGTGATATCACCCAGATCAATTGGGGAGTATCAATTTTGCTGAAAATCGGCTAAACGCTTTAGGCGCTACCGTTATTCACAGACGGTCAGACGGCGTTTTGTCGTCGTCCAATTTTTCAGTATCAAGGACACACAAATCATGGATTCTGGCTACACCACGCTTTAGAGGATTATTTCTAAATTTGGCAATGGGATTTATCCACTTCTTCGTTACCAGAGCCAAGTAATAAAGAGTTTTTCTGCGGAAAATTCGCTGTTTTCTCGCGCAGCAGTACATAACTTTCCCTCTACTGCGTAAGCGGCAGCGAGAAAGTAAAAAGGTGCGTACGATCAGTTTCAGCACCACCAAAACAATAAGAATTCTGATAAGGAATAACAACGCTTTGACTATTCTGGCTTACAATATTGCAGCTCTGGTTTGAAGTGGGTTGCCTCATCGAGAGCACCCCAGTTCGAAAAGTGTTTCGCGAGTAGTTGCTCTTAGTATCCTGTCATGAAAGAAGTGGTAAAACACTCCGTGAATCCTAAACCTCTTTTAATACTGCGCTTGGTGAGATAGATCTACAGCCCACTCTGCAGTCCTTTGAGGATATTCTTCCGTACCTTGCGCAGCCATGCGCCGCATTGTCTTGCTACACTTTACGATCCACAAAACTGCAATGCATCCAGGCCAATTCACATTTTCTAACACATATCATATTCTTCAGTTCTGTGCAACTGTGTTGTCAAATTCTGTTTACAGGCCTCGAACATAAGCTTTTTGTTTCTAGCTATTAAGAATTGGAATGCAACATTTCTGACCCTTGAAGAAACACATATTAAACTCTACAAAAGCAGTTAGAGGTGTTATCCACGCTAGATTCAAACTCTATTCTTAGATGATAAATGGTTCATTGCAATTGATATAGTGAATATTCACCCAAGTACTCTTCCCTAAAATTACTTCACCAATAAATAGATCATAAGTATCTTTTTATTTTGTCTACATCGATTTCTAAATTCAACAGAACAATGACAACCAACTCCGGGTTACTAGAGTGGTTTCTGAGATGACGTACACGAAGTATGTTTTTCATGTTTTTCATCTTGGCTAAATCAAATCAGACTTTAATCGATAACAATTGAGGCAATTACACGCTCGGAAGCTAAATGAAATTAATTCAAGGTAGTGAAAGATGAAGTTTAACTTCCTAACAGATATATTTAATTAAAAGGAAACTTTCATAATAGGAACAAAATATGAAACCAACTCTCACAATATAAAATGAGAATTATTTACTTCAAAGGGGAATAACAAAGCCGATTTTGCGGGAATTAAATTCTGTGTGCATCAGTATTTTGACTCACGAACCTGCATTGTTATTCAGCTGGAGGTAATTCCAGGTCTTTTGTGCAACATGGCAAATATTCACAATTTAAAAAAAAGACAGGAATATTAGGCAAAGGAAAAATATAGATATTACCGTCCAATGAATAAAAAATTAAAATTAAATTAAAAATTTTAAAGGAACAAGAGAATCTCTCTACATCAGAACACTTTATATTTTTCATTATTCTCGACAATATCAGACAATGTAACTAAATTTAATTAAGCAACATGAATATGTCAAGAATTGAAGACAGATATTCCAACAAATTTGCAGTCTATCCATTACATAAATGAGTTGGAAATCAAAACAAGTATCTTCATACAGTCATTAAAATTAAATTCGGAGGAAATAGATTAAGTGCCGTTTCTAAAGAATGAATGCTCGCAATTAATTCAACATCGTGACGATTTAAAATATTTCATCATTCTTACACATGCCTTCACAATACGGAAATGTAAGGAACGATTAAACAGAACCGAAATATTTTTATATGAAACTATGAGTTCATGTTTATAATTACTAATAACAAAATAATAAACACTATTTTTCGAATGACAACAAAGCAGTTGCAGAAATTTTTATTATTTTAGTGCTCTCCCACTTTATATGTTTTGTGAAACACATCATGTAATCGATTCAAAGCAAAAGGGATATTCAGCGGGCATATATTGTACACGGGTGACAACCCAAAAGGAGACGTGCCGGCTCCGGAGGACGAAAACTGGCGAAGGCCATGTGTCTTGGCGCCAGTCAGCGACAAACTTCCAGTTAGCGCGACGCGCGTATTTCTTCATTACAATCCCCGCCAGGCGGCCCGACCCGGGGCGGCCCATCCATCACGTGACGCGGAGGTAGCCCCGCCCCGCGCCTCCCATCGCCACTGTGCACTTCGTCTCGTCTCGGCCCAACTCCCCCCCCCCCCCCCGCGCCGTGCGCAGTTGGCCCCGCCCGCCGCGGCTGGGCTGATGAAATTGGGCGGTATAAAAACATTGACTTAAGGTAACGACCGAGGCCTCGCCAGGCCCTCCCTAAGTGAACTGCCGCGTGTCTTTTCACGCGCGAAGGGGACAGCGTTCCTTCAAGTCCTATTCCTCTGCGACTCCAGAAGATGTAATGATGTCAAAGGGTGTGAGGGAAGGCAATATATAAAGGGACTACAAGATGTTTATAGCTGGATTCTTTGAATTTTGTAGCAGAATACATCAGAGGTAAAATATCTAATATACTGAATGTCGCAGAATAATTATTGTTGAAACTTCTGTTGCACCGACGTTCGGGAGTTCACATTCTGATGAAGTCAAGGAGATTTCACGTAACAGCGGAACAACTCACAATACGAGGTTGCCTAACAATTAGGGACAAGTATATGTGTAACTTCAATATTTGAAATTTCCACTACGTGTATGTTCATTGGCAAAAAGTAATGATTTTTATTCCACACCCTACACGTCCCTATAAAATTTATAGTGAGACACGATGTGTAATTGATATTTATAAAAATGTTTAGCGCACATCTTCACTTAATGTTGGGAAGGAATTCTGGAGCTCAAGAATACGTGCGCAGATCATCTTCTCCCCTATAAGTCATATTCAGATTTTACTGGTTTTGAAAAAATAAATCAAGTGAAATCACTATTGCAGGTGATTAATTTCTACTATTTTATAATGTTTGACAAGTTTACGGACAATGCCAGATATGAACGTCGTTTCATACTTCATAACCATTTTACGGAAATAAAGTTTAAAAGAAATGTGTTACCAGATTCTTTCAAGCACTTGCCTTAAAGAAAAGAAATACACATCGCATAAACGTTCTTTTTCTGTGCAAATATTACGCTCAGTCGTTTCGAATCCCAAGGGCCCAATGCGAACGTACTGCTTCGTCGCCCTACTTTCCGCCTACGAACGTCTGCGTCTGGAGGTCAGCGAGCAGCGTCGGGAAGTCTGGCGGCTGACGAGATGGACCCTCGCGATTGCCAGGGCCACGGAGGGAGACAACTCGCTCGGTCGGCCGGCCGCAGCCATTTAATAAACACGAGGGCGCGTCGCGTAATTCAGAGCGTCGTGCTTCGCTAATCCCAGGGCGTCCGAATCCACGAAGCAAAGAGGTGGGACGCGGGGGGGTTGGAAGGGACGACGGGTTACGGGTATCCTTAACCAGTGGACTTCGAGAAGTTTCGAGGATTTGCAGTCGATTCATGAAAATGGATGCCGAGGGCGCAGGATTACATTCACGGCGGTGGGTGCAATGAGAATTCTCACGTCTCCGGAACGAAATGGCCGGGTTTGGAGACGAGCGCATGTAAGATTAAGACAGGATGAGAATGCGCTTACGAAACGACATGAATACGCTAAATATCTGGACGTGGATGTGCTTTTCAATGACACTAGATCCTGTCTGACGTTTCTGTTAGTTCCCTTAGCACTCACAAGAGTTAGAGTTGTGTCACGAAAAGAAATGTGGCGCATTGAGACCTTTGCATGCATACTTTTTCTCATTAGGATATGTTTCTTACTCTCGTCTTCTGATTGCATTGCAGCCCAGATTCGGCATTGGCCTTGCGTTCCAATATACACAGTAGCGTCGGAGTCTCCCCATATCATGAGGGAAGGGTTCGATGGCGAAAGGTGGAGCAGGGGAATGGGACCAGTGTATTGCTCAGCTCGGAGGATGGGTACAAGATGAGGAGATGCTCCAGTCCCATCCAACCCGTTGTGTGCCACTCAGCATCCGCCTTCAATTGATAGGAGAAACCTACGGATGTAACCGATCAGAGCAGAAGACGTCTATAATTTTCGACCAGGCAGCGTTTTCAGACAACACTACCTATCTAGGGTGAAAAACCCTGTACCGACACTTGAATGTAGGACGTACCATAGAGACTGAGCACCGTAATTGTCTCCAACTTGACTACCTTGTTGGCATGAAAACGTCACCAATCAGGATAAATCATTTTCCCGACACAAAGAACGCGCATTGTGAATTTATAAAGCTGATGGACACACATGTAAACTCGTGACTGGGGGCGTGCTAATGCAAACTCACATCTGTCAGTTCAACGCTGTAAGGGTTAGGGACTTAATAAACCAAATACGCCGGTAAAAAGGTCAAGGGTGAGGTATTGATTTGAAAGCTCGATAAATGGTTGCGGGATTAACACTACTCGCCCCAGAATTGCAGCAAAAAGGAGTGCGCTGCGTAGCCTGATCACGCCGACGCAGATCAGAATTCATCTGAGTTTAGACTCTATGAACTTCGTAATAAATTTCTTCGCTATGCGTAAAATTATTTCTTTCATCGTCACGATGCAAGTTCTGTTTTACTATTTACTTAATATAAAAAAAAATTTCGAATGAAAAGGAATTGAAACACTCATGAAATTGTATTGCAAAAATTGCGATCAGTTTCCTCACAGTTTATTGTACGAATAAATATGCAAACTGAGCGTTTCAAATTACACAATATGTTAATAAGGGTAATTTACATAACTGCATTTAATCACCCTCATTAGTTTCGCATACTTTATAAATTTGATTTCAGATTTTCTTTCCTCGACCTTCATTATATTTCATTTTTGCAAGTTTGTTTGCATTTCCATAAAAATTTTCGTAATAATTACTCGACGCTTACATAGATTCATTTATAAACAGAATATTATTTTCTGTTAAAATACATTAAAAATTTGAAGTAAGTAGATTCAAAATCGGGAACGGACGTGTTACTTATTTTCTTCAGTTTTCTATTTTCATGAAGATGGTAATCAGTGTATTTATATTGAGTGACATTACAAAATTAACGGAATTTGTGCATAAATCAAATGGAAATACGTTATTTACTTTAGTTAAGACTAAAAACTAGGAGTGCTTTTGATACAAAGAACAAAACACAATACTTGAGTGAAACCTTCTCTTTCACAGCAATAATATTTTATACATTTCTACAACATGCATACGTCTGGAAATAAAGGAATGTTGACCAGTAACTCCTTACTTTTAAGAATAAATATACTTAGTTATCTTTATCTTTTCAATTCCTAACTGCATCAATTCACATCACACCACGTGTTGGAGAGAAAAATAAATTTTTATCAAAATAAACCATAAGGACTGACTTTCCGAAGAACAGAAATATTCGGCGTAGTAGTACGAAAGGGGATGTGTCTGTTTTCCTGACTTCTTGGCTTTGCGTCTTCAGCGAAGTTCAGGCTAGTTAGGAAAAGGCCGGCATGTTCTTAAAAATTGAACAAGAGCTTACAGTAGAGGTTTCAACATAGCAATATAATTGCGGAATGTATGCGAACTAGAGAGGCAGGTAAAGTTTTTATACAATTATTATTAGGAGAATATTTCAATTTTCGTGGTAAGAACTTATTACTTACGAGAAAACGATAAACAACTAAGAATGTCAAGCAATTCTTAGAACTATCACTCAATTCAAAATACATTTTTTTGAGGTTCTGATAAAACATCACTTCAGCAGTGGTAAATGAAGTCGTTTTCGGGACTCATGAAAAGGCTGGTTGTGATTTCGGGGGCTGATTGAAACGTCGCAACGAAGGGGAATGGCCACATTACGTGCCCATTGGTGATCTTGGCTGCGTGTGTCCAATAGGGGCGGCGGCGCGGGGGCGGCGGCGGCGGAGGAGGAGCGGCGTCGGGGGCAGCAAAGCGGGGAGCGCGGTGCCCCGCGGGCGATGGGCGGTGGGCGATGGGCGGTGGGCGATGGGCGGTGGGCGATGGGCGGTGGGCGATGGGCGGTGGGCGAGAGGCGCGCCCAGCGCCCGCGGGCGGGACGAGTGCGCGCTAACCGCACCCGCAGGCATCGCCGCCGCCCCCGACCACGCCCCCTCGCGGCCGCCAACGAGTGCGATGCGATCGATAAGGGCCGGGTGGCGGCGGCGGCGGGGGCGGCGGTGCGCGAGGGCGGGGAGCGCACGGGAGATGCGAGGCCGAGAGGAGCGGAGCGGTCCAGGTGCGAAGTGGGCTCCCTGATTTGAAGACACTGCACGGGGGAGATAGAAATGCGACACGAAGGCAGTCTAGGTATTAAGAAAGAAAAGAACGAGACAAAAAGCACATACATGGATATGACAGCGTATGGTCAAACACTGAGTAATCACAATTGCTTCTAGTGTTAGTGAAGTACCTTAAGAGTAGTGGAAAATACGGCATTTTTCCGCAATGAAACCAAGAATAATCCATATTACTACTTTCCAATGCGCGCAGAAATCGAAAGAAAACTATGCAGCCTCTGGCCATGACAGATATCTCCTTGGTTTTGATAGATACTCAGGGATTCGGAATAAAGATTAAAAAATACGATTTTCACTGAAAAATGTAATTATTTGTGTTATCCCACCTACTCCTAACTGCACCTACGAACTGATTTCCCATACTCATTGCGTCTCTGTTTTCGACACAGAGGCCACAACGGCGTTATGTGGCAGCCAGGCTCCAAGCAAGAGGCAGCCACCATTAAATATTTGCTATTTACGTGTAGAATTATGAATCAGCAACTTTTTGATATCTTGGAATGTAAAGAAATTCTGACCAGTGTACCCTCCTATAATTATTGCAGAACGTGTGCAGAACTGTTTTCGTTAAAATTATCGTAGTGTTATAAGATGGTGTTTCCTTCGTTGTTCTTGAGCAGTGTCCGTGCTACATTTTGGAAAGCCATATTTTGTGGCATTGTTCAGCATTTTTGTTGTTGCAGGCCACTAGTAAAAATAACAACAGCCAGTCTCACATCCGTAGTAATGTATGAAGAAAACACCAAGTGGTATAGAAGATAAAGCCGCCGATGCCTGAGCGCCCGAATGCCCGAGATCTCGTTAAGGCAGTAGTACCTTAGCGATCTCGGACCGAAGGATCCCAGGTGCAAGACCCGCCTCGCGCATGGTTGTATTTGTCCTTTAACCTCGTATCACTACCATATCATGTCATCTTCACAGTTACCATAACGTTAAATCCAATAGTGGTCGCTAATAACCTAGATGTTGACGCGACCTTAAATACCAAAGAAGAAGATAAAACCATAATTATTGAATACCAGAAAAAAAGAGCACAAGCTGTTCAGAGGTCGAATTGGCGGACAACAAGAAATAAAAAAGAGAATGAATATAAAAGGCAAAGCTAAACACATTTCGCTCCAGAACCGAGAGGACGACGCGAGCACAGGCGAAGAGCAGCGAGAGGGGGCGTTGGCCGCCGGGAGGAGCGGCTGGCGGCGGAAAGAAAGCGGGGGAGGGGGGAGGGGAGAGGCACTCCCAGCGCGGCGCAACGGCGCCCCCCGCCGGCCTCTGGGGCTGCTCATGACAGTCGGGTCTCTCCGCGCGCCCCATCTCGGCCTCCGTCGAATAGCGGAAGCGGCGGCGGAGGGGCCGAGGCGGGGCGCAGGGAGGACGGGGCAGAGAAGGGTGCGGGGTGGTGGAGTGGGCAGCGCCTACGTAAAAGCTGCGAGGGCGGAGGGATATTGAAATCAGACCTGGTGGTGAACAGCGTGCTGCGAACGGCGTGTGTGTCAAAGGGGAGAGGAGCGACCGCGGAAGGGCGTGGTAACGGGATAACGAGATGACAGCGGCGTAAAGGCGTGGTGATGGGAATGGCGCAGTGGTGAAGGAATGGGGAAGCGGGGTGGTGGAGTGGGTAAGTCGTTGTAGCGGAATGTTGGATGGGTGTGGTAGTGGAATGGAGTGATGTCAGAGGAGTACCGTATTAGATTGGAGAGACGAAGTTGAGAAGGTGTGTTGGATTGGCGGGATGTAAGAGGGGAGGGAAGTTGGTGTGGAGTGATGTCGGAGGGATAGGTGGTGGGATGGGGGAATGTAGGAGGGGGAAGGGTATTTGATCGGAGGAATGTAGAAGGGTAGGGGTGTTGGAATGGGGGGATGAACGGGATGTTACATCGGAGGGATGCAGGAAGTGAGAGGTGTTGCATCGGAAAGATGTACAAGGGGTGGGGTGTTGGATTGGAGTGATGTCGGAGGAACGGGTGTTGGATTGGAGTGATGCTGGAGGGACGGATGTTGGATTGGAGTGATGTCAGAGGGACAGGTGTTGAATTGGAGGTACGTAGGAAGCGAGGGGTGTTGGATTGGAGGGATGCAGGAAGTGAGAGGTGTTGGATCGGAAAGATGTAAAAGGGGTGGGGTGTTGGATTGGAGTGATGTCGGAGGAACGGGTGTTGGATTGGAGTGATGCTGGAGGGACGGATGTTGGATTGGAGTGATGTCAGAGGGACAGGTGTTGAATTGGAGGTACGTAGGAAGCGAGGGGTGTTGGATTGGAGGGATGCAGGAAGTGAGAGGTGTTGGATCGGAAAGATGTACAAGGGGTGGGGTGTTGGATTGGAGTGATGTCGGAGGAACGGGTGTTGGATTGAAGTGATGCTGGAGGGACGGATGTTGGATTGGAGTGATGTCAGAGGGACAGGTGTTGAATTGGAGGTACGTAGGAAGCGAGGGGTGTTGGATTGGAGGGATGCAGGAAGTGAGAGGTGTTGGATCGGAAAGATGTACAAGGGGTGGGGTGTTGGATTGGAGTGATGTCGGAGGAACGGGTGTTGGATTGAAGTGATGCTGGAGGGACGGATGTTGGATTGGAGTGATGTCAGAGGGACAGGTGTTGAATTGGAGGTACGTAGGAAGCGAGGGGTGTTGGATTGGAGGGATGTAGGAAGGGAGAGGCGTCGTATTGGAGAGACGCGGGAAGGGAGGGGTGTTGGATTGGAGTGATGTCCAAGAAGCGGGGTTGGCGGAACGAGGCCGGGAAGAACATTACGTCATACGATGAGCAGAGCGGTAGACCGGGCCGCGTAGTTAGTGGTAACGACAACGGCGGCGGCGGAGGGGCATAAGGGCGCTGGAATATTGGAATGAACGGCAGCGGTGCAGCATCTGGGGGCCTGTGACAGAAGCGAAACGCGAGGGCGAAACGACGGAGGGGGGGAGGGGAGGACGGCGCCCTGCGCAGGCGAAGCGATTTTCCTTCGCCGTGGGGCTCCTCCGCGCCGGGTCACCCCCATCCCCCTCCCTCGCCGAGGCAGGTACGGGGCGGCGGGGAGAGAGAGGAGGAAGAAGAGAATGTCAGCGCAGAGAGGGCCTTCCCCGCCCGCCCGCCCGCCCGCGCGTTTCCTAATTAGAAACGGCTAAAAATTACGCGGCCGGCCCGGCCCATCGGGGCGCGCGCCTCCGAATTAGCTGTCGCCGTCGCGGAGCTACGGTCCGCGTAACTCCGCGGGAACGGCTCTCCAAAGCGCCTCCTTCAGGCGCCTTCACGTGGAGGCAATCACCCCCCCCCCCAACCACCCGCTCCACGCTTTCTTCAGATAATAATAATAACGCGTACGATACAAAAACCTGCACTACTAAAACGAGAAATTTAATTATTTTGCTTGGTACGCTTGATTTATCACAGATCAATCTCTCACGAAGATAAGCAAGACGTTACTAAATGTTTTCTGTGGCAAATGCTTTCTCCAAAATTTCTGGCAGTTAATAACACAATGGACTGACGAATGTTATAACATACATATAATCCGATTCAGTATTGCTTGAAAATCATACACGATCTCTAAAAATCATAAAATATATTTATTATATCTATTTTAAATGGTATTTAGAAAACTTTCTATTTTATTTGTTATAATAGAATATTTTCAATATTTTTCAAAGCTTTCTCCAAATGTGCATTTAATAGCAAAACATAATTTGTAAAATCATGATTTATGTACTTACGCATATGAATTATTGTACTTGTCAGCTGAGATTAGGAATCATATCTCAAACATATAATAATTCTTTTAGAAGAACAACAGAATGACAGAAAACTGAAATAATAACACAATCAGTATTTATTAAATTATACCAATCATTTAAATTCATTTTGCATATTTCTTTGATTACAAGTAAAATATTTCGTCATCTGTAATTAAGAGAGGCGTACATGTGGCCCGATCATTCACTTCACGTGTCCCTCCAATTCTATCTAATTCATTAACTGTAACTCTTTCTATATTAACGCAAAGGTATATTCCCCCCGTAGGTATATTTCTAATCCTCGATGTCACATCTCCGGTACCCTTAGGAACAGGGCCGGGCTCCAGGCCAGTAGTGCGGTCCGTCCGAACAACACATGCGTCGCAACTGAAGGCATTCCCGGCGCCGAAGCTCAAGAGGGCGCGCCGTGGCGGGTGGCGGGGGCGCGGGGCGGGGGCGCGGGGCGGGGCGCCCGCAGCGCTGGGCGTCGCACGGCAGAGACCACGCTACATTACCTGGCTCCGGCGCCCAGTCAATCGCGAATCGCGATCCATCGATTGAGCGCGCTCCGCGGAGCGGAAGGGAACGAGCGCGAAGGAAATGCTGCGGCGGGGGCGGTGGCAGGGGCGGAGGCAAGGGGGGCGGGGGAGGTGGCGAGAGCGGGGCTGGGGCGGGGGAAGGTTCAGGGGCGGGGGTGGCAGCGGGAGCAGGGACGGCGGCGGGGCGGCGGCGGGGCGGTGGCGGGGCAGGGACGGGGGAGGGGCGATGGCGGTAGCGGGGGCGGGGGCGCGCGCCTAGGTGGCGGCCGAAGGTCACGCTGGGTGGCTGGGATGACGCGGGGCGCGGATAAGGACGTTACGCGGAGGACGTGGAGGCGAAGGGAAGAAAATAAGCCCGTCGAGGAAGAGAGCCGTGAGTCAAATTTTGGCGAGGTCGCAAGTGAAACTCTTACAGGAAGAGTGAAAGACACAGAGAGAGAGTTTGGAGAGTAAGAAATGAAAGGAGGACTTTTAAAACAAGGTATGGAAGTTGAAGCCTCGAACCAAAAGAAGCATACAGGTGGAGAAGAGCAGAAATGACTGGCAGAACGTGGATGGTGTCGGGGAAAGACTGTCAGCGGAAAAAGATTAGATGTCTGAGGTAGTGCGGGTTCTTTGGACAAACTATTGGGGTATAGGAACAAAATGTACCGTGGGCGGGAAGGCCACAACATGCAAAAAAACGATATCCATAAAAAAAGCATGCACCGTTTTATCTGTTGGCTTCGGCCCTTGAGAATTGCTCTTTGAAGAGATACGCAAGAGCTTTAAGGCCTACTAAGCTCCAAAAGGTAAGTGCAAGCTCCAGGTAAAACTTTTTCAAAAATTCTCAGCCACGGTGGGGCTGCTATCAGCAGCTACATTAAGTTTAGTTTACTATCGTCTATTTGAGTTTCCTGAAGGCCTTTTTTATGTTACATCACGTAGCTGCAGTTCGAGAAGTTCTTACGCAAGTTATATATGCGCGCGTATCCAGAATTTAGCTCCCGTCGTCTGTTGTAAACCCGCATTCGGACTGCCAGCCGCGCTGGTCTCGCTCGAGGCGAACCGAGAGGAACCGAGACGAGGACTGCAGAGGCCGCGCGCCCTTTCTTTCTCGACCTCCGAGAAACGCGGAGGAGAAGGGCACGGCGTAAGCAGCTTCTCCTTTTTTCACGGGTCGACGGTGGCGCCCGCAGCGGCGGCGGCGGTTTCGCGCGGCGTTGATGGGCCGCGGGCCGCCTCGTTATCTGGAGGAACTCGCAGTAGCAGAGAACGTTGCTGCGTTGCTGGCTTGGTGTCGGCTTCCACCCACCCAATTGCCATCACCTTCTCCAAGGAATAACCTTCGCCCGGTCTGTAGCGGCAAGGCCGACGACGACGCAACCGTGGACGCCGATGTCACTTCCATCTCCACGACTGCAGTTTTTCCCTTTCCACCCGCGAAGTAGCTACTATCTTTTCTCGACATTTAGTCCCTCCCCACTACAGCTGCTAGCTACGACGATTCCCCCAACGAATTACTTCTCTGCCGTGAGCCAGCGTCTTTGTAATCGCTTCCATTTCTGCTCCCATTTCTTTTTCATTTTCTCCGTACTTCCCGCAACTTCATCCGCCTAAGACGACATCACCCCGCTGTTGACATTACGTTCCCCAGCGCCTTTATTGTGCAGACACCTTCATTCTCAGACGCTTTAATCAATTCGATGTTTTTGTAACCATTTGCCTTAGCACTTTCTTTTTCTTCCATCCACTCCATTCAATTCTCTTCGTCTCTTACGTCGTCAATCTTACCACACTATTACGTTCATAGTAATATAAACCCACGTTTCGCCTCTGGCTCACGCGTGACTTCAACTCCATGTCATCGCCGTCTCCAGCGCCATCCCGGTCGACCTGCACCCCGGGTTCCACAGCGCTTCCACCATCGCCGCACAGTCTCGTCCTCGCCGTGGCGACGCGTCGGGGGTTTGCCACGCCATTTGTTACGAGACGCGTGGTGGGGTGGGTGGGGTGGGGTCGTGGGCGCCCCTCCGTTGCCGCTCTCGTCGTCGACAGCTCGTTTAGCGCGCGGGAGGCCGCAAGCTTTTCCCGCAGATGTCTGCGCTGCCGCAGCCGCTGCCCCAGATGGTTCCCGGGCGCGATGTCGCTAGCGCGGCCGGCGAAGACGCCGCCCCCACCCCCCGCGCGACCCAGGGTTGGGTTTCATTGGGCCTTCGCATCTACAGCGTCAGAGGTGTCGTGAAGAAAACGCTACAAATAAGGTTTCTTCATTTTTTTCTCCGTGTAACCTATGGTGGCACTTCTTTTTCTCCTGCGCCTACTGTAGACTAGCGTCGTGCCACGCTCAAAACAGACAACCACGTGAAAATCGGCGAAGCATCGCTGGATGTTAAACAAAAGGCAGAGTGATGACGCACTGGGACTTTCCGTGGACGTAGCGGGCCCAGAGCGGCTTCTGGGAGGAGGCAATGGGGGCGGCGGGTAGAGCCAAAAGGGCCTATATAAGGCCAGGAAAACAATGCCCCAGTCTTTTTGTGCTAGCGGCGTCGGCGACAGGAGAAGCGCGTGTCTGTGCGTGTAGGTGCACTAGGGCGAGGGGCGGAAATTCATTGTCGTGACTTGCGAGACGCGTAGATGGTCTCAAAGTAGAGCGGCTTCATACAGGAAACATCGGTGGTATGTTGCGGTGTGGTAGCCGTTCTTAAAGCCACTCTCCTTGTAGTGGGTCTATTTATTTAGTTTATTGTGAGCAGAGTAGTGTTAAATTGAGACTACGGTCTAGATTGTTAATAAATCCACTGTTTTACAAACCACTCTCGTCTGTGTTCGATTACACCCGTATGACGACACACTACCAATGTCCCTTCTGTCCTGTAGTTCCTTACAACGAGTAAAAGTCTTATCACTTCCATTCTCATTACGTAATGGAACTAGGATGACTAATGCACAATAATGTTTTCGTAAAATCCATTAATACTGAGTTTGTTCAAAAGTTTGGAATGCGATGATTAATGTAATTCAACCATTAAATAATTCGCTGGAGCTCCCTGATCTTCAACAAATGAGATTTGAGAAACAATGTACGCAATGTTTTTGGTGGCTAATGAGAAATATAATCCACTACAGACTTAAAATCCACAACATTCACCGATAATTTACAAATATATGTAACAAATGAATGGCTAAGCGAATGAATTGAAAAGGCTTTAGGACTGACAACAAATGCTTTGTTTCAGTTGAACAAGCTGTATATTACTGATTTTATATTATCTCTAGTCTGTGGTGTGGAAACATTTATCGTAAAAACAAACGTTAATTAAATATTTGGATAAGTGAACCATTATTTAAATTAACGGAATTAGATTTTTCTACGTTTTGTAAAATCAACGCAAAATTAAACATTGAAATATTAGAAATGTAGAGATTTATGAATCAACTTTGATACATGAACTAACAAAATATACAAATATGGAATTTCGTAAGACCAACAACATTCTTTTTACTCTCATTCCTATTTTATTTCTCTTCATTTATTGCAACCGTTAGACCGCTGGAGTCCATTGCAAGTGACGCAAGAATCAGCGATACAAAAACAAAACATACACACGATATAATATTATACGAACACAAGCAAACAAGACTTTCTATCAAAATGAAAACATGTATACATTTGTAAACCAACAGAAAATACTAGCAACTACAATGGCACATATACTTTCATGAGAAACATCGGACATATTTCACGTGAACATATTTGTAAATATTGCAATATTGGCAATATCGAAGAAGTGGGTCCATATAAACTATTGCAACACCTCCTTTACATCCACCTACACACCATACAATTGCATACGTTTCTTATTCCGGTAGAAACTGTTTTCATAGCATCATTTGTGAATGCAGAAATAAACTCTATCCTGAAGTAAATCGAAACATTATTTAAATTTCTCTTAAAACTCTCATAGAACACTCAACAGAATTGATTGTCCTCCATTGCTAAGAAGCAAGACTACATTTCTTCTTCAAAGAAACTTCATCCCTTCATTGTGACTCCTCCTTTGCCAAATATTTCTTCTGTGACAGCAAATAAATGTGAGAGAAAGGAGCAATATATCGAAAAGGAACTGAAGAAGCGTAAAAGCATTTCACAAAGAAAATGGTAAGGAACATTAACTTTCGAAACATCTGTATTCCCTTCTTTTCTCCCTTCACAGCTACATAAATAACCAATCTCTAGAATATGAAATTCTCGTTTCTTTCGCGCTTCGACTGGAAGGCGGAGAACATGAATTATTGGCTAATTTGTCTCCTCGAGTAGGCATTTATCTCCTTGGCTTCAGCGCAGAATCGGTATTGAATCCATTCTCCAAGATTGAGCCAAAGGCTTTGGCACAGCATTTTACACGGAGCTCTTAACGCCCTAGCATTCTCTCACATAAACTGAAAATACCGGCCACTGACTAAAACCATTCCTTCAACACATTAGAAATCAGGTTTCACAACTTAGTAATTATTACGAAACACGTTTACAAAATGTTTTCCAGCAAATAAGAAAGAATAATAATTGAAGGGGATTTGAAAATTTTGACCGCTATAAAATTTTAAAACGATTCCAAGTCTGCCGTCTTTTGAATAACGGCCTGGTAAAAAACCATAAAGAACTAGTAAGAACATACCAATTCCATTAGCGGAGTGATATTGCCACTGAATTCTGAAAGTTTATCAATAGAGTCTCATGAAGGAAATTTGCGTTTGAGTAACACGGATTATGTACATTTCCATTGCAATTGTACTGGGATATTTCATATTGACATTTTATCGCGCAAATTATTTTCACGATCAAACGAGTACTTGATACATTTCAGAAAAAATGTCGACGTCGGGAAAATTATTCATTTTGTTACAAAAGTGATCAGCTATACATACACATTTGTTACACATTGTGAGTTACGAAGTGTTATACATTATATTACAGTATATTCTTCGGTAAAGAAAGCTTTACCAACCCTATTGGATGAATTGTTTGAAATTCCGCGCAAAAGGAATCGACTATTCTCGACATGGCTCTACAAAATAAACAATGTTCACCACACCAGTTCCCGAACTACGTGGATCAGAACACTACGTTTCAAACGCAAGCTTCAATATCCCCGCTCACCGCTCAGTCGGTCAGCTCCGCGATCAACGCTGCGGCACGCTGCCCGGGGACGCGCCGGTAAAACACGAGACGTTTATACTCGCCCTCGCGTAACCGCCTCCAGCAACTTGCAGTCAACAAACGAGGCGCGCCCTGTTTACGACTGCGGTTGCGGCGCCAGCAAATCCCGGGTTAGAGTACGGTAATCCAGCGCAGGCCGGGCCACAGCGGGGTCAAAGCACGGGCCGCGGCCCGAAAAACCTCCCTGATGATGGTCTAATGCCCGGTCGGCTCTTGCGGTGGCGTTAATTAATCTTCCATGGGAGTGTGTTTAATATACTTGCCCTTGCCGCGTATGAAATTGCGCTGTTTAGAGGATTAAATTCAATAACTATGTAAATGGAAGGGCTGCGGTTCTATCAACGGTTTCACATGCTGGGTGAATGCATTAACCCGTAAGTGGCGTTCGCGGTAGAATAGAAGTTCTGATAGATCGATCCCTAATGAGCAGACACTTTTGTGTGCCTATTATAAACCTCTCACGCGTTGGACAACGTTCAACAGCGTTGTGCCTCCTCACATATTTGCGCGGTAAGCGACTCCCGTTTGATCATTTCGACGAAAAGCGCTTCTTCTAGGCAAATGTTTGTTTCGCGTTTCGTTTCTAGCGCGTTTTTGCAGTAAGTGCAGGCGGGCGGTGAATCTGTTTGGGAGCGAAAATACAACGAAGGAACATGAAAGAACACTGTACCTTTCCCGAACTCCCCCTTTGAGCAGGGTGCAAGGCAGGCCCCTCCGGAGAACGTATCTCGGAGACGAGGGCGGCAAGCCTGACGACGTAAATAATTTCGCAGTAATAGGAAGCCGTACGCGCGCGTCGACGCCATTGGAAACTCGCGAAGCGTGGCGGCGCGGGCGAAGGCGGTGGCTGGCGGGGGAGGGGGAGGGGGGCAGAGGCGGGGCTCACGCTGGGAACTCCCTCAAGACCCGCAGGCTCTTTTTTATCGGGAGTTTTCTTTTCAGAGGGCGTTTCGTTAGAGATTCATGGAAGATGGGGAGGGGGGCCGGGAAAGAGGCCGAGGAAGGAGAGAGCGGGTCGGTGAAGGCTTAAAATAAATGGCCGGCCATTTGGGTGTGGTGATACTGCACTCCCGCTTCGTGTCGACTAGCACGTATCGGTGACGCGAAAACAAGTTCTTGCCGGGTTGCGACCAGCGCGCCGCTGGGACTTTTATTTTCTGGGGACATGATTTACGATACCTGTCCCTCCGAGCAATTAACCCGAACTTCGTATCCATCTGCTTCATCTTGAGTGATCAGCTCTATAAAGAAAAATAACATAATCAATGGTGGGGACGAAAAGCTCTTTGACGGGAAAATAAATTCCTGACAGAAGTAAATAAATTATTTCTTGTGAACAATTTATTTCATATATTAGGATCAATTGATATCATTTTAATTCATGAAAAACCCAGTGCAAGGAATCCGCATTTTCAATTTTACATTTTTATTGTTTATAGTCTCAAGCTAGAATGCTCAACAACATTATTTGCTAT
Source organism: Gryllus longicercus (assembly GCA_038098605.1). Lineage (NCBI taxonomy): Eukaryota > Metazoa > Arthropoda > Insecta > Orthoptera > Gryllidae > Gryllus > Gryllus longicercus. The sequence continues at coordinate 1,994,535 of JAZDUA010000135.1, read as the reverse complement.
ACCTTGAAAGATATATTAAATTATGGTGGCAGATGTGCGCCGAGTCAAGTCGTTCTTTTAGTTTGGTTAGTGTTTCCGCGCACCACAAAGCTCACTGGTACCGTAAGTGTAGTGTATGCTTTTGCACGGGAGGTGGCGGTGAACTTCCCCGTTGGAGGACGACATACTGGCGCCGTCCTGCACTGTGGCTTGCGGACTTCTCCCCGTCCAGGTATCTCCCACCACATCAACCGGGACAAGAACCATCGAGGAAATCTCATAAAGTTAAAATGACACTCCCCTTATAACATTTTTAGCGAGCTTTTCTCCCTTCTAAAGTACAATTAGTGCAATTATATACCTACTACGTTCGTACAAAATTTCTTGGTTTGAACAAAAAGGGTTCCGACTTTATTACCATCTGACTACTCCATGAATAAATCCACCCGGAAAAGCTAATGCAAGATAATTACTTTAATGCATCCAATTAAGTCAGAGAACGTTCGATGCTAACGTGATTAGCAACCAAGTTTTATAACGCGGCCCCACTGGCGAAGCGTGATTGCGTTTAACGTTCGTATAAACGAGTTTCCTTACACAAGGGGTAGGTGCGGTCAACGCTTGGCTCTAGCTCTTCGCCAACTAGGAGCCCCGCCATTCCGCGACATCAATGCCACTTTATTTGATGCGTCGTTATCACAAATGAGTTGCCATTTACCAGGGAATCTGTGCTACGCAAGTCCAGTCTCACAAAGAACATGCAGAGAGAATCACGAAATAAAATGTGTACAGAATTAATGGTATTCATTAAACGAACGCATTAAGTTTCGGGTCCTGATTGCTATCCAACATTTTAAGAAAAATAACGTTACTTCTGAAAAATACTTCAAATTGGTCATGGTCATCAATTTTTTGTAAAATCAGTGCAAAATAAAAATAATAAGTATCTTAAAATTCGACAGAAAAAGAGAAGAGTATAAGTAAATGAAAAGAGGAAATAATAGGAAATAATATTCGGGAAAAAAATAACGCGGATAAAATATGAGCAGTTAAATCAGGTGCACAAAATTTAAAAAAGAAAGTGATTTAGCAAACCAAATAATTAAAATAAATGAATCTGAAAATAAAATGATTCAGGAACATTTCAGGAAGTTTTGACATATTCTTAGAGTACATTAATGTTATAATAAAGGTACAATTTTACTCTAAGAAGAAACTCTAGGACAATGTTCTTATGAAGTTTAAAAAGTCAGTTTTGATAACGAGGAGGTAAGTAAAGAAATTGTCTCTATCAATAAATACAAAAATAACTCTTTTTGTGTATTAGCTTTTAGCTTCGTAACGTTCACATAAAAAGAGTTTAAACAACAGGAAACTAAATGGAGAATTTTAAATGTTCATTCGTTTTTGCTTGAATACACATGAAAAGTGTTTTCTGCAATGCTCTAGGTGCATGGCTATCCCGCTGGACATAAAAGTTTTCAATCCCAATGTTCATTATCACAGGTTATTTTACACTTAATAGTAGCTACAATAACATAAATACTAGTTTAAATAATTATTACGTAATAAATAAGCCTCTTCATCTCAGTAAAATAATACAACAATAAAAATATTAATAACCATTTCAAACAATCTGATCTCGAATACTGATAGGGTGTTTCGATGAGATAAATATGAAGCACGCTCTTTGATATCGTGAATCATTTTGATATCGTGAATTTATTCATCTTTGATTTTTTAAATCAAATTAAACAATATCTCTCCAGCATCAATTCTAATCGCTTCTTTTGAATTGTGCAGTGGCATTCATGGAACCAAGAGCAGTCATCCATTTGGTTTCTCGAACGAGTACGTGATATAGCTAGCAAGAAGTGAGGCAAGAAGCATCATATGCAGACGGAAACAAAAATGAAAGCGTTAGGTTCTCTAACCTCTCACTGATCCGCGCTACAACATTTACCCTGTTCATCTCTCCCACCCCGCCCCTCTCTCTTTTCATATTTTTTTTTGTGATGAGTGGGTGGGCGGGTGGGTGGGTGAAAGCGTTCAAGAGCGCCCAGAGCGGCAGGAGCTCTCGTGCCGCCCGCGGGGCTCATCCTCAGCCTGCCGGCTTCACGGGGCGGCCGCGCGCGCACGCAGCACTGCAGCGGCGGGGAGGGGACCGGAGGGGGTGGGGAGGGGAGGGGAGGAGAGGGGAGGGGCCCCGGGCGGCGTGGGAGCGCCCGCCCACCCGCCGGCTGCTGCCGCTGCCGCAACGGCGCGGTGCGGCGGGCAAACTTGCCGCGCGCGACCCGGGGGGAAGACAGCCTACGCGCCCACGTTTGAAGTCTTTTGTGCCCGCGCGGGGCGGAGCGAAGCGGGACAGGGCGGGGCGGGGCGGGGCGGGACGGGGCGGGACGGGGCGGGACGGGGCAGGGCGGGGCGGGCGCGGGCGGTGACGGGGAGGGCGGCTGTGCGGCGAGCCTTCGAGCGCGGAAACCCCAAACCCAGCCCCGCCCCGTCCCGCTTCGTCCCGCCCCGCCACCGACAACAAAGTTTCTTATCAGAGCTCAGACAGGAAGCGGCTCCTGCAGCGGTGTTAGCGGGCGCTGACGAAGGCGACGGGGAGGGGGGTGGGGCTGCGGCAAGCCTTGCTGGAGGGAGGTGACGGCAGGAGATGAGTATTTGATGGTACGAAGGGGGGTGGTTATTATAACTGCTTTGATGCGGTGAAGGATTGTAGAGAAAGCCTTGGTGAGGAAAGCAGCGTCGGGAGAACAATAAAGTCGACTTCAATATGTTTAGAGGGTGTTATGGGGAAGTAAATATCGTTATACAATTTGTGTGGGAAGAAAGCCTGAAATCATGACCAGGTATCGGGAGAGGGCAACAAAGAGTGCACATCCGTAATCATATTCATGAATTGGACATGAGTATAAGAAAGAAGTGAAAAAATCGCTTATGACACCCCAGCTAACAAGAGTGATCGCTGATGGCAGCCAAGAGTTCCAATGGGCTCGTGCGGAGTGAGGAATGGTAGGCCAATGCCGCGGATGGGAATGGCGAAAGGAGCTCGAGCCACTGGGACAGGCCGCTCCGCAGATCAAGGCGACGCTTCCGCGCTCTCCAGCGAACCCTAGGCTCCCACTTTGGCTTCCCACGCGACCCATCGGAAAACGACAAGTCGAGTCACCGGCGTCGCCCGCGGTCGCCACCTTCGCTCCTGCAACTTGCCGCGCTGCTGCCACGCACACTGGGCCGGAATAGGCCGAGAGGCGCACGGACAAAGCAAATACCCATTTACCTCCTCAAGGATAAAAGAAGATCAAAGTTTGCAAACCGAAGCTGTAATACACGCATAAGATGAGAACGTCTTGAACTGCAATTATTAGTCGCTAATAAAAGTTAAATAAATGACATGTAAAATAAAAATTGTATTCCTAAGTATTCTAGTTTACCGTACTTCAAAAATACATCAAGCAAATTTAATGAATCAGTATTTGAACATTGAAACATTGAACATTGAAAATCAACCTTGAAAGTAAGCAGAAAAGACTAAACTGTTAATGAACAAAACATATATTTCACACCCTTAGAGAACTGACAGAAAGAAGAAAAGTTTACTAGTTTGTAAGTAAATATTTTGTAAATGTGTCACTTCTCAATTAATGATGAAATGGGATTACCCTACAACCCTATGGTACCATGAAGTCTCAAGAAACAGCAAATAATTCAATGCTTGTCCCAAAACCGTCTCGATTGAGTTTAGGTAGTCTTGAACTGAATGTGCTAAGTGTGATTTTTTTTAACGTTCTATTTTACTTTTTAGTGGGAAGACATAATTGGAAAGCTTATTTATAAAAAAAATCGGGAAGGGAAAGTATTCAAATTCGGAATTTTAGTTAAAGACAACGGTTTTCATCTACCATTTAACTCCGGAGGAACGGCAGTTTTGAACTCACTCTTCGGCAGCGTGATGAAGAAGCGACTGAAGAATATATTGAGTAGTAAAACAAAAACAAAAAAAGAACGGTAACGGAAGTTCATCACTTTGTAAACAACCTTTCCAATTGCTTGGAAAGGGCTTTGCCACGGCTCCTTGATTTGGCCCACTGTGAGCCACCCGCGGTCTCTCCGACGTGTCCCTCGGCTGCGGCTCCTGTCCCTGCGCCGGCTCTCCGTTCGACGCGACCCTCCCCCACTCCCTGAGCCGCCGTTGGGCCTACGCTTTATCAAGCGGGCTAGTCAACTTCCCGACGCGAGGCGTGGAGGCGGCGGCTGCGTGGTGGCGGTGGCGGCGGCAGCGGCGGCGGCAGTGGTGGCGGTGGAGGCGGCGGCGGTGTCCGTGGCGGGGAAGGCGGGGGTAGCGGCGGCGGCGGCAGGAGCGGGGGCGGCGGGAGCGGGGGCGGCGGAGGTCGTGGGGGCGGCGGCGGGGGCGGCGGGGGAGGGCGACTCCTGCCCGAGTGCTCAGGGGTTCGTGAACTTCCGGACGACCGCTATCGCGATTAAAAGCGACGGACGGACGCGCCCTGGACGGCGACAGCTGTATCTCGTTAGCGTCAAATAAAGCTTGAGTGGCTCACTCCACGGCGGCCTAGGCGCGCGCTGGGCTAAATAGGCCGACGGAAAGTTGACGCGTCGTTGAAGCTCGAGATGGAGGTAATGGGGCGTGAAGTTGCGAGGTGCACAGCGCCATGAGCGGAACATATGATGTCTTGTGCGACGACTTATTTAAGCAACGGCTATTGAGAATCGTGTACGGATTACTAGACGATCCAGCTAATATATAGACAATCTCATTAAGAAATATATATGTTGTCTCTTCGTTCCTAATTATTTATATCCGTTCTACAGTACTTCACGATGTGATTTTTTTTTCGTATAAGGGATGTCCATATCTCTGTCCTTAAGACAACGAATAGTCCATCTTTTAAGCCTAAAATCGCTCCTTCGAAAATATTAAAAACATTAATACCCGCGACTTTCGTTTCTTTACAAATATATGTTAAAATAATAATTTAAATAATATTGAAGAGAACACAGAAAGCTATCTACATACTACCCTAACAAATCCAAGAACCATCTGAATATATTATTCTATGGAATACGATGGAGTTTGGAATAAAATTGTTTGCCTAATTAGATTTTGTTGATGTTTTGTTGTGTGAGTCGTAAATATCTGTTGTAAGGAAATGTTTGTCCTTTACCGTTGATTCTCTCGCATTATCTTTGCACATTGAGCTGTCTCTAGTCAATGCTCAGCGGTGCCGTGATTTCTGTCACATTAAAAACTTCATAGAGTTATTACTTTATTAGAGTTATTACTTCATAGAGTTATTACATTATAAACTTCATAAAATGACCTGTCTAAACGACGCAGACGAAATATAGGACACGAGCACAGGTGTGGCGCTTCTCTGAGGTTGGGGGAGGAGAGCGCAGGCGGTGGCGACGGGGGAGGCGAGCGGAATGCAGCGCCCTTGCCGCGCCCGCCCTTCGCCACCCACCTTCACGTAATTAACTGTCCGACAGGCAGCGGCCGATCGCCCCTAACTGCGTTTGCAGGCGGCCGCGAGGCGTCCGAGTGGCGCGGGGGCGGCGGCGGCGGCAGAGGAAATGGAAACTGCTAATGTACCTTAAATGGAACGAGTTCAATCTGATTGTCTCGGAATGATTCTTTCGCGAGTAAAGGAACTCAATTAGGAGGCGTACAAATGAAAACACGGGAGGAGGACAATTATCGGATTTCTTGTGTTGTCTTTGGAAGTCTCAAATGGTTTCCCAGGTGATTTGTAGACCCACTTGAAGACAAATTGAATTTCTTAAAGAATAAAAGGTTTAGAGTTTCATCTAATTATGCCTCCTTCAGTGAATGGGTTTGAAATTATATGTGAATGTTGACAAGAAAATCTACCAGCACAATTTCTTCACTAAATTGAAATTAGGTAGTATAACAAACATCAACTCAACTTGACAACTTTTTTTCTCTTTGTGAAATTTGAACAAATTTCTAACAAATATTTACCTAATACATCATTTTCGTTTGACGTAATAACAATTTAACATTAAAAACTAATATAAACTAAACAGGAAGTAAATCTTTCACGTTTGCAGCACAGAGAACTATTTTATTTCTAATTTTCTATTTTACAGAACATTGATAGGAATAATTAAGATTGTTTACTACGTCAACTGAACAAGATGTACACAAATGAAAGAATTTTTTTCAATTTCGTCTCTCAGGTGCTTCAACGCGCTACGATTTATGCTTCTTCCCATTATTCATCCCCAGGTGGCCCAGGTGAGGCGCTGCAAACCAGAAGCAATGAGCTGCTCGCGACCCGTCAAATTGGGGCGGCCACCCTAAACAAAGGCTCCCGTCCGGGCCAGCGCGTCTCTGCGTTAACGCGTTAGCTGAAGCGAGCGGCGGGGCGCGCCCTCTCAGGTGGGGCGGAGCAGAAGGGCGAACGGAGGCGGCGGGGCGCTCCGCACGGGGCCAAATGGCCCTGCACTAAAGGGCCGGGGGCATCGCAGTGTTTAATTTTCTGACACAAACGTCGACTTGCGTGGCGCGCTCTCCAAAAACAGCGCCGCCTCCCCCCCTCCCCACCGCCAGCGACTAATGACCGGCGCGGCCCAGAAGATTGTTCTGGGGTGGGCGCGGGCGCAACAAGCAAAACACGGGTCGAATTGCTTTTCCGCTAACTGTCAGCAGGGCCTCGCGCGTCCGTTGCAGAAAACAATTAGCAGCGCCCACGGGCCTCCGCCCGCTCGCGAGCAGCGCGAACAGACGGCGGGCGTCAATGGGGCGGGGAAGAGAAGAGAACGGCTGCTGAGGAGCCCACGGGGCAACGCGTGGAAAGCGCAACTTGGTCTAGGCTATGTGTAACTGGGAATAATTCAATCGATGGAAACGTGAACTGGATGAAAGAAAAATAATATTTATTAAGAGTGATAAGCACGTGGCCCTGCACTGAAGAGCCAAGTTCATCTCTGTGTTTAATTTCGTGACACAAACGTTGAATTCTATGAACCCAATCATTATCCAATACATTCTTTGACTAAAATGGTAATGCAACTCAAGGAAGTTTTTTTTTAAGACTGCAATGAAAGATGTTTTTTTAAGAATAAATACATACAATTTTGGTCACGACTTTTTAAAATCAAGCACAAGCATTTGAAATATTAAAAGATTGAAAACAGATAGAGTTACGTCAATGCGGAAAAGTTTTAAAGAAGAATCCGAACCTAGAGGTAAGTAGGGATATACGATGTTATATATTCACATAAGCGGTGTATTTATTTGTTTTATGAGTGTAGTAAATCTTACTTCCTCGTAACCGCGAAACAAAAGAATAATATTAATCCATGTCATACTGATGCGGGAAGTGAGAAAGAACACATGAAAACTAGTTAACAACGATGAATGCTGGCGGATAGTGAATTGAATATTGCAGTACATGGGCAGAGAAAGAACGAGCAGATAATTACATCAAACTTCTCAAAACGAGAAGTGGAACGTAGTCAGCTGCCGAGGCCATGAAAACGCCAGTGCAACGACAGTGCAAAGCAAAGCTGCCAGCGAGGAAGAGGGAGTTCGGAAACGGCATAAAGGTCACGTGGCGGAGGCGGTCCGGGGGCGGCCTCCAATTGCCTGCCGTCTGGTTTCGGGCAGCTCAAAAGCCACGCCGCGATCACCCGCGCCGCCCGTGTAGTGTTGGCCCCGCGCTTGATGTGTTCCCGACACGGTTACGACTGCCATTTTGAAGCAGGCGGGCGGGGAGCTAAAATAGACCGCAGTAGCAGTGGAGGTCGTTAAGAGAACTTCCATTCGCCGGATTTCGTGAAACGACGCAGACACAGCTTAACGTGCCCCTAATAGCGGCTGATTTATATCTTGTTGAAAGGCAGACATCCGCAAATTCATCTTCGTTGCGTGTGACAGAGGCGAATGAGAATAAACGGGCGGAATAGAAATTTGAACGTGTCTGCCGTCGATATACTTTAAAAGTGAGATTGATGTGCGTTTCCTATTACACACACGAGGACAACAATAATACAATTACTCACTTTTTAAGGACATGAAAATATATACCTGATTTTGGACATTAATCACATTAGTCAGTGTCAAACGTTGTTCCTGATCTGATGTACATTTATAAAATTTCCTGCTTGTTCTCGCGCGTGAAAAACGTGCTATGTGGGGTCAACAGAGAACCGTGATGCAGCCAAATGTTGAGGGCACAGTGCATAAATCACGGCAAAGGGCTCGGGATAACCTGTAGCGGCTAGGCACACAACGTCAACTACCCTGGCCGGCAGCATCAGCTCCGGGGCAACGGCTAAGGGGAGGGGAGGAACTCCTTGAGGCGGCGCTTTATAATAATAACAATAATAATTAGGTTCACATTGCACAAATGCTTTACCGAACGCTATAATAGCCCGGTAATTACATTACTGTGGCGGGCGGGGCGGGTCGAGGCGAGGCGGGGTAGCCCGCGAGGCGTGGTTCGCCAGGAGGGTGGAGGGCGTGGGAGGGACGGAGGATGAGGAACAGCCCGGGGTGAAGCCCCGGGCCCCCGCTGCCTTCACGGCGGCCGGCCGAGGCCACCGCAAACAATCAGGCGAAGTTTGCGCGCGCGCGCGCGGGGCCCGGCCGCGCTAGATTACCCCGGCGCCCAAGATAAGTGGCCGCGCCGGCGACGCCGCGCCCGGCCAATGGGAGGGCGACACCGCGGAGGCGGAGGGAGCGGGGATGGAAACCAGGAAGGGAAGGAGCGAAGGAATTCAGCAATACCACTGCACTGAACGGTGGCTTCTCAAGAGTCGACGGTGAAGGGCTGGTGATTGGGGTTGTCTACTGCAGCGGTGGGGGTGAGCGGGGAGGGCAGCGGGGGAAGAGGGGCAATGTCGATCAAGTCATAATGGAGCGTCTGGAAACTCTGTGATGTAGCCAAGGGGTGGCGGCGGCTGCAAAGAAAGGGAAGCGAGTGAAATTTCTGACGTCCAGTCGACTGGAAAATATCAGAAAGGCTAGTGACGAAAAGAACATTAAGGCAAAGACTAGGAGAGAGAGAAAGAAAGAGGGAGAAAGAGAGAAAGACAGAGAGAGGGACAGACAGAGAGAGGGAAAGAAAGAGAGAGAGGGAAAGAGAGAGGGGGGAAAGAGATAAAGGGGGAAAGAGAGAGAGGGGGAAAGAGAGAGAGGGGGAAAGAGAGAGAGGGGGAAGAGAGAGGGGGAGAGAGAGGGAGGGGGAAAGAGAGAGAGGGGGAAAGAGAAAGAGAGGGCAAGAGAGAAAAAGGGAAAGAGAGAGAGGGAAAGAGAGAGAGGCAAAGAGAGAGAGAGGGAAAGAGAGAGAAGGGGAAAAAGAGAGAGAGGGAAAGAGAGAGAGACACACAGAGGGAAAGAGAGAGAGAAAGACAGAGGGAAAGAGAGAGAGAAAGACACAGAGGGAAAGAGAGAGAGAGAAACACAGAGAGGGAAAGAGAGGAAAAAAGAGAGAGGGAAAGAGAGGGAGAAAGAGAGAGACAAAGAGAAAGATAGACAGGATTGCGTACTGCAAGAAGAGGAGAAAAAGATGGAACAAAGAAAAACCACGGCTCGTAACACACTGTATATAAGCGAGGAGACTCAGTTTCGGTTCTCAGTAGGGGTGACGAATGTTAAAAAAAAAAAAAATATATTAAAAGGGCAGTTCTGAAGCAGAAAAGAAGTTCAGGACGGCAAGTAACGTTAGCAGCACGACGCAACAAGAGCGGAAACCCGCATGCGCGTAGGTAGGCAGAAACAGGCCCAGCTGCGGAAATGCTCGGCGACCGTTCGGGTGCGCAGTGGTGCATCGAGGCGACGCGAGCGCAGCGAACCTCGAGGGACCCACGACGCGAAGGCGGAGGTGGAGCGAGTATTGATTCTGAGCGTGTCAACCACCGATGTCATTAGTCCCGTAAGCGTAGTGCATGATATACATCGGGAGGTGGAAGTGTTCCTTCTCCTCTGGAATACGAGTTCCTGCAGCTGCCGTGACGTCGGGTAGTTGGTTTCTCTCTGTAGATATCTCTCTTTTCGCGGCACCGCCCCTGCCGAGACAAGCCGTGAAAGCACCCGACAGCTCTTCCGATATGTCTGGAAGTGTAGTGCTTGCACGCGTAGGTGCATTACATCGCAGGGAATAAGGATGAGAAAAGAAAGCGCTGTTCGGTGCTGCTCCGACATTCACCTGGTATTGACCGGAGACATCCACGGAAAACTTCCGATCACATCAGCCGGCCGCTTAAATTCTCTTCCAGATGGCGGATGCGGAATTCGACCAAGATATACCAGGAGAAGTGGCCCAGGGCAACTGATGTCATTGCAGAGGTGGTGCCCGGGAGGTTCTAGGATCGATTCCCGACGGTTACAGGATTTTCGACACTGGCTATATAGCTAGGTCGAATTCCGTTGCTGTCTGGAGGTGAATTCTAGCTTCGGCTGATCGGTAGTTTTCCGTTGTTCCATCGATCAATACCAGGCGAATGCCGGAGAAGTATCCAAACGAATGGGCCTCGCACCACACGCGATCTTTAGTTCCTCTTCCGTGTTCTATCCTTCCCCTCTCTCTCTCTCACACACACACATACACTACACTGTCACATATGTCGGGAGTATTGAGCTTGTCCAGAGGTTCCCCCTTGGCGGGAGATCCGTGAATAGGGAAAACCCCGCTAGCCAACGGTAGGTCGGGGCCGGATCTTATAATTCCATGGGGAAAGATCACCGCCAATTCTAGAGGGAAAAAATCAAATACACATACGGGACTAATGGCTTTAGAAGTTGTCGCTCCGGAATCCCTAATCAACTAATCAAAAATCGCCCTAGCTATACAGTTAGGGTGGAAGTTCAGCCACCACCAAAGACTCCTGGGTGAACGACGCTGTAGAAGCGAAGCCGATGCCGCAGAGATATCGCATCCGCTGTGTGGAAGAGGAGGCGGAGGTGGAGGCGGAGGCGCTTCATTAATATGCAATATCTGCGCCGCGCGGCGCATGTGCGCGGGCCGGGGGCGGCGGGGGTTATCGCGGGGCGGCGGCGCCGGGCCGTGAGCGGCGGCCCGCGGGGCGCCGGGTCGCCGAGCCCCACTACGTCACGCGCGCGCCCCGCCTACAGCGCTCTCCCAGACGCTGCGCTGGCTGCACCCGGCCCCGCCCCGGCCGGGCGCCCTCCGCGGGAGCATGTGCTTCGGCCCCCGCGAAGAAAGGGGAAGGGGCAGTTAGAAACGGCGAGCACAAATCACGAACGGGCCAGAAATATATTTAACATAAGTAATTTTGTTATTTACTTAATTATTTTTCATCATTAGATAATTGAAGGGCTCAGTGGAACAAGAGGCTACCCCACAATTTCTGTGAAATTGAGTTATTAGCATTATATAAAACTTCAAACATTATTCCTTTTAGTGTAATATGTTATTTAAAAGTAATATGAACTTAAATTCAAGTGTACTGCGTTTAAAGGTATTAAAATGTACTAAGTTATCATGATCTATTGTGTGATAGCCCCTTGTTCTGCTGAACCCTTCAATTATAAAACCAAATAGTTACAACGTAATAATGTAACAGTTTACTGTACTCTGAAAATATGTTGCAAAATTATCCGATATCACCAACCGCACTTCTCTTTTCTGGTTTCCAAATTATCAAATTTTTCGCGTCCTCTCGCGTTCCAATAAAAATATAACCATACTTCATGTTTAATATGATTTCTTGAGAAAAAAATATTCATTTGTACAACAGTCTACATAATTTAAATTCAAAGCCGTATTTTACACTGAATTTATTATCTTATGTATACTACTTAGTGGAAACATTCCATTACATTCCGCGATTCAACAGAACATATGCAGAAACACAGCTGAAGCAGTCATGATGTAAGTGATTTACGTGCGCGACGTTAGCATTAAAACAAGTCTCTAAATTTCACGAAAAGAACTGCGTGTTTCCGCAATCCTTCATAATTCAAAACTGAACAAAAGATTAGAGGAGGTAATATGCGACGAGGAAGCGCGCTTGTTCCTTCCAGGTTTATTTTCAGCCAGCCCGCGCGCCTGGCGAAGAGGGAGCCTTCTTCATCCGCTTTAGATCTTGCGGTCGCGCGCCTGCCATGTTGATGCGCAGCAAACATAGATGAAAAGACAACAGAAAAGTAATTAAAGATTTCTTGCGCCAAAGGCAGATTAACTCCTACAGAGATGGTCTGCATTCGGATCTGTGAATATCAAAGAGCGACTTAGGAAAGACGGGCAAAATGAAAACCTTCCTGCAAAAAGGAAATTTAAGAGTTCGATGCTCTTTGGCTGAAGGAATAAGGATCGAATATTTCTCCATTTACGCAGGTTGTAAACCGTAGCATGATTTAAAAATAATTGCGTAACATTTAAAAAGAATCCGCCTGGTTCATTTCGCATCGATGTTTAAAACGAGTGTCCCAAAGAGAATTCTCAATAATCAACTACATTTGTTGATGTTTTTAATCATCTAGATGTATCTATCCTAGAATTGTAATTGTATTTGTTGTGGAAGTGCAATCATCAATCACTGGTTAAATGTGGAAAAAAATTGGAATATTTCAAGAACTGAAGAATTTTGATGCTCAGATTTGTAACTTCAATTCAAATACATTTCCATACACACTTTAAATACTACGTTTTGTCCATTTTATAAAAAGTCAGCATCGGAATTTATAACGACAAAAATATAAATTAAACTAAATTCTGTAGGAGTTATGAATTTAACGCCAACGTAACAGGTGCAAATTAACATAAGTGGAAACGACCAATACATCCTAGAGCGGCTCAGTATTCATCTTATGATGTGCGGAGAACGCCTGACTCCACAAAATCAACGTTAACGATTCCAGGTCAATTTTTGTCCTTGCGGCCTCAAAAGCATTTCATCACGACGTGATTTGAAGCTTCCGAGTAAAAAAAAAAACAACACATTTGAACTGCGTAATGGGTCGCACACAACTCAAAATAAACCACGCGCTATTCAGCCTGTTAAACAAACGCAGCTCTTCTCTCAAGAGGGACTCGCTCCGTTATGAAAAGCGCATGAATAGCCCATAATAGGACGACTTAAATCAATCTCTATTCAGGATGTGTACGCGGGGGCTTTAATCCTCCCTGATGAACGCCATGTTGCTAGATCGTTCTGTGGGCGGCAGGGCGGGCGAGCGGGCGAGCGGCCAGGCTCGTGGTCGCCCAGGCGGATGTGATTTCTGCATTGTCCGGCGGGCAGAGCAGGAAGTGCCGAGCGCCGACAGCGAAGCTTGTGGTCTTTCCACAAACTAACGCTTCAACTTCGTCGCCCTGCTCAAGCGGCTTCCCCTCGGCTTGCAGCAAGACGGACTAATTAATGGCGCTTGCTTCCGACTCCCGTCGAGGGGGCTGGAAGGCCGGGATGGCGGGGTAATGACATCGGGAAGCAATCAGCTACCAAAATACTCGTAATTCGTTTTTACAAGCAGAGCTTAATTAGTAATTTTGAGAAAAAGTTGAAAGCAACAGTGAGCGTATAAATACTGATACGAACAATTATTAGGATTTGCATCTATGTCCTGCAATGCTGGAAAACTCTTATAGTAGGACGTAATGCGTACCCCACAGCACAAAAATTGGAACGAATTTCATTCATTATATGTCAAAACTACTCTTTTCATCTGAGGGTGCTCAAAACAGATTATACCACTGAAATTGCAAATATTGACATAGAAACCAGGATGTTTTCTCTGTACCCCTAGCTGTACCCACAGCACTACCCACAACTCAAGAAAAGTGAATGTGATGCTACAGAATGGCACTTTCGCTTTCTAGATAGCTTCTTATTCCCATGAGCGTGATCTGGATTTCCCCCCACCCTCTTCCCAACCTCTTTTCGCAGGCGTCTAAAAGCCCGGGGCCGGCGAAACGTAAACATTTCAGGTGGGTAGGATCATGGGAATTTTCTTAAAAAAATTATAACGGTTTAAAATACGTAGTTTATTCAACATTTTTATAGTTTGAATCAACGCCTAAAATGTCGCTGCGCAAAAACTGACACTCGTTTTTAATTTTATGAAATGAATTCACCGATCAGTTTCACAATATCGATCTTCAACGTACTCTGAGTGCGAGTGCAAGACCGCTATTTGATTGAGTCGATTTTACAGCATCATCGAACGCAAGTAATTTTTGACCCGGTAAAGCACAGAAACTGTGCTCTCGTTATCGATTTCCGGAATTGAGAAGTTAATATACATGTGTATATCGTATATAATCAATAGTTATCAATTATGGTGACCTGTGATCGGTCAAATCTCAATTATGGCGACGTTTGAGGGGAGTTCCCAAAATGCCACGCATTCTGTCGTTTTAAGTTTAAAAGAAAAAAGTAGGTAGGTACAAAAAACACGAAAAAAAGAATAAATATTTTTCTGCACAATTTTATTTAGTTATTCTGTTAAACATCAGCGCATTCACAATACTGTAATTTAACCTCTAATATTTTTGCGTGCAATGCTACACAAACTTCTTTGACTGTTCCAAAGAGCACTTTTGCAGCCAAACTCATCAGAATTTCGTATCTGACGACATTCAAACTCCTGAACTGACAAAATCACGAATTCTAAAGCATTCTTTCTTGCGAGATCGAAATAGTTTCTCCTTCCAGAAACCAGAAAAACGATCTCCAACTCTCCATTTCAACACTCGTGCCATAGAATGCCGCGTGTCAGCAAGACATCTCGTTATTGAAAACAGAAGCAACAGGCAAACACATGATCGTGAGGGAGAATTGTCTTTGCAATGCAACGGTGTGATGGTTGACGCTGAAGAATCTATTAGCGTGATGCGATGATAATGAATCACAGTTGTGGATGCTGATTTCGTTTGTTCAGAATGTCAAGAGGCATTTTTAAGCCGTGTAATTGCATCGCAAAGTAGCAGAGTAACTTACGAGAACAACTTTTACCCCGCGTTTCGCTAAAAGATCTCCACTTAGCTGCGCCACTCTACCAGATACGAAAGTTTAACGAGTCTTCGGGTCTCGAGGGAGAGGACGGGACGAGAACGCGCTTAGGTCGTGGGAAGGGAATCGTGGATGAGATGACTATCAAATAAGAGGAAGATTTTTCGAATTGGGGAAGAAGTCTTGGGCTTCAAGACAAATATTCTTGAAAGGACACATTAACATACCCCCTCACAAGTGGTATTTCTGGAAGAGCCACAATAGTAAATGATGGTGCTACACGGTGGCTTAGACCTTCTAATACTAGTTAGTTTTTTTAATTGTTTTTGGTCCGGGATAGCGTTTTCGTTCTGCCACACCCTCTTACCAGCTTTCGCCGTCCACACGACAATTTTTTCACATTTTCTCAATTTCTCCTTCCCCTAATGGTAAAAGGAAACATGACTTTAAGGATATTATAGAAGAGTAAAAACTCGTCCTACATGGAAATTTTCGTTGAAAAATTGGGGGCTGTTATCGAAAAAAAATGGCATTTGAGCGGTTCTGAAAATGCGTAATTTCGATCCCATTTTCGCGGAAAACTTTTGAGTTTTCGAGAAACGTTTTCAGTCATCATTTGAACAACTTGTACCCACAATTGGAACAAAGTATTTCAAATTGGTGGTAGTGAAAATATTTACGATGTGAGAGAAATAGAAAAATAAAAACATTACAGTATTTTTTGAAAACATCTAACAAGCAAACATACAAACAAAAGAATACAACGAAGGAACGTTTATATGATTTCCAATAGGGCATTTAACATTAGTCCCTTCAAATGTTCAATCCGTTTTGGACAAATTCTAGTTTTCCAAATGGATCCGTTTTGGAGAAATCCTGCTTTTTGTTATTTTTTTAATATTGTGCATACTTCACTCAAAACTGTACGAAAACTAAAATTTTCAAAAAGTGAACCTAACTTAAATGAGAGAACTAATTCTGAAGAAAACATTTTATTTAGAAAAAATCTCTATCTTCAGTACTGTAGTTGCAGAAAGACGGAGAAATTTATTCATACTTTGGTAATTGACGAAATTTCAAGAGTTAACAGTGAAAATCGGACTTATGCCATATTTATAAATGTGTTTCACTTTATTCTTATTTTTTGAATTGAGGCCATTTTTGAGAAATTTTAGCAAATATCTCGGGGGCTTCTCGAAAATTCGAAGACTAGTTCAGGCGCTAGTGTTGTTCACGGACGGACGTTTTGATGTCAATGTTTCGTATCAAGAACCAAGGACCAAAACGTGAATTCTGACTATACAATCTGTTAGAGCAAGTAATTTACTACATATTGGGACAAGATTTATATATACGTACGTGCATGAGAAAGTAAAAATCCGTAACACGGAAGTATAGAAAATATAAACATAAAAAAATGCTCGCTTTTCTGGATGACGGTACACTTTATTCAAGTATTCAACGATATACTTTATTAGGCCGGTCATATTACGGAGTCAATTCAAAAAGCGTTACCAGTGAAGTGCAAGCCAATTATAAAAAATATCAACATCAAAAGTAATATTTCAATGAAGGTAAATTATACTGCACACTGAATTCATAAAACATGTTTACATTTCATCTCCGTCGTTTTATTAGCCTGATATTCTCATATTAGGCAGTGTTCATTTTCGCATTCTATTTGCGTAATGCACAATGTTTGTAATAAACATGCTTCATATATAAGCCATAGTAACATGCATTGAATCACGATGTATCGTATTTCAATCATACAACACCATTTGTGAAATTCCATTTCAGTAATGGGCTAAATAACAGTAAATAACACTAAATATATTGTTTGAAAATATGTGAAAGTAGAAATCAAGCAATTCAATATATGGAGATATGGTGATGAATAAACAATCATTTAATTTACATTAGAAAATAGTGCAATACCAATAATAGTTCCTAAGAACCATAATTCAAGAAAAACAGCAGTGCAACTACATAGGGACAACTTTCTGGAAGCATATTTAACCGTCTTATTATACTGTCGTACTACTTAGTTGGAAAATCTGCAGCTACGAATATTCCAACTCTCTCAGGAACCTCCTTCACTTCCTTACGAAACTCAAGTGTCAAAATTGTTATTGCAACGGCTTTAATTGTTTAATTAATAAATAACAGCAGGGCTCGGCTCTAATAATCGCACCCCCCACAATTATTGCTAAATTGTAAGTAACCATTTTTATCAAAACTTTCGGAATAGTGTAGAAAACAATGTCGCATAACACTGTATTCAAACGATACCGTCCGGCAATATTTTTACAAATTCAAATTTTCTGTAAATTTTCGTGAGGTTTTTCTTGGTATTGTCTACATTGTTTCATATAATTCAATAGAATTCCCCGTATGATGAACGTGAATTTACTCAAAATTTGTATTCCCTTGTGCAATGTTAGTGAGGCCGGACACACGTATCTACATTTCTCCATAATTGTTTACCTATTTTCCTTCACGTCTGAGAGATTTGTGATCCTCACTGCTGCCAGATGAACACAATTTTCATTTATGCGATACCGTACTTGATTCATGTTTGCAGTGCAAACAAGACCTTTTGTTTGGAATTAATGTTAATTGTGTCATCGCTGTAGGCCACGATAAATGGAGATTGTTTACGTTATATGGGATTCTGCCGAGATCGCGACAGCCTGTATAATTATTGCGGTGCCATATACACAGCATAGCTACAGGAACGTAGCAACATACACGGCCCTTCGGAACTAAAGCTCCTCCTGCAATTAAAGATAATTCTGCTTAATTAATTTGTTTGGCGGTCAGCAGTCATGTCTCTCAGCAGATTGAAAGATAAAATTTTACATTTAGTCTAAAAAATGCCGTAAGAAAGTGATATCAAGTTATCTACTTTCACGTTTCCTTGAGTTAAAAATCCATAACAATTTTGAAAACGAGTTTCGTGAAGTATTACGTTAAATATATTTGTCAGTTTAGCCTTGAATGACGCATCTTCAAATGTTCACCTGCAAAGCTGTCCACGCAAAAAAGAGTCTACAGCACTCTCTCCACTCGTTCAGCCCCGACCTGTGTGTTGACAGCCGTCGCGCCGTCGAGCCACACCCACATCATCGCTAGCGACATTTACCTTCAGCGGGGCACCTTCGACCTGTTCACCCCGGCGCGCCCTTCGACAGAGCATCTCACCTCACCCGCGCCTTATCTGCGCGGCGCGGCTGCCCTCTGGCTGCCCCGTGTCGCCCGCGAGCGTTATCTCGGCGGGAGCGCCCACGCATAAAACGCAGACAAAGCCGCTGGCGTCTGCGAGGCGCCGAAGGAGGGGAGGTCGACGATGCGCCTCACAATGCGCGGCTTGATGCGGTTAGGGGGGGGTGGAGGGAAGGGGAGGGGGAGGGGGGCGTGGGGTGGATCCGCACCGGTCGAGGAAGCCGCCCCTCGCCTCCGTGTGGCTAGGCGAGGGGCGGGGATTTGGGGGAGGAGGTGGATTAGGTTCGCGTGCGGGGAATGGCACACGCGCGAAGCGAGGGGGGTGTCAGGAATCGATGAGAAGATGATTACAAAGCTCGCATGAAATTGTTTAAGGTAGTGAGATGGAGTCTCAGGGGGATAAAATTGGAAATATAGGTATTGTGAGAATGTCCAGTCACGGGTTAACATTTTTGATAATTAACAACCCTAATGTCAATTTTTTTCAAACACAATAACAAGGTATATTTTACCTTATTACTAACTTACAGTTCTCACATTCGAATCTTTAACGATGGAAAATACAAACACAAGAAAAATTGATTATCTATTCTCCGATCCAGAACGTGGTAGACTAAGGTTAACTTGGCGCCCGCTAAAAACTACATCAAAATCTCAAATATTTATTATATTTCAAAGTAGAAATGTTTTATGTGAATGAGCATATTCTCCGTTTAAACCTTCATAAGGAATATGAACTCATATTGCGTCAAACGGTTCTCATATTAAATTCCTTAAATTAAACTCCTCTTTCACATTCCGAGTACCTACGCTGCTACACAGCGAAGCGTCATTTGTTCCCAACTGGTGAATTCAGTCTGTCAATGCAACGCGGGATATTTCTACTCTCTGGAATAAACCCCGAACGAGACCTGACGACCTTTACGAATGTAATTACATTTCCTCCGGAGAAACGACAGTTTCCGGAAACTTAGCTGCGCTTGAGCTGGCTCCCAAGCAGACTTCAAAGGCCGCCGTGCGACTCGATAGTTGCGACCTGCTTACTGCTTTTGGAGACAGGGGTATCGAGGTACGAAGAGATTCGTCTACCAACAACTTGCAGCTTTGAAAACAGCTGTGATTCGTCTCGACAGTCCACATCTTCACGAAATGTTTTAAAGGAGAATGGTAAAATGTACGTGACAAATATTTCGTGGAATTTCAACGCAAATGGCCAACAAAAGAAAGGGAAATAAAACTACAGCTGTACAAGATTCGAAAAATAATTTTCAGAAATTTCTCAATACTTACTTTCCTTATTAACTGTAAAACATATCCAACATAGTATTTTTAGTGCTAGCTTATACTTAAAGAAAAAGAGGTAATGTTTTAATTTCAAATTTACCTTGTTTCTCTCAATTAATAAATGTTTGAAAGAGAATATGGAAGGGTTTACTAGCACTCCAAACACAGCACAGGAGAGTGAGAAGAGTAAATGAAATTGACGAATAAGCTATGAGAAGAACGAATGAGGCAGGAGGGTGTAATGCTCATTTAGCTCGAGCGTTTGAAAAATGAAATACATGAAACGCTGATTTAGTGCCCTGTGGAAGCGTGACTATTTCACTAATTAATACGGTCATAACGAATGCAATACATCCGACGATGTTCTGTTCGTGGATGCAATTATTCCAACACATCACTTTACAGAGACTCGGAGTGATCTCGGTAGAGAGACGACAAACAATCATTTGTTGATCTCCTATGATTTCCACCGATTGCGGGTGATTATGATTTGTTAAAGAGACTTCTCGCATTTGATTCGCAAAAGTGTATTATTATTTATTACACAGGTATGTTATTAAACATTATTAGCTTCTCTTGAATAGTAGATGATTTTGATATGTCTACATTTCAGTTATCATAGAAGCATTGGGCAATGTGGTATATGAATGTGTTCTGAAACTAAAACAAATTCGAATTTCAAATTACCAAAAATGAACATTTATTTAAAACAATAATAAAATCCGATTAATGTTGCACTAAAGAAAATTAACGACGAGATTCATAATAGCCCAGAAGAATAAAGGAACATTTAAACCATTTATCTTTCGAGGCTGCGTGTCAAAAATCAAGAACGATTTTCTTCCCCCACGGCGGCGCGAGAAGGTACGCAAGCGGACTAGCTGCAATTCATCAAAACACGGGAGCGGCGGATCGGAGAGATAGAAGTGTCAAACCCTTTCGCGAAGAAAACTGTACTTGGGCGAGATAAAGGCGCGCTTCATTGGCCTGCGTATCAGCACGTCGGCGACTTTGTTTTTGATAGATCGCCCGTCGCCCGCAGCGATACCGGCCCCGGGGCGTGGGCAAGGGGGGAGGGCGAGGGCGCGGGGGAGGGCGCGGGCGCGGGCGAGGGCGCGGGCGCGGGCGAGGGCGAGGGCGAGGGCGAGGGCGAGGGCGCGGGCGCGGGCGAGGGCGCGGGCGAGGGCGCGGGCGAGGGCGCGGGCGAGGGCGCGGGCGAGGGCGCGGGCGAGGGCGCGGGCGCGAGCGAGGGCGAGGGCGAGGGCGAGGGCGAGAGCGAGGGCGAGGGCGAGGGCGTGATTGGGCCTCTGGGCGGGCGAGGGCACGGGGGAGGGCGAGAGCGAGGACGAGGGCGCGGGTGAGGGCGAGGGCGAGGGCGAGAGCGCGGGCGAGGGCGCGGGCGAGGACGCGGGCGAGGGCGCGGGCGAGGGCGCGGGCGCGGGCGAGGGCGCGGGCACGGGCGAGGGCGCGGGCGAGGGCGCGGGCGGGGGCGAGGGCGCGGGCGAGGGCGCGGGCGAGGGCGAGGGCGAGGGCGAGGGCGAGGGCGAGGGCGTGGGCGAGGGCGTGGGCGAGGGCGAAGGAGAGATTGGGCCTCTAGGCGGGAGGGCGCCGCTCCACGCCGCGCCGTGAATTGATCATCGCGGCGCCCTTATCTCCAGGGCGCGAGGGGGGCGGGGGCGGAGGAGGCTCATTCGTCTGAGCGCCGCCGGGAGCGCTGGAGCGTGGAAAACCAGAGGTAAAGGTGCCGCTTGCGCGGGACGGCAGTGCGGGTGGCAGCGTCAATGGCAGGGACCACGGGGAGCTGTGATGGCAATGATAAGGGCAGTAATTGTGGCGGGGGAGGGAGTGAACGGTAGGGAAGGGGACGGAAGCAGGGGTTGGGATTGTAGCGATGTCGGGGTGGGAGTGGTGACAGTGGCTGCGATTGGGAACGGTGGTAATGGTGGCGGCGGAGGGTGTGCGTTTTAGTGGTAGTAGTGGCAGCGTTGGAAGAAGTGGCGCCAGCAGTGATAACGGCAACAGCGGTGGCGGTGGCTGTTGGAAAGGGAAGGTGGCGGCGAAACCAGCGTCTCCAGCAAAGGCACAAAGTCTTTGCGTTGTGTAGGTTAGTGCTGTGCGCCCCGGTGGTGGGTGAATTGGTGACGAATGCCCGCAGTTGAAAGAAGAAAATGGCGGGGTCACGACGGGAAGGAAGGGGAAGAGGAAAGATATATTTTTCACACTTGCGTTGGTAAGGCCAACAACAGAAGATTAAGAGTTGAAAATGAATAAAAAAAACCGCAATGAATTAGAATGAAAAACGCACTAAAAATAAAATATCGAAAAAAACACTATGAAATCATCCATTAGTGACATTCAATCGAAATGGAGACAAACGAGGGCGAGAACATCGAACAACTCGTAAGCGAAGTGAAGAAAGCTCGAGAAGTGTCAAAAGCGAGCGACATGAGTAAATGAACTGAATGAGCGGCGACCTCAAGCGTCACTGAGAAAAACCGCTGACGGAAACCGACAGGCAACGGGAATTCGAAGGTTGAGGCAGGAATCGGACGGCAGGCCGTTGGGTGGGGGCGACGGTGGCGCGCCTCGTGGGAGGGGGCGGAAGACGCGAGTGGCTTCTCCTCCGCCCAAGGCCGAGCGGCGCCAAGTCCGAGGAGAAAAGTGGGGCCCGCGAGGCAGATAAGAAAAAGAAAAACGAGGCGATTAAAAAAGATAAAAGACCCGTTGTTAGCGAGACAAAGCGAGGAGGCGATACAGGAGGCGAAAATATATATATTGGAGGACGCGTGATAAGCCAGGAGCGCCGGGAGAAATGGATCTGAGGCCCGCCACGGCAACGTGGGAGCTCGGCTTCAATAAATATTTGCGAGTCCGATGTGAGCGCATACAGTGGAACCAGGGACTGTCAGCGCAGTTCTGAATCATCGGTTGACAGCGTTATAAATCCTTGGATGGTATGCATTGAATCAACATACGATCGAGCTATGAATGATTTTACACAATCGCATGGAAATTGGCATGGCAACTCGTTACTTTCACATTCAAAAACAAAATATTTGTTCCGTGTTTTGCGTTGCGAGTGCTGCAACGAATTGCTGCTCTACTGACTTTGTTCGCTGTTTCTGACAGTTTTTCATAAAAAGAACATTGAATCGCCAGGAAGCGGAGCAGTATCGACTCTCATTTTCCTGTCTTGGTTGGAGGATCATCTCTGCATCCCGGGTGAACCTACAGCGCAATATTAAATGTGATGTTGGAAATACTATGTACAAGCATAAATCAGGATACGCCATTTGAAAGCTTTGTTTTCGTAGAGAGAATTGGATATGCTTTCCAAATTATTAAAAAGCGAGCAGAAACCAAGACGCTACTTCGAAATTCACACATAAAATCTGAGCTGCACCCGCATCCCATCTCGGCAGCCAAAATTTTTTTCTAGATAGGGTTCAATCTTCTCCACTAACCTTCGCCTCAATTTTTCGTTATCAGTGCCGGCGCGTTTGCTTCGGCCTCGTCATCGCCGTGGTTCGTTCCGCAAACGGGGCTGGCTTCCCGCGCATATTTGCAAGAAAGTAACCCTCTGCTCCGCGCAGTATTGGGCAGAGAAGCCCCGACGCGGCTCAGGGTGGCGGAACGGGGGCGGGGGCGGGGGAGAGTCATTTCCATTGAGCAAATAACGGCGCCATTGTGGGGCGTAATATTCCAATTTTGGGGAGGCTTAGCCGGCGCCGCCGCGCGGGCGTCGCCACAAAAGGCCGGCTCGTTCTTCTCGCTGCGCTGCGCCGCGCCGCGCCGCGCCGCGCAGCGTCCGGAGCGAAGATGGGGCGGGGCAGAATAGGATGGGGGAGAGGGGCGGGCTGGCGAGGGCAGTGGAGGCGGAGCGGGGCACGCGGGGAGACACGGGGTGGGGAGGAAGAAAGCGAGGCAAGGAGGGCGGAGTAAGGTGCGGTGGGCCAGGGATGGGCGAAGCCGAGGGTGACGGCTTGGAGTGGGGCGGGGCGGGTAGAGACAGAGGAACGGCGCATGGCATGGCAGGGCGGTGCGCGAAGAGAGGAGAGCGGTGAGGGCCGGGGGATATCCGGGCGGGGTGGGGCGTTGTGGAGAGGGGTGGGACGGGGCGATGCGAAGCAGGGGTGGCGCTGTGGGCGGGATGGGCAGGGTGTAACGGGACGGACCGTGGCTGGGCGTGGCGAGGAGTGGTGGGGTGGGGCGGGGGAGTGGCGGGGTGTGGCGGGGGAGTGGCGGGGTGTGGCGGGGGAGTGGCGGGGGAGTGGCGGGGGAGTGGTGGGGTGTGGCGGGGGAGTGGCGGGGTGTGGCGGGGGGAGTGGCGGGGGAGTGGCGGGGTGGGGCGGGGAAGAGGCGGGCCAGGGCAGAACGGAGAGAGACGACGCTGCTCGGCTCCGCTGCGCCGGCGGAACTCCGATAGAAATTTGATCAAAACTTGGGCGGCGCTGCGGCGCGGAGGCGGCGGCGGCCGCGAAGTCCCGGGCGATCAGCGGCGGCGCGGCGCCGGCCCGCGGGATAACCCCGGAGGCCTCCGAGGAGCCTGGATCAATTACGGAGCGCGTGACGACCGCGGGGCCAGCAGGCGCGGCGACGGAAGCGAGGAGCGCGGCCGGCCGCAGTGCTCGAGGTGGGGCCTGATTTGCAGGCATTGTATGGGTTTGCACAGTAAGAAATATTGACCGAAGGTGGAATGGCTTAACTGAAGATCGACAGATGGCGACTCTGATACTAAATTGGGTGATTTTAGTAGGATGGAGGATCAGAAATTGTGGGATATCTCTAAAACTTTTGAAAACGTTAAAACATATTGATCATTAAGAGTTTAATTTTCAAATATTACGTGTTGTAAAGAAATACATAATCTGTAAAACATTTAGCCTTTTGCCTACGACAATATGCTTTTTGATTAACTTGTTATAGAAACATGATAGTCGTATCAGCTTACACAGCTTTCTATGAATTCATAATAAGACTGTTTCTTAAAAACGTTTCTTAACCTCTCAAGCTTCTTACCATAAATTATAGTGGCTGCTTGCAGTATATTTGTCTTGATACATAACAATGACCGTTTGATCATCGTTGATGAAAACGTCATTACATTACGACGTTCATATCCAACTTCGTAGATTAAATGTGAACGTAAAAGATTTAAAGAACTATCATCTCGTAAGTCACACAAGATGAGATTGATGTGAAAAAAATTACTTAGGAATGTGGATGCTAACAATACGAAATATTTGAAATATTTTTATGTAAAAATTGATCAAAAAATCGTACTTGAATTCAGGACATCTCTATATATGATTGGAGATTAAATAACTTTTGATTTAATCACTTAGAAATATAAATTATTATAGTGACTGAAAGGTCGTTCGTAATACATATCAAAAGACAAACATGGTTTGGAAGAATGCATTACGTCGAATGCAAAAGTAGCAATTATACCACACGTCAACCCTCTTCTTCAATACAAGTTCAGAAGGACTTAACAATTCATATTCCAGCATAGTGAGTAAGCTTCGCTTGGTATTACAATGCGCCAGAAAAGACTCCGCACGGAGCCAAATGAGGTGCTCCTATTAAAAATTGCAATTATGTTGGCAGCGACCAGAACACTGGGGAAAAAGTGATGGGGACAACACTTCCAACATCCGTTGTGATTGTGATAAGTACGCAATTAATATTTCCATTTGCTACAACTTGCAATTCGTGCTACCAACATAATTTCTGTTGCTAACAGGCTCGCCAGCCACTGTTGCCACTACGGAGAGACCTTTCTGACTGATAATTTCACGCATATCGCATCTACTTCCAGAAATAAAATAAAAACATTTAATCAATAACAGTATAAGAGTATAAATGCAAAAAAATACTTAGTTTGCGTTCAAAATAGTCATTTGTATGAATGTGTGCCTGTAAGGGGGGCGGAAGAAAGTCCAGCATACCACTTTTCCAGGTCAATTACAGCTTCAAGCGCTGCTCGCAAGTCTCGATTGCGCTGGCTGTAACTTTTTCGCCGCCGTAGTTGAAACAAGGCAGCTGGAAGCAGCGCCGACAGATTTACAACCGATGAGAGGCAGGCGCGGGCGAGGCTTCCCCGTGGGTGCGTAGCTTCAGGTTGCACCTGTTGACCGCGAGCCCCGTCTCCCTAACGACCGCTTCCTTGAGCTCCTTCACGGCGGAAGTCGCCTCCTCAGGGAAGAGGCGCGCTGGCAGAAAGTCAAGCCACGGAGCAGCTAACGACCCCTCGATAGAAATGCAGTTTTGGCGCCTTGCGAGGGAACCAACACTGAACGTAAAAGGATAATTCCCCTTCTGCAGAAATGTATTTGAAATAAAAAGTATGCAAAAACTATTTGCTTAGAGGTGGATTCTGAATACACAAGATCGTAGAGGAAGTAATTTACCACGAATAGAATCAAAATTTAACCACTTTTCAATACCAGGTCCCGGCAATAAGACAATTTTCGAAAAATCGTCGATTTCCGGCATACGATTACAATACTTTCTCCTCTTCTTACGTAATAAGGCGAGAAATTAAAAACAATAAAATCGGTTGTTCGGTTAAGCAATATTCCTATGATAAATGCATAATCATGTAGAGCACTGAACGTAGCAAACAAATAGGTTCGGAAAATAATAAGAAAATTTTCTCTATTTGGGAAATTGGTTTTACGGTTATATTAAATTATTCTATTATTTTATTTTAAAAAAAATTAATTGTTCGTTATTTGGAAACTTCCACAATGTCCTTCACCATTCCAGAAAGTCCGCTTGTCATAACACATTCCCGTGCATTAATTGTTCACGAACCAGTGAAGGAGCAAGTGAACCGAAGTTTAATTACAGCTCATTCCGATAGCCAATTACAGCCCTAAAAATCAAAACATTTTTGTTCGCGCGGTCACAATGAATTCTGGACGGGAAACGCAATTTTCGAGCAGTGACTAAGTGTGTAAACGAACGCAGGGCAATGGCATTACACAAGGCAAATTGTGTCACAATGCAACGATAAAATTGTAACATCTAAGGTACTCAGCATTGCTGAATGTAGGCGGCCAAAATGAAACAAGAAAACCAAACAGACGAGAAAATTCTTTTTGGTTTAATAATTAATTTTTTTTGAGAACTCAATTTTCATCACACTGAAGATAACTTAAAAAATTCTATTTAAACACTCTTCTATATTTAATTCAAGAGCTTGTTTAGCGCGCCAGGAAAGTCTTTCCGCAGTGACTCCTTGCTGGTGAGCGTTGTTACAACAGAAATAATGTTGGTAGCACGAGCTACAGCTCGAAAACGTAAATTGCAGACGCACCACAATCATAATAGATGTCAGAAGTGTTGCCCTGTCACTTGCTTTGCAGTGATCTGGTTACTACCAACATAAATTGTTAACATTGTTAACAATGCAGAAAAATCATACTTGCAATTCGTGTACCGATGCAAATACGTTTTCTATAACCCAGAAACGAAAATGACTATTTTTCAAATATTGCTAATCTTGCGATTTTTAAAATATATTTTTATTTATTTATATTCAACTTTTACTTGTCTTTCAACTATTTATAGTTAAAATGACGGGAAGGGATTCTGGAACTCAAGAAAACGCGCGCAGATAATCTTTTCCCCCTTACGTCACATACAGTTTTTACTTTTTTTTTCCAAAATTCAATTTTTAATAGAAGGCCCTGATTCTGTTCGATGCGGAGAGCCTTTCTGACGCGTTGTATATGTACGCAAGTACGTGAAGGAAATTGACCTTTCCGTAACAGAATCAGAGAGAGAGAGAGAGAGAGAGAGAGAGAGAGAGAGAGAGAGGGTTAATCACTCACCGGACTGAGGTTCTCGACGGAGTTGGTGGAGGCCTCGGCGTTGACGCGCTGCAGGAACTCCTCGTACTTCTCGAGCGTGGTGAGGCGGTGCAGCAGGTTCTGCAGCAGCGTGGACACCTCCTTGCGGATGCCGGGCTCCGCCGTCACGCACTTCTGCGTGATGCTGCGCACGTGCGCCATGACGCGCTCGTCCCGGAAGTCGTACGGGAACGTCTCCGTCCACTCGGCCAGCAGCTGCACCAGGTGCGGGATGAAGCGGCCCAGGCGCTCCTGCGGGACCCAACACAAGCGCTCGCCTCGCATTCACTCCTTCTTTTATACGCTCGTACAATAATAATAACATCATCCTATTGTCCCCTAATAGATATTCAAGCCTTACATCCTTAAGGGAAGCAGTTGAAAGGCTGATCCAAATAATTGATCTCTCCAGGATAGAACACAACTGAGCCTCGGAGAGAGAAATGTGTCGCATGGTCAGTAGTGCCCCATACGCGATAATAATAATAATAATAATAATATAGCAAATGACAATATAAAATGCGAAAGCAGCGAAATTAAAAAGGATATTCCTTTTGGTCGCTAATGACCCAGGAGTTGATGCGACCTTAAATAATAAACACAAGAAAATACCTACCATTATCAGAGATCACGCAAGAAGACATTCAAAATAGGAACTCCTTTCGATCTTAGATGCAGTCATGGCGGATTGATTTCGAAGAAGTACCCAAGTGTAGAACAGGAAAAGCATGGACCGAAGAGAGAAAAAAGGCGCACAGAGCGGATAAAATGGAAGGCGGAAATGAACCAGTTCGTTCTGCGCAATTGACCCGCTGTGACACAGAATTGACTACAGGCGGCTTCTCCATTCGCGATTTGCACAACAGGTTCCCAATCTCCTGCGAATTGCGAATTGTCAGCTGCCAAAATCGAAGAGAAAGAAACCACCATGAGAAAGAAGATTAGAACAAAAAGTAAGAGAGTTGAGAGCTGACTCCGGAAATTGTCTTTATTTGTGGGCATTAGGCCGACATTTCTTCCGAACACCCACATTAGTGAATTCACATTTACAAAAATTGTAGTTGAGACGATCAGACGTAGGTGTTATTAAGTGACATTTCATGTTACAGAAGAAAATTCAATTTGTGCAATCAGACAATAAGTTTTGCAAAACTTTTTTTAATATTAACAAAATCAAAATCATCTTTAAATAACTCCCACAAGGAATTACATAAATCCTTTTCAGATAATTAATCCACAAAGTTGAAGGGAGTCGCATAAGCGTAAGCCGGGGCGTGTTCCATTAGCTACCTCAGCAACCTGTCGAGTCCAGGGCGGCGCGCGTGGCGTGAAACGGGCTCTAATGGAGTGTACCCACACGATAATCGCCACGCACGCAGTGTCAACAGGCGCTGCACTGGGCGGCGCTGGGGCAGGCAGCGGCACGCGTGGGGCAGGGCGATTCGGACGGCGGAGAGGAGCGGGACGGGGAGAAGCGGGACGGGGCGCGGCGGGGATGGACGGGTCGGAGTGGGACAGGGCGGGGCGGGGAGAGTGGGATAGAGTAGGTCGAAGCGGGACGGAGCGATTCAAGGCGGGGTGACCGGGGTGGAGGAGAAAGAAGAGGAGTGAAGATTGGCGGAGAAAGGAGTTGGGGATAGGAGGCGGAGCGGGGCGGGGCGGGGCAGGACAGGACAGGGAGGAGCGGAGCGCGGCCGAGCGGGGTTGGGCGGGGCGGAGAGAAGCGGGGCGGAGCAGGGGAGATGCAGGACGGGCGAAGCTGAACAGGGCGGAGCGGGGCGGGGCGGGGCGGGGCGGAGCGGGGCGGGGCGGAGCGGGGCGGGGAGGAGCGAGAGGGACGGGGCGGAGCGAGCGGGGCGGGCCGGGAGCGAGCGGGGCGGGGCGGAGCGAGCGGGGCGAGGCGGAGCGAGCGGGGCGGGGCGGAGCGAGCGGGGTGGGGAGAAACGGGTCGTGGCAGGGTGGGGCTGGGCGGAGCGGACCTTATCGGGGCGGGGCGGAGCTAGGTGAAGCGAAGCGATGTGAAGCGGGGCGGAGAATGATGAAGGGGAACTAGCAGCCGAGGAAGTGGCAGAGGGGCGCGCCCAGAGATGGAGCAGATTGCTGAGGGACAGCGCCAGCTGCAGGGAGAATTACGAGGGGCGTGCGAACCGCGGTTGAGGGGGGTGACAAGGACGCAGAAGAGAAACAGCCAGCGCTGCAGGTTCGCGAAGGCGGCGGTGGCGATGGGTAAACGAGGAGAGATGCTGCTGCTATACGCTGCATTCCGAGAACTCTCGTGCGCCGGGGGCAAACGGGTGTAGAAACAGGCGCGGAGGTAGCGAAGATATTATCGGGGGTGTTCGATTCATGAGGGGGAGTTTATGAAGAGGAAACAGCTGCAACAAAATATTACGATATGTAGTGAATAGTATTATGTTCACAAAATAATATCAGAGAAAATATTCTGAAACGATGAAGATCAATTTTGAAATGCCGAAATGAAGACAATAAATTCTGATAAGCGTAATGATGGGTTTTGTGCAACACAAATGCAAATGGCTGCAATATGACAAGAGCAAGGTAAACCGATGAAATATCGGCAAGTACGTTTTAGAAGTCTGTGAGTTTAGTATGCACCTAAGGCCGGCTGGCTGCCACCCCAAAGAGAAGACAAAATCCCGAGTGCAGCCGGAGCCGCAGAGCCGACGGCAGCGAGAGAGCGGGCGCAGGGGCGCTGGCGAAGGGCGCTCGGACGGGCGCTGGGCCGCGCGAGCGCGTGGGCCCCGGGGCGCGCACGCTGCGCACACAATCTGTGCCCTGAATAATGGCGTTCGGATTTGGACACGCGAGCGGAGCGGGAGCGGAGCGGGAGCGGAGCGCGGCGCAGCGAGGCGGCGAGGTGGGGTGTGCAGAGTGAGTCGAGGCGCGGGAGAATAGGGCCGCAGCAGGACGGGACGGGTCGGACAGGAGAGGACAGGGGCTCGCAGCACCGGGCAAGAGTGGACAGAAGCGGGAGGGGCGGGGTGAGGTATGGACATTGCGGGACGGGGAAATGAGAAACGGGGGGCAAGGTGGAGCAGGGCGAGGTGTGCTGGCGAAGGGCTGAGGTGGAGCGGGGGAGGGGTTGGGTAGTGTTGGGTGCGGATCGGTCAAACGAGGTAAGAGCGTTGCAGGGCGTGCTGGGGCGTGGCGGAGCGTGGTGGAGCGTGGTTAAAGCGAGGTAGAGCCTGGTGGAATGTGGTGGAGCGTGACGGAGGATGGCAGAGCGGGGCGGAGCGAAGCAGGGCTGGGTGGGGCTGGGCGGAGCGGGGCAGGGCTGGGTGGGGTGGGGTGGTGCGGGAGTGGTGCGGGGAGAAGCGGGGGTGTCGTGGAGCCTGGCGGGGTGGGTGGAACGAGGCGGGGTGGAAGAGAGACGGGGGGAAACCGGGCGTGGCGAGGCAGGCCAGGGCAGGACGGGGCGCGGTGGAGAGCTCGTACCACTTCCGCGCCGTCTGCGATTGAGATACGCCCCACAAAGCGCGGCCGGGGCTGCCGGTGGGGCCGACGGCGCCCCGCGGTGCCACTGCGCGGCGCAGTTGCTTGCGTGCGGGAGCAACTAGCGGCGACGGCGGCTGTATGCAATGGACGACGCCCCCGCCCGGCGCGCGTGCGTGCACAGCATTCAAGCTCCCCGTTCCCAAGCAGGCGGATTTACACACGACTAAGAAATTACTCAACAAAAAGCGTTACTTGCAAACTTGAATTTTATGTAAACCTAATGTAAAATTAAATGTAAAACTTCATTTTTGCAATTGCATTAAATATCGTTTAAAATAAGAGGAACAAAAGCAATAATGTTTTCATATATTTATGTTTCGCAAATAAATTTGAAACATGTATTGTGAAATATAACAAATATATAAACATTATTCCGTATAATTTAGTTTCAATGGAATTCGAATACGTATCTAAATATTTTAATGCAATTACAAATAGTGTTATGAGTATTTAAAAAACGTGTTACTAAAATTTTCAATTAATTTAAATGTATTAATCAAATATTCCACAGTTGAATTGTTAATTATCTACGGTTGCTTTGAGGATTGTTTATTATAGATAATGATAAAGTGACCTCTACCTCTATTAATGTAATACATTTGACACGCATCGAAGAGAAACTCTGTCAACGACTTCCCTCTTGCTCTTTAAAACGAAGAGAAACTCGGAAATAATGGGAAGAAACGCACAAATACGAAAGCAATTTTCTAAAAGAGCCATGGACTTCATTAGCCAAATTTCAAAACACATACTCCGCTGCATATTGATTCGGAACCCTTCCGCCTCCACCCCCAGCGCGGAAAAGCCTTTAACAAGAGCGCAGGTGGGCCCTGGGGCGAGGACCAAAGAGGGCGAAGAGAGCAAAGGGCGCTGTTCGCTTCACGCCTCGCTCTACCCTCGCCCCGCACCACTCCGCGGCCGCTCCGAGTCGCCACACGCAACCCCGCTCCACTCCGCCTCGCGCTGCCCCGCTCCGATTCGCTCCACCCCGCACAGCCCCGCTTCGCTCCGCTCTGCTCTGCCTCACTCCGCCTCGCTTCGCCCCCCTTTGCCCCGCTCCACCCCGCTCCGCCCCGCTGCACCGGTACCGCCCCGCTCCGCCCGCGCTGCGTCGGCCCGCTCCAACTTGCTCCACTCCGCCCCGCGCCGCGGCGCCCCACTCCACCCCGCACCGCCCTGCTCTGCTCAGCCCTCCGCCTTCCGCGCCGCCGCTTAGGGCGCCCGCGCCGCCACGTGGGCGTGGCAATATGCGCCCCGCGTGCGGCTACAAACGGCGGGAGCCCCGCGCGGAATCCAATTTCGGCGGGACGACAAGTTAATTACGAGAGCTTAAGGGTCAGGCGGCGGGATGGCAAGGAAAGGCCCCGCCGCGGCGTCGCTCGCTCAGGAGCACGGGGCGGCGCGCCGCGCTCCGAGGTGGGCGGGCGGTGGGCCTGCTTTTCGGAGGCGCCCTTGTAAAGAGCCACTCGCCGAAGGAAGATTCGAACCGACGAGACGCCGGGAGAATAAACAGATAGGGGCATACCAAGATGAAGGTGAGATGGGCGAGCTGTTGAAGAATGGGAGAAATATGAAAGCGGGTACATACGGCTGAACAGTAACAAAGTGGTCTGTGAAATATTTCGGCTAAAATTCAGGTTATGGTACGTTTGATCTGAACAGGTGAGCATCTATGCATACGAAAGTGGGTCTACTGTCGTAGGTGCCGCATAATAAAAATACCACTTAAGATGGTTTTAATGTTCTTAACTTTGTGAATCGTGCTATAGACCGCATGGAAAACAGGGTGAAATCGGTAGATAAAATCAAATAATCGCGCTAAACGATAGCCCTACGAATACGACACATTATGAAGAAATAGTGTTTGTTGACAGGAAGAGAACAGCGGTATGTGTTATTTTCCCTCTCCTGTCTTCCGTTAAGGTAAGACGGAACGACTGAAAGTCCCAATAGAGACGAAAGATAATAGAACATATGGTGACCTCCTCGACCCAAACGGCCGCGAAGACACGCTCTTTCGGCTCGAACGCTCCGAAGCGAGCATGTAGAGCATTTCTGCTTCGCCACAGGCAGAATCGACTTCGCAGGTGAACGCGACAGACCGCTGCCTCGAAGCTGCAACGAGAGGTTGTTTACGACCGCCAGACACAGGGGTCAGCGGCTGAGTTACAGTCGTCTTCGCAAGAAACAGTTGTTACACAAAGCAGCAAGAAAACCGCTCGAGGGTGAAGGGGGTGGAACTGCAATACACAGCAGATTGTTTGTATCTTCTGTGTGTACGAGTGTACTGTGTGAGTACGTATATGTGTGTGTGCGTGAGCGACAGAGATGGATGGAGAAGGGAGAGAGAGTGCGTGTGTGAGCATATGGACGGGAGCATGTTTGTGCGTGTGAGTGTGTCCGTGTTTATTGACGTAGTAATGGACACAGGACACGCATGATCGGAAGTTAATAAAACAAAATTGACAAACACAGAGAGTGAAAGAACGCGTTTAAATGATTATGAATCAAATGTACTTGCTTGCATATTTGCAAGTTCAGGAAACTAGTTAAAGATATCAATGCATCAAGTTTGTTGACTTTTTATGATTCATAAACACGAAGTGGCAGGGAAAGGAACACCACAATTAGGAGAAGAAATGGTGAATTTTGTTGCAGTGAGTTTAACGCCATTCATTGTGTATTATATACATTTTCATTCTGTTACTCACACTTTACATTTCAAATTTTATGTGTATCAGCAGAAATTTGCCGACCCGATGGCCGAAGTGGCTTGAGCGTGTGCCGACTCAGCGACTCGGTCTGAAGGGTCGCGGTTCGAGTTCCGCCATGGGCATGGTTGTCCGACCCTTGTCTTTCTTGTAGTATGTGTGTTGTCACGGAAGGCCTTGTGAGACTGCTGACCACAGGACGAGGAGCCCGCAAGTGTCTCTAGTGTAGCGGATAATATGAGTCCCTTATGAGCGAAATAGTGGATACCCGGCGTGGATAACCGAATTCGGCATCTCCTGAAGCTGGAAAATGCCTTCGGAAACAAATGAATCACTAGACATTTACTTTCTTCTTGCAATAACAGCTAGTAGCATGGTTTTTACTTAACATCATACACACTCATTACTATTTTTAAAACTTAACGAACATACGGTATACTGTCCGCGAGATTCGTTATCAATATTAATTACTAGAGACAAAGGCATGGCTGCATGGCATAAAATTCAAATAAATTCATTTATCAGTTACCAACACTTTTTTTGTTATTTAAGGTCACATAAACATCTAGGTCATTAGCGACAACTATTGCATATAACGGTATATTAAGTGTGAAGACGACATGATATGATGATAGGAGGTGAAAGAATGAACGGAAATTCAACCATGCCCGAGGCGGGACTCGAACCCGCGATACTTCGATCCGAGATCGCTACGGCACTACTGCCTTAACGATCTCGGCCATCCGGACCGGTGACCAAAACTTTACTTGTATATACCGAAGTTTCCACAAACAACTTTCCACTCTATCCAATGAACTTTTTTTTTTTTACAGTTTACTAAGCTTTATTGCACATACTGATAATTCTTAAAAAATGCTCCCAATGTTGTAGTGATCGTGCGTCATTGAAACGCGTCCTCACCTTAGCAGCAGGGCTGCGCTCGCCCAGCTTCTGCTGCGCCTCGCACACCGCGCACACCTCGCCCAGCAGCTCGTGCGGCTTGATGAAGAGGCGCGAGCTCAGCAGGAAGGCGAAGAGGTAGGCGCGGTCCGGGTAGTACTCGGCCGTCGGCACCATGTGGCGCACCAGCGCCTCCAGGGATCCGGCCACCAGGTTGCCGCCGTCGCGGTACACCAGCGACTGCGCACAAACACCACCACGTCAGTACAACTCTTTCATTGCCTTCTCGAACAATGCAGTACACAATATTTACAAAATGGGCAACATAAATGAACGACAGTAACGAGTTACGCCTTAAATCGTGTAATGTGACACATGCCTACGAATATAAACAAATAAAGAGCGAGAAAAAAAGGAGGTGGGGAGGTGGTATGCAACTGACATTTGGCCAGAATTGCTATCCATAGTACGGAAGTTCACACTACTGAAGGAACTACACAAATTCCAGAGATAGAGAAGTCGTGAATAATATTTTTGCAATGCGACTGGTAGAAACTTATACAAGAAGTGTTCTTATTTCTCAAGTAATTTAAGAACTCCAATAATCACAATTACTGGAAATTAATATTTTACACTTCAGATCTCGATAATCTGCCTTCGACAATATTCATCTTCAAGTTATTTGATACGATTGATGAGTTCCAGATGAAATGGTGGGAAGAGAAAACATGATTTCGTTTTACAGGAATTACAAGAACTATTTTTTCTCTCTCTAAAATATCAACGCAGGAATGCTAACCAATACCAAGGAGAAAAATTGTAGCCAACAAACCAGAGCACTAATATGTGGAGTCGCAAAGAGCAGTTAAGCAGCTATAATTTTGACAGCGAAAAATCACTTCCGCGAACAAGTGATCTTTCAATGTCAAATGCAACTCTGCCATGACGTGTAGGGGAAGCAGGCAACCCGTCAAAACCCAGAGGCGTCCAGTCGCCTACCCTCAGTTGCCTGCCTTCTCATGCGATTCTCATTACGCAGAAGCGCAAATGAAAGCTGTCGGACACTGCATTGACTCCCGATTTGTCATTTTTTGAGAGCAAGTTTAAAATGCGTCGTATGTCTCCTTCCGTTCAGCTGGATGACAAATTGCGTCAAACTTTTCAATCTGGCAGAACACAGACACACGCACGCACACAAACGATCGAATGTAATATTTTTTTGACGGAAAATAATGGCAACTATTTCGGACGTGGTTTCGGCGCAAGCGTACACATTAAGGGGATCAGAAAAATCCCCTGAAAGAAAGCGCGAAATCTGACGAATTTCCAAGCTGTCGTCGTTCTTCGTCCTAAAGCTTCGCCGCCACGGCCTTCAGCTCTCAGAGTGTTGCGTCGATAGATGATACGCACGATTGCCGCCGTTGACAGCGGGTCGTTTAGAGGCACGAACGGGAAAAATGCGAGGCGAATCGCAGAACGAAATGCATCGCCGAAGAATGCGCATTTATCTCTGAAGTGACGCTCGCCTCCAGGCTTTGTCCGGAATGACGCCGGGCTCCACGCGACGAATCATTTGTCACCGGGTTCGAATTATTTCGAAAACCGTGCGTGCAGCGGAAGACGGAAACTGTTTGACCTGGTGGTGCAGCAGTGAGGTTCAATTCACGTTGGTAGCACAAGAAGTTAGAGTGTTGATGCAGATACGTGATCTCGTGGAATGCATCGGGTAGATTGTAGATGTGGTTGGATAGTCGGGAAAAATAAATTAGTGCTTGGAGATAGTAGAGATGAGGTAGGTTTGTAAGTAGTTCAGATTATAAATTGATTTCACGAGTACTTGAAAATCTAAACGCTTTTTCCGAAAAGGAGGGACGGAAAGGGCCGAATAAAAGTGGCGACAAGAGGTTCACGCAGAGGAACAACTATGAAATTGTGCAAATCTCTACATTTTCGGGAATTATCACATACATGGTTGTGGTTTATAATCCGTCGACTGATCGACGGTATCAGAGTAGCAGGAAGAGTTGGTAATTAAGGCGATGCAGCAGAGAAGCGATCTGCAGTATCGACGACAGCTAGGGGCACCAAGCGAAGCAAGCTAGAATGTCACAACAGATTGCAGTCCAACAGCAGCGAGGACAAACGAACGAGAGGACGGGCGAGCGAATTGTAGCTCGAACGCGGCAACGGGCGAGAAATCGCATGCAGCGGCACGGTGCCAGGTCTGGCCGCGAGGCGCGCTGCGAGGCACGCCCTCATCTATCAATAGCGGCGCATCCATCTCCATCAGGCGACTGAGAGCGTCGCGCCGGGCGAGGCCGCACCCAGGGCCCCGGCGCCGAGGGCACGTCAGGGCCTCGCGCCCGTGCGCGCGCAATCAACTCCGGCATCCGCGCGTGGAATATGACAAGCGAGTTACGAGAAAGTTTCAGGTAAAGCGGTGCGACTGTACAAGAAAATGTTTCAGATCCCCGCTTTTTAATGACGAATTTGCAGAATTTGATTTCCAGAATTTTTGATAATGCCATCTTTAAAAGAAATAAGCAAGGGCAGAAAGGGATGACACTAAATGTTTAAAAATCACTTAACTCGTGGAATCTAATGGAATCAAAAGAGAATTCAAAAAAAGGTAACGATGTTGAATGTTTGTCGTGGTAACAATGTTGAATCCATCGTAACGAAATTCAAATAGCGGAATTCCAGTAAGTGAAGGTGTAGACTATGGTTGTATTAAAATGTATGAGGTCAGTCCCAGCAGGCAGTCGAAACCTAGGCAGAAGTTATTTCTAAGATCAGAATCCATTTCTCCAATTATACATCTCAATACTGTAGAAATTAAAACTGCTTCTCACACACCCCACAATTGATATTTCGAACGTATATAAAATCGGGAAATAATTATTTCTGGAGAGAAAGAAAACACGAGAGAACGAAATAGGATTGGATCAAAAATAACTAACAGAAAAAGTTTATAGAACAATTAGGAAACAAATAGGCCTCGATTTTTTACTTGTATTTTCAAACTTCACTCCGGTGTCGTTTTCACTTTCACCATACTAATGATCTTCAGAACAAACTGCCACAAATTGTTACATTCTCCACGCTTGTCGTTGGATGGAGAATGTAACGGAATTAATGGATACGGAATATACGGAATTAATGGCCCACCCGCTAATGAACCAAAAAGCACAAAACACTTTGCAACAAAACTCATCGCTTGCAGGTCTATAGCCGCCATCATTCCGCCATTTCGCGTAACAATCGCCACAAAATGGCGCGAGCGCCGCCGCGATAAGCGGCCCCGCCTCAGGGGCGGGATGCCATTTGAGCGGCCGAGCGCGTGGGAAGGCGGTTTGTCGCGGCCTCGGAGGAAGCCGCGGAGGGAGCGGCGGGGGGGGGGGGGGGAGGAGAGCGGGCAGGAAGAGGAACACAATTGCCGGAGACGCAGTTCTGCAATTAGAGCGTCTCTTTGTCCCCCCTGGGTGCAACAAGTCCCGGCCGGCCGCCTGCCTATATTTCACGGGATGAACGCGCGGCCACGCAGAGCGTCGTCGGGCGCAAGATTGCCCGCGCCGAAACACCGACCCCGCCGCTGTTCACGCTGCGGTGGCTGTTGGCGGAAACACGCCTGTGGGCTAGGCCGTGCACTTAGAAGGACACAAAAACATTAAGATGTTTTTCATATTTTTTATAGATGAAGAGTTTTCAAGACCGATTTGCTATCACTAGATTTGATGTTTCAAGAAAGCAATGTTCTCTCGGTACTGTTGATTTTAAAGAAGGAGCAATATCAGGAAGCAGAAACCCATGTAGTTTTGACAATTTAAATCATTCAAAATAATCATCAGGTTCTTCTTAGAGCTCCTTGCTCTTAGAGATAGGCTCAGTTAGGCTTTTATATCCTAGAGATGCAATGCAGGCAAAACTACAGTTTTGTCCGTTCGTAGATGGCAATCGCCCACAGTAAGACGGTTCTACGACCACAGCTTTCGCACTGCCACAGTCTGAGATGTATCTGATTACAGGGGGCGCCGCACCGCCCAGTGTAATAACGTTGCCCTAAAGGGGCGAAAGCGTAAATCAGAGGAGGTAATCTAAATTAATGGGAAGCGTTCAAGATCTGAGCTCCCCAGACGTTGCGAGATGCAGGGAGGAAATGGATATAACTGCTGTGATGGACACGAATGGGGGCGACGCGTGCCTGGCCAGGTTGCTAACCGATGAGCCCCCACGGGAATGTTTCAGGTGAAATATTAAGACCCTGAAGTTCACCAGAGATTTGAGGAAGCAATCAACCGAAAATTACCGCTTCCAGAACTGAGACACATTCTCTTCTATTATGATGTTTGATGGATGGCTCTGAAAAATATTTACTTTTGATGAAAATCAATACTACATTTTCGATAAATCATATTTCACACTTGAAAGACGTATGCTCTGAATGTATACAAACAAAAAATGAAATCTACTCAAGTTCAAAAGGTCGGTGTCAGCAAAGTCGGTATTTTCCCGAAATCACTCCTTTTCAAAATATGGACACCGTGAAACAACAAATTGTTAATAATAATTTGCACACGAAACTTAGTGAAATACGTCCAGTTTTCCGTGAATAGTTGCCACTCTGAAGTTCGCTTTTGATGTCAGACCGCGAAATTCAGTGGCCAAAATGTATCGATAGAAAGGGCGCATTGAAAAAGACAGTGCTTCCGATAATTAACGTCGCTATGACCCTATCGCTTTGTTCCCGCGAGCTGCGCTCTCTAAACAAAAGCGCAGCCTGGTCGCAGAGACTCGTGACAGGAGAACAGCGTTTGACGCCCCTCCCCTCCCCCCGACTAACAAAAGAACGTCGGCAACAATTTCCCTTCCCTTCTCCACTCTCCCTGCCTCTTTACGGTAACGCAAAGACGGCCACCTAGCGATGGAGGATATCAGGTCACTAAGGACCTCCGTAATGTTGGGACCGGCAAAGGGCCGTACCAACTGATGCCACTGCAGTGCCTTTGTCCGGGAGGTCTTAGGGTTCGGGTCCCGGCGGTTGCAGGGTTTTCGACCCAAGCTAGACATTCGAATCCAGTCGCTAGCTGGAGGAGAGCGGTCGCCTAGTTTTGTGTGGTTTCTCCGAACAATACCACTCGAATGCAGTATTATAACAAACGGCGCAAGCACCGCGCGCGATATTTCCTTCCTCTTCCGTGTACTATTTGCACCCCTTGCCTACACACACACACACACACACGCACTATAACATCGCACTCCAAGAGACTCCAGTCATGAGCTTATAGGGGAGAGATACCCAGCACCTCCAGCGATAAAAACATGCATAACACTTACGGGATTAATGATATTCGCCTTCGAAACGCCTAGAATCACTAAGCGACCAATAATAATGTTGCGAGATGGTTGCCGAATAGAGTATATTTTTTATGCGGACGTGGTGCACAGAGCATTCGGTGATTGCTTTCGCTGTTCGAAAATAGCCTTCGATATACAACCCTAACAATTTAATTTATCTAGTAGTTTGGATTGGTTAACAATACACGGGTGCTATATCGCACATTTCTTCGATATTCGTTAAATGAGATGAAAGAAAAATGCATTAATCCCTGCATTAATTTTCACAATAACTTTGGACTAATGAACTTTCTTTTTCATCTCCAAACGTTTCAATTTCTTTCCATATATTACTTTTAAAATAGAGAAATATTACTATGGAGACAATTAGAAACGATCGTTTTTATGTAAAACGGACCCACATTTTTGCATAACCATTAATTTGTAAATAAAATAGACATAGAAAACTGGAACCAATTAGATAATTTATTTCTCCATTAAAGGAAACATGCTTATTTGATTTAATTTTCACAATTTGTGTACACAAAATGCTTTGATGTGCTTTTAGGGAAACGTCTCTTATCTTTCTACAAAGCTCCAACAAAGAGCGAAATACAATATGAGAACCAATGATCTAAGTAGAGAATTCCACTAAATGTACAGCGTTTTGATGACCGTCACAGCAAAGGAGGATTGTGCACGTTTGCGCAGTAAAACTGCATATTCCAAATTCACTCCACCCGCGCGTCCCCGCCTGGATCGCTCTGGGCCGTCGCCCAGAGGGCCTCTCGAGTTTAATGAATAGCAACTCGCGCACGGATATTATCTAAATGTCCGGAATGAGAGTTTCATATAATTTTTTTTATATACGAATACGTGATCTGGAAACTAGAAATATGGCTCTTCACGCGATTCCATGAGGAAACGAGGTTGAAGAGTAGCGTAATAAATAACCTTATGAAATGAAACATTAATATCTCATGAAAATATTCTTTTCATCAGGGTTCAAAAAGAGTTGCACGCTTCGGGCGTTTCGCATTAATACGTTATCGCATTCGTCATATTCTCGCCTCATTTCATTTTTGTAATAACTTTTCAAACACTGAGCCCGTTGCCCTAGCGACGGGAAAATTACCCAGCCACTATACTTTTCAAGTAAATAGGAAAAACGTTTTATGGGGAGCTGAAATGTTGTTTCGGCGCGTTTTGCAAGCGTTTGAGAGCGTCCACACACAAACACACACACATCTGCACAGAAACTTCTCCACAGAATTGGTTCCGAGATCAAAAGGCGGGAGCAGAGCGCAACTGGCGCTCGACAAAAAGGCGAGAAGCAGGCGCTCAGCGGGGGCGGGAGCGGGAGCGGGCGCGGCAACGATGGGCAGCGTGGAGAAGGACTCAGTGGGAGCGCAGGTGAAGGAAAAGTTGTGCTGTGGAAAAAGAGCAGAAATTAAGTAAATGTGAAAAAGAAGGAGATGTGGTGTTGATGGATGGAAATCCGTACAACAGAGAAGGAAACTATTTAGGTATTCCAGAATATATCTGGGATATATCGATTGTCCAGGTAAGGAGTTTGACTACAAATGAATACGAAGCTGATATTGGACGCGGTGATGGTGACAGAGGTGGTGATGAGGGTAAGAGTGGTGGTAGGTATGGTGAAGCTGGTTAAAGAGCATTCAACGCAAGTCTTGAATAGAGGCTACAGCGGGGCGGTGCTAAGGAAACATACGGCACATACGACGCGATGACGTATTCTGATAAGACAGCCAGTATCTTACACGACGATGATGCAGCGACGGTACGAGTGGAGGCGTCGGAGGTAACGACGGTCGCGAGCGTTCAACAAAAAGACGAGAAACAGCGCGTGCGAGTCTGTACACACCTAGCGCGCGAGGGGGGGCGCGGGCGGGGGCGGGGGCGGAAGAGGGATGCGCCGCCAGCACGAGGCAGAAGTGCGAGGGGCAAAGAGGTGGAGAGGGGGGCGGGGCGGGAGGGGGGCAGGAAGGCGGCTGAGAGCGGAGAAGAGTCGGCGGTCGGCGCTCTCGGCGTCTGAACCGTCTCCCGGCGTCTCGCGCTGCACTCTTTTGTCGGCGCTGCGCGCACGTCAGGGCTCATTGAAAGCGTCGGCGTCGGCGGCGGCGGCGGCGGCGGCGGCGGCGGCGCTCGCGCGGGAGGCGGAGGAAGAGACGCGGGACGAAGTGTTCCGGCGGCGTCCTTCCGGAGCGGGGAGGAGGCGGGGGCGGGGGCGGGCGCGCCTGGAGAGGCATTACACGTGGAGGGGAAGAGACAGATGCAGAGGCGGGATTCGGGGGGCCGAGGGCAAGAGGGAGAAACTGCCTCCCTCTCCTAAATGTTGGGTCAAATAAAAAAGATATTAAGACATTTCATTTCTCCGATCAGTGGCGGGATTCACGAGGGGAGGGAGCAACTGCCCCCCACCAATGCTGGGACAACCTTTAAAAAACTTCATTTAGACATTTTTTTCTCCTATCTTCAAATTTATATTTTAAAAGATTTACTTTTTTGTATTTTGAGAATAAATTTAATAATAATAATAATAATATAATTATTATTATTTTTAAAGGTATAGCTCCTGGGGAAATGCCTCCCACGCTCTGGTTTGGTAGCTCACATAAGAATTTACCAGGTGAGCTAAAACCTGTCGAAGTTAAAATGTTTTCCCTATTTATCCATTCTATTGTAAAGATATATAGACCACTGGTTTTTAACCAAACCTGTGAATTTTCCCTTAGTATTTTCCTAAGTGAAAATGGTGCTACAGGAAAATAATAACTAAGCGAACAAAAAGTGTATTAAATGTGCTAATGACATACTTTAATAAATTGATTAACTTCAGTTCACTATTATAAAACGCTGTAAAAATGTTCAGCGTTACTGCATATATCCGGTATCAATAAATCATCTTTCAATTATATTTTGCTTTTAAACGTTATTTACTTAGAAATTAAACAGTTTCATATCTAAAATCATGACTCATAACACTTGAAGTAACTCTAAAAAAGAACGGATATTTCCCATTTTTTTATACACATATGATACATGTACCTTAAATTTCAAAATATAAAACAAAATCTAAGCAGCTACAGTATGTTATATTTATATACATATATTTATAAGTTATTCATTAAATATGTATAGTCAGCTAAACAGATGATTGAAAAGCACATTGTTTTATACAAGAATACTGCTTTTCGAATATTTTTATTAAAATTAATATTATTTAAACAACGAGAATTCACATTACTTTTAATAAAACCGTACTTTTAATTTTCTATACAAAATACTTACCCTCCAAATTTGTCCCCCAGCCCAATAAAATCTCCGAAATCCCGCCCCTGGGCAGATGTAGAACGACAACAGAGCAAGCGAGGGAGCGGCAACATTGTCAAGACGGTGACAAGTGCAGAAGACAATAATGGCAACATCAGCAGCGATGCAAGTATATCGACGTGGAGTTCGTGCAATGGCATGATGCATGTAACTCCAAAGTGTGTCATAGCACAGCACTTGCATCAACTGCCATTGACGGTAGGAAGAGAGATTTTATTGCCTTCATGCAACCATTTCTACCCGAGCACTCAGCCACGCCCGGTTGCGACAATTCCACGAGCTTCATTTCACGGGCACTAACCTCAGACAGGAGAACTAGATGCATCGCGCACCACATCCCACAAGAGGATCAATGGGATGAGAGCCCTTCGTGCTCTTCATTTGTTGTAGTTCTTTTTGGGGTGTCCGATACGTAACATCAAGGATTGAAAAAAGGCCACAACGAGAAAGATTAAATGATGCAAAAAATAGAGCTACAAAAGAAAGTGAGTGCAGTAAAAAGAAATTCCGTGGAGACGAAACGGCAGCTGCAACAGATGCCTTAGACGACGCAGGTGAAAAGATGGAACCAATAAAGTAAAATGAATGTTCTAATTGTTAAAATAATTCAATTTACGTCACTTAGGTGCTTTTTTCAGTGCTACGTGTGGAGGCTTTCAATACTTTTTCCATAAAGACGTGACGATCGTAATATTATTCCATAAGAACTTGTTAACTAGACATCGTTTTCGTGGTTGTAAACAAAAAAAGATGATATGTTCACGATCTCATAAACTCTACATTTTTTATTAATATTTTTTCTGGTGCAGTGGATTAACTACTTTAAAGAATTGTTACAAAGAATTCCACACGTAGTATATAATGCTATGTTCGAATTATTACAAATAAGAAGGGTGTACCCTCTGGGATCCTCTTCAACCATCTAGCAGTGCGGAATTGGATTGCCTTTCTTTGGTTATTTGGAATTTTTTATTATATATAATTTAGAGTATGAATGTAGGGGTTATTGTGTGGTTGGTTTAAGGTGGACGATAAACTCTACATTCTACCAATTGGAGTGTCTGCATTGTTTGTATTTTTCGTGAGAAAAAGGAGAAACCAAAAATTTTTACGAAATACAATTGCGGTGGCGCTGGTGGCGACAGCGATGACGACGGCAGTGGCGAAGGCAGTTGCAACAGCAG
Organism: Gryllus longicercus; assembly: GCA_038098605.1. Classification (NCBI taxonomy): domain Eukaryota; kingdom Metazoa; phylum Arthropoda; class Insecta; order Orthoptera; family Gryllidae; genus Gryllus; species Gryllus longicercus. Next base: position 1,950,228 of record JAZDUA010000135.1, on the reverse strand, counting down.
AAACGTTGGCGGCTTTAAGGGACGCAATAGAAGCTGCGATTATCGCTACTGTGAAGTGAGGGCTGCAACCACCACTCTGAAGTTGGCGAGCCCATGATAGCAAACTCATACGAAACATGTAACACCACAAATAATTAGTTAATAACTCTATTTTTAAATTATTTACGACAGTCATTTGCAGAAAGGAAACAACTCAACCATCATCTGATTACGGCAAAAGTTATCCCGATACACACTTAAAACAATTCAAGAAAAAGAATCAAGTAATTTATCAATAATTGCCCTTAATTGAAAGCTATTGACAATAATTTGTCTGTAAATAAAATAAATAATTAACAAAATAATCTACAAATTAACAACTAACCATAATAAAACATTTGAATTATAATATCCACCTTCAGCTTTTTTCGAAATTGTTGCATCACAATTGTTTTAAAGCAATAACACTAAACCTTTTACATAATAATAATATTACCGATGTTTTTACTTTGAACAAAAATTCAATTGGGAGCTACCTGACCCACGTTTCACATAAAATGCCTGAAGCGAGTAATTTAACATTAGGGTAATTGATGAGTAGTGAAATGTGTGTGGGAGTGCTGAGGTGTGTGGGAGGCAAGTAGCCAGCTTCGGAGGTGACGCGTGCGCGAGGCAGTACATGTCGCAGGGGTGGCGGAGGCTGAGGCGGCACCAGGCGCGGAGGCCGGATAGGGGAGGGGGCGAGAGCGAGGGAGCGAGCTCGACCTCACGTCAGCGGCAGAGGCGGAGGCGGCAGGGCGCGGGATGAGCTCTCCGTCGCGGGGCCGCCGCTCCGCGCCGTTAGCGCCGCACAGTGTGTGATTTCAGGATGCTAGCCGCTCAAAATTATTTTCTCGCAAACTACTCATTTAATTTTGACCAAACTTTGCACACGTACTTACCTAAAGGTACTTGATCATCTCTGATGACGGTGAAGCCCGCATGTATAGGGTTATAAGTTCGATTCCAGTTGATTCACAGAAAACAATGTAAACCTCTTGTATCGTTACAAAATTCACTCACAAATGTCACAAAAACATTAATCATTAACTATTTACACAATATAAAGTTTCAATATTTGTGTTCTATGTTGATGTACTTGGCAACTCTTGAAAATTTTCGAAGCACAGTAACTGTTTCGCTTCATCGGAAATTTCCTGCGATTTTGTTTTTGGTGATTTTCTGATGCTGCTGACGAAAGGATCCGATGATACCAAAAGTCTGTGAAACAGATCAGTGTTTGTATTCAGCCTCGAAGATTTTCGGGAGAAACATTCTCTGAAACGTCTCTAGTCTTTGTTACGCGCTTCTTGCGCTTCCTCTGAAAGTTGCCCGATTGGCAGAATATTGCTGTCAATTACATCTTCACCATGAACAAGAACTTTATGCACAGATACTGGCATGTAGTACCAATTATAGTGTTTCAAATAAAGTTCTTTTGTGATTTTAACATATGTCCCGAAATTTAACTTATTAATTTCATGGCCACAAGCAAGAGTTTCCAGAATTATTTTAAATCTATGAATTAAATCTTCATGGATTCCAGTTATAGCAGCACTTAGAGTTTCGTTTTTGAAAAATCTCCGGGCAGTATTGCCGTCATTACTGTTACCATATCCTTTCTTCGGCCTGTCAATAATTAAACCCATTTCTTTCTGAAATCGCTGCTGGATGTACTTCTTCCTTGCTTCTACAATTTTTTTATCTTCATCACTCCTAACGGCCCAAATTTTTACTTCCAAGCGGTAAGAAATGTGTAGAAGACATTCAAAAAATCTGATCATAGTATGTAAAGGTGATAAGCCAAATTCCAACATACTTGGATTGATCTGTTTATACTTTGAGCAATCCATAACATTCATTTCTTTAGGTGTTGCACCGCATATGTAACACTTCTGTGATGAAGTATACTGCGATAAACTATTACAGACCTTGCCATCGACCATGGTGCACAGAAGTTTGTGGGTAACTACAATGGTTTTCGTTTCTGTCACGGAAAATGTTGATGGCACTAGTTCCTCTATTTGAGAGCGAACGCTTCCCATTTCCTCCCTAATAACAGATTGATTTTCTTTTACATAACTGACTTTAATAGGCCTACAAAATCGAGTTGATGATGATCGTGCATTTTGCCATATAATATTTTTACCTCTTCTCGTGTCTGAGTAGAGCTGTAGTGGCACCAATGATACACTAAAAATGTTTTCGTCAGACTGGTATTCACTATCATAATATCTTTGTTTATAGCAGCTCTGATCCGTCGAACCATCACACCCCCACTTCGAAATTAGCACGCATTGTATTTCATCTGTCTCTATGCTTTCTAGAATATCACACCTCACTGCGCACAATCTAGAAACGGTGAGGTCCAGTAGTGCTTGCAATTTAATTTCTACATACTGCTCTGTGACTTCTACACTTTCCTTTGGAGGATAACATTTTTCTTTGGCCTCTTTCACCACATGATAGGGCGGGTAGAGTTCACAGTCATATTCAAGAGCATTTTCCCTCATTTCCTTGTACTGGTTTGTTGACATATGCAGATCAATCATTAATGCCAGAGCCTGGTCTCCGTTCATACGCCTAGGCTTCCTAGAAACCTCTTCTCGAGCTTTCAACAATCTTGTAGCACGTTGAGGTGAAGCAAGGGAGAGCTCTGCGACAATTTTTGCTGCATTTCTTTTACCAGAGTCTCTAAGACATTTTTGAGTAGCTGCAACTAATTCAGAGGACGTTGCTGTATCGACTATAGTCTTCACCTGTCTTCGCTTTGTAGCAACACTAAATACATCACTAAATAACTTTCTTGGTCATCCAAGAAATCACTTTGTAGCATCACTTTAATACAATAAATACATCACTTTGTAGCATCACTAAATAACTTTCTTGGTCGTCCTACTTTTGTTATAGAAGATGAGTTTGGATTAGTGGTTGATGAACCCAGACAAGGAAATTTCTCTTCGAATTCGATTTCTTTTGAAAGCCACAATTCGTTTCGTTTCAAAAATTTCTCTTCACACCTTGTCGATGTTTGCCATCGCTCACTAATTTTTGAACACAGCTTCGAAATTGCGATTTCAAGTGATTTGCGGATGTCCTCTGAACAATCTTCTAAGCCTAGTTGAAGAGTTACATGCTCCAACACCTTCTTGTTCCGTGTTTGTACCGTATTTGAGCGCCACACCTCGAAAAGCGCGCGTCGCGTAATGAGCGGCATCGTCACTGAAAATAATATATTACGAATGAAAGAGCAGCTAGGGGCAGCTGGAATGTGATTAAAATCATGAAGAATAGTCTCAGAAATACATTCATGTTGAGTTTACGGCGGGAAGTCGTGGGGATAACTTTATAACTCAAGATAAAGAAATAAAAAAATTGAAAATTCAGACATTTTAAGACTTCATTATGAGAGTCATTTCAATATTAATTTTTTATTTAAATATCTCGGAATTAATGCAAAACTAAAGTACAAACCTTACTGAATCCGATTCAGTCAGAATTATCAGTATAACTGCAAAGTAAAGGCGTCAATGCGTCTTCTTCTACACTCTGCACAAAGCAACTGCACCGGGCTGACGACGTCCTGCCTGAAAGGGTAACTTGACCGCTCTGTTTAGGCTATATTTCTTCGGCCAGCGATAAACAAACTGTGCACCCATGTGCTCTCACTACCTAAGAAGGCATTAGTTTCATCAGCTTCCCTTAAATGCTGAGTTGGGAAAAGGGTATTTTGAGCGGCTAGGTTCGTCAAATCTCACACTGTGCGCCGGAGGGGAATCGTCACGGCCGCCGCGTGGGCGTCGCGCGCGCTCCCGCGGGGGGGGGGGGGGGGGCGCCGAACAGTGGAAGCACGGCGGGGATGGATGCGCGAAGCACGGGACGAGGAAGACTGAGGAGACAGGGCAGAAACAGCACTTCAGAGACCTGTTACTGAAGTCAGGAGACGGCGTGTCACAAATGCAAAAGACTCATCTTCGCACTGACGCAGGATCCGCGCGGTATACGGATTGAGTGAAGTATAGTGGAAAACTTCATAGATCTTAGTATCCATATGGCGAGAGAGGACTCTGGTGGGAATGAGAAGTGGAGAGAGAAGGTGAAGTATGTATCAAAGCAAAAAAAGAAAAAAAAATAAGCATATGTGGACAAATGAGACATATGTGTGAAACCCATAGAAACTCAAAACAAGGCATGTGGGAAGCGAAAACTGAGTGACTCAGGACTGGGCAATTTGAGATTAAAAAGAGATAAATTAAGCGACGAAGGCGGAGAAGTTTTCAAAAAGGCAAATACGTGGCACCGAAAGCTGAAACAAGGTAAGTATCAAAGAAACAAAATAATGCAAAGTCATAAGGAAGGTAAGACGATAATAGCCACTAAACTGTTCCCATAAGGAGGAAGCCGGGCCGGGCGAGGGCGGAGATCCGGATGCCGGCGAGGCACAAGGTATCCTCTCTCGCGCGCAGCGACGTCGAGGCGACGTGATGAAGGACGGGGCGCGTGGAAGCTGAGCGTCGCCTCGGCACGCGAGCTGAGGGCTCAGATAAGGCGCGCGGGTGAAGGGTAACGGAGGCGCTGGCAGCGAAATTCGGAGACAAGGGCGAGGCGAGGAGAGGAAGCAGATAGGGGGAGCATGTACATCCGAGTACTCCCTGGGTGTGCTCACTGTTCCACGCCTCCCAAATGGGATGCGGAGGCGGCGGAATGCCCATTCCGCTCAAATACGCCACATGGAATTACACGCGAAGAGATGCGCAATGGGGCATTTTTCCTTCTCAAGACCCTGTTTTACGGGGCGAGGCGGAGAGTGAAAGGAACAAACGGCTGTCCGTAGGCGACGCGGTGTACTTACAAAACGCAAGGCACGTAAAACGGAGACAGGCAATTTCATGCCGTCGCTTCTCGCGATTGTAGTTTAAATTTAATCCGAACGTTATGGGATGACGCTCGTTTCCAAAAGAAGAGTTTTTAAACTGAGAATAGTCAACGCGTATCAATGAAGTCGATCTGAGATGACTCGAGTTGGAAATGATTTAACTGTATGTACTTTCTTGAATCCTATTCGCAGATAATATTGCAGCAATTAAAATATTGCAATTTAAAATATTGGCATAATATATTATCTTTGGGGACGCTATTTAGTGTTGAATATTGAATTTCATGATCAAAACCGAAGAGAGTTAAACATAACAAAACATACATAACGGCATTTCAGCTTTTTAAGCACAATGATAGCACAAATTATTTCAGGAATCGTAAAACAGGACTGAACATTTTTTTAATGTTATAAAATATGGTATAATGCTATTTTGCAAAAGGCTGACACCTTTTTTCAACACAAAGCATTATGCAGAAATAATTCCTCCACGATCTTCACATTTTACATGCACGTGTCACCTTTAGGCCCGCACGTGAATCGTGTTTGCTTCTTTGATATTCCGAAGTGTGCACAACGCATAGAGAATTCCATATCCTGTTTAGAATTGCTGGATCAACAATCAAAATCTCTTCTTCAGATGGCAGCACTGTACGTCGCTGACGTGACGGAGCACTGGAGAGGAGCCAGGAGAGAAAATAAGGAGTGGAACAACCAACGGAAGTCTGCGGACAGGAGAAGGCGCGAGGGAAGACGACAGGAGGAAATGAAAACGAAAAAAAAAAGAACGAGCACAGAATAAAAAAGAGACCAACGGAGACGCAGACGTGAACCGTAATAAAAGGGTAAGAAAGGCAATGTTTGCGTTGAGAATGAAATTCGAACGCAACGATGTAGAACAGGGGTGTCCATCTTGTTAGACCTCAAGGGCCACAACTAAAATCTTCAATTTGGTAGCGGGCCATATTTGCATTATTCGGGAGATCCACATCCGACTTCCCCGCATTATTGATCTTGGCACTTTGCAAGGCTGCTTCGAGGAATGGGGGATGGAACCACGCATGATATCAGGGTGTACCTCGCATAACGCAGTGAAACATTTAGGGATGATTTTGAATTTCCGAATTTACAAGAAAAAAATCCTTAAATTTCAACGTAACCTATTTTTCCATTAAAGAACTCGGCAGGGCGTGTGCATTAGGTGCAAGACGTTCTCGCCCGACATGGATGCAAGGGACTTTCCCTTTTGACAAATAACCTTTCGCGGGCCATAATAAATGGTACCGCGGGCCGCCAGTTGGACAACCCTGATACAGAAGGTCGGGGTGCAAGGGGAGGAAAAAAGAACGACCTTCGAAGAAAGAAGAAGAATCTGCGTAGAGACGGAGTCGGCAAAATCGTAATACGAATCGAAGGGTCTCCTCGGCTGAAAGTGGGCACCCACCAGCCTGACGCGAAGTGTGGTGGAGAGCGCAGGGGGGAGGGGTGGAAGAGCGCCACAAAAGCACAGAGGCGCGCAGCGCAACACGAATTTGATTGCAGGGGAATAAAATTACAGTAACCAGGTTTTGTTCTTCACAGCGGGAAGGGGAGAGACTTGCCGATACCCGGATACGAGAGACGCGGAATTGTATCGAACCCCGAACGCCCTCTTGCGCGTACTTCCGGGTTCTGCGAGCGCCGTTGCCACCCGCCAGCACGGCCCTGGCGCCGCCAGCGCCTTGCGTATACACATGGGGGGTGCGAAGTGAAACCAATTCGCAGAAACGTCCCGCGATTTCGGGAGGCTACGACTTGTTCTTCGGCAGTTAGCGAGTCGGCACAGAGCGTTGAAATGATGGTCTGCCGGTTTCAAAACCCTCCCCGAGGGCACGCGATGTCCTCGAGGGCTCGTTTCCGGTGCCTCGGCGGAGGAGTTTCCAAAGAGACTTAATGCAATGATGTCGACGCCTTTTTCTCGCGATGAAGATTCCGAGAGCTTTTCGCAAAAATGTTCGTCAGTGGAAACCCTCGAGATGATGAAAGGAGAGTCGCGACTTTACTTCGTCTTCCGAAATATTTCGTACGTAACTTCCGACTCATAATTTCAAAACAGAAACAGTAATTTAGAATTCACTGGTATAAATCATTTCAGTAGAAAATGATTATTCTTTCTTGCAGAAACTGAGACACAAGAGAGCACCACTATTACAAATAAATCTTTTCACCTTGAAACCACTTGTGGCAAGAGGGAAGTTTCTGAAACCTTTCTGCAAGGCAAAAAAGTGTAGCATTCCTTTGGAATAAATGTGCAAAGCATATTGTCGAAGAATCGAATGGAATATCCATTTTACTTATTGTAAAGACTTAATAAATTAAATCCGTATTTAAAGTACCTTACTAAAGAAAAAATGACAATATAGGACTGTGGCAAGAAAATTGTTGACGTTTTCGTCAGCGATCCACAGTGTTCTTTTCGACAATGTTACTTTCCAATTCTTAGAAGACCTAGTTCACCAAAAACTTCAAATCATATCAACATTTTCTAAAACCACCTGAATCAAGAATGCAGTAACTTTTGAAAAATTCTCAACTGGCATGCCGACTTTAGAATTCACACCGAACCTTCCAACAACTACCAAAAAAAAGTGTCTCCCGTTGACATGCAAGTCAGATCCGGGTAGCTATTTCGGTAGCTCTGGCTATTGTGACCCTCTCCCTTCAGCCCTTCCTGCGCCGCCAAAGCCCTTTCCCCTTCTCACGCATGGCCGCTCGGCGTCTCCGATCTGCCTTCCCGCCATCATTCACCACGCGGGCATACGCGGCCGCCTTATGAATGATTTACTGGGCGTCTCCGCCGGGAAAGAAAGTATCTTCGGCCGAAAACTTCCTCCTCGCGTCCGCCCTTCTTCTGTAGGGCGGCAGCGAAGCCTGCCGTCAACTTTGTTTGCAACCCGAGACGGCGCGTGACGGAAGGATCCGGCTTGGGAAGGATGTTACCTGCTGCATCGGTTTAATCGTGAGAGGTAGACGCCTTGGACAATGTTGTATGGTCATTTATATACAGAGTTATTCTTAACAGAAACAACTTTTGTTTTTAAGAAAAGTCCTCCTTCCAGATTATTGCGGAATAATATTTTATTTGCTTGTAATTTCCCGGCAGAAAATTCTCACGTACGAAAATAACTTGATAGTTTGAGAGTTTAATTAGTACGCACTTTTTCATTCAATTCTTAATCTTTACAACATTCACTGATTATACAGTTTACCAGTCGAAACTCATGCAAGATACTTTAAGCTGAGTGGTTAAGAAGGAATAATTTATCCAAAATATTTATTTTAGATACATTTATTTCCTTTTATATGCCGGGTCCAATGTTTGAAGAAATTACGACGCTAGTCGTAAGCTGCGGGTCCGAATGACGCCAAGGACATGGATATTTCGTTTTAGTGTTGTGGCATGTTGGAGGAGAATCCCAATCGTCATGTAGCACCTTGATAACCCTATTCCTTCCAAGTCCTCTTGTAGCCCGAAATTGTGTGAATGAGGTGCGAATGTGACTTCCTGCGTGCCAGGAGAGCAAACTTCTTAATGACCCCGAGAGCCACAGCGCGAAGGCCACCTGGCCGCCCCTTACTCGTTACAAGCTCCTCAAGCGCCAACGCACTTATCAGATACCAGCGACTGGAGAGAGTTCTTGGCCGCAATGAACTGACGAGTTGCGGCGGAGTAAAGAAGAAAAAGGAAGGGTTACGGCTTTCGTGGGTTTAAAAAGAGGCAGTGGAATGATATAACTGATTGAGTGTCGGCTCATAACAGAGGTTAAAATGTACAGTATTTCTTTCCACATATATGGAAGTCGCATATAAAAACTTGATTCTTTATCACATAGCCGAAGCATATTAAATGTTTCACGCATTACTTAAAACTCCTACGCTAGAATTTCTAGCCCGCGAAGGATTCAATGATAAGCAATGCCAGTTTTAATTTATTCCCTCATTTAGATATTTAATTTATAGGTTGGACATTTAATCATCTCTTTAGTCAAATTCAATATTGTTCCGCTTTTTGGTTACTCACCGCTGTTCGCTGACAGAAGACAAATTTCAGCTTAGATACATATTAGATATCCTGTTGTGTGTTTGTTAAAATTTAAATTATTCTAACAACCATATGTGTATACGAATATTACGTCAGCTGCCGTTATTTTCTCATTATGCCTTGCTGCCATTAGGTACCGTTTATATGACGCTCCAAAGGGACGGATGTTTGCAAGCTTACTCCAGCATCCGCGATGCCCTACCGAGCACGCATATACAGCAATATACACGTCTCACGTTGCTTCTAGCTCCAAGGCATTAATCTGCTCTCGCTGGTAGACACAAGAGCAACAGAATTGGGATCGGAGGTGGCACTGGCGACTCGCTACAAATGAAGCTACGTATGAAATAACTCATTTCGTCACCACTGTTGTTGGTGGAGACAAAGAAGAATTTTGCTTTCAGGTAACACAACAAATACGATAATTGATTTAACAGATATTCAACAGGTACGAAGAAAAACTTTGATAGAATTGAAATAAAGAAAAAAAAATGTGAAAAATTGAAACTAATGGAGGGACTAAAGCTGTTGTGGCAGTGGAAGAGATGGAATGACAATGGAGGTAATAAGGAAGACGGGAGGTACTGGGGACGAGAAGAGGGACAGATACCGGAAGGCGAAAGCCAGATTTGCGATGAAAGGTACAAAAAGAGTGCAATTGGAGAAACACGAAAGACACGCTGAGTGGACGTCTAGAAATACGAACGTAGGGAGATTGGACGACGGGACAGGAACTGAAGGCCTGACGGGGAAGGAAGAACGCTGAGAACCGAAGGGCGTGCGCGAAGGGCACATGGGACGGAAGGGCGCACAGAGAGGCGAGCCGGGCGCCCAACTGGGCAGCGAAAACGTCGGACGTCGTGACGGCGCTCAGCGCCGCGCAGCCTGCGCCGGCCGCGTCGCCAGTCGCATCCATCTCGGTCGCTCGGGACACGCCGCAAAACCCTTCCGCGTCCACCCACGCCCCGACGGCGCCGCTAAATGCCATCATTACCCTAATGGCGGCATGCGATACCCGCGCGAGGGGCAACTTTCCCCCGCGGCGCCGCCAGTCCATCCAAAGTTCGCCCTTACTAATTGCGAGCTATAATTATACGCGTACCTTCCAAACACATCTTGCGCGTTCGAGGAAACGCAATTAATGAACCCATCACGCGGACGCAAGTTTTAATCATTTTGCGGCATAAGTGAAACTCTGGACCTCCTTCCGGCGGCGAAAGCGAGTGTGTCCGGCAAGAGTAAGGTACACAAACGACGCACAAGCATAAATCCTTTCGTTGACTCGGAAATGGAATAGGCGAAAGTGTAATAACGACCGAGGGAGATATGACACGCTAATCAACAGTTTCGATAACCTACATATTGCGGATAAATTCGAAAACCTACTTTTTATCATTTTATATTAAATAACTTGAATATATGAGAAAGTAATGCACGTAGTATAGATTGCGCCGTTAATAAGATTCGGAGAGAGTTAGCGAGAGAAATCCAATTACGTTTTATATTACTTCATTTGAAACTTTCGTTGGATAAAATCCTCGGACATAAAACAGCCCTCAGAGTCATATTTCGCTGATAAAAGATTTTTCATATCTAGTATCCAGAGCAGGATGTAAAAAACTCACAAAAATGTAAATTTAACTTAACATAGTGCGCTGTCAATATTGATGAACGCAAGCTACAACTCATTCGTTCATGGATACAAGGAAAACGCTGCGAGTATAATGTTCTAAATCATAGTGGCACGTTATTGGAAACCTCATAGTGAAGCATAGTTTTGGTCTTTACCGGAATGATTGGGTTCAAAGCTTGGCATAATGTAACATACAATAGAAAAATTAATAATTACGTCTACAACATTATTTGTATCATTTTTTGACTCGTGGGGACTGAACGCCAACGTTTGGCATAATTCTTTATTCAGTTTAATCCATTATAAAAGTACTAAAACGTTATGTAAGTTAATTTTGCCACAAGTAACTCTACAATTCCACTGATTGGACTTTCTTCAATTTAAATAAAACATCATTGGATTGGGATGGAATCCTTTTTGTGGTGACATCCATCGATTATTATAAACTTAATCACAAGTAACATTCAAAAACTAAAAAAAAACCTGCAAACAATGAACGTAACGCCAGGTTTTGTGGAATGAAACTGTAAACTAACGGTTAAAATGGGCATACGTTTAAACATGTTATTACATCCTCCAACAGTAATAAGTTACAGTTTCAGTGCTTGATATTTTTTTTAATTCCGTAAACATTACTTTATCTCGTACTTGCTAAACTTGTGGAAGAACTAATCAACTTCTTTAGCGCAATTCCCGTATAAATTGTATATATACAAAGTAAATTTTGTATATATACAAAAATGGCATTTACTCAAAATCAGCACTCCAATACGTGTAGTTAATAATGATTCCCAAAGAGCAAGTCCCGCCGCGCAGCGAGGAGAACCTGCGTGCATGCGTAGCGCGCAGCCGCGGCTAGGTGCGCGTCCCGCCTCCACGCATGGCCGGTCGCGAGCGCACCGCCGGGGAAACAACAGGGCGGCGCAGCGCCCCACACATCGGGGCGCTTTTCCACAGCAGCAGCAGCGCCGCGGTGGGCGGGGCGGGGCGGGGCGGGGCGGGGCGGGGCGGGGTGGAGTGGGGTGTTTACCGAAAGAATCGGGCGCGACCGACACCGCGCGGCGAGGAGAGGCGCGTGACGGGGTAAGCGGGGAGAGGGGAGGGGGAGGGGGTGGGGCGCGGGCGTGGGAGGGTGCTGTTTGACGACGGAGCTGGGCGAGGCACTCCGGGGAGGACGTGACGCGAATTTGGACTCCGCCCACGCCCGCGGTCCCCGCGCCGCCCCGCCCCGCTCTCGTGCCCGCTGCCGCCACGTCTCCCCTCGCCGCCGCAGCTTTCCCAGGCGACGCACGCCCACCGGTTATTGTTTACTGGGCTCGCGACTTCGTTAGCGGCGCCGGGATGGCGGCAGGAGAACAGGCGAAAGGACGGAATGATGAGAACACCCGAGGGAAATGGAGAACGGAGCACAAGCGGAGGGAGGAGGAACGGCGAAGAAGGAGCGGCAGTGACAGTAAAATGAAGTATTCGCATCAAGAGCACGAGGAACAGTAAACCTTGGAGAAAACATGACAAGAAACTGGTACGTTTATGCACCGTTGTCGGGTCCTATAACACCGGAACAGTATTTTCATGTAGAACTATTTTAGTACCACTCCTACTTTTACATAAAGCTCTCTGTGAGAAAAGAAACTTGAAGCTTCAGTAAAAAAGTAAGTAATAATGAAACTAAGAAGTCATACATTTAGTGCTACAATAATTTTATTTTACAATCTTGTTTTTGTTTACATATGAGGTACGTAAAACATATATTCGCGCACTGACAAAACAAACATATTTTAAATTATGTACCCGGTGATTAAATTCTAACTGTAATTCGGGTATTCTGTTCACTACTCTCTCCTATTTTTAGGAATGGTTCAACTTCTTTTACAGATATTCAATTCGTAATCAAAATATTTTCGGGAAAGGACAATAATATAACCTCTGTGAAAAATGCAATGTTCTAAAGTTCTCTTTATGGTTTGTAAATGCAGTAGAAATGTGTCAAGAGTCGTTTGGCACAACAACGCTGGAAGCTATTCGCTACCAACATACTATCAGCGTTCTGTTCGTTTACATTTGCTACACATTCAACTACGAATCAAAGCAAACAGTTCTGTTGTACCAACCTAAATACGCTGACTCTTCGAACCCACAACGAGCTGTGAACCACAGAACAATAGTCGTGAACTACCTTTGGAAGATAATTTAATGGTATAAAGCTCTCGATTATCTCCCCGGAATTGTCAAGAGTACAACAGCCCGCCTTAATGATACTTCGGCGCAACTTAATTTCAGCTCATTTTCCCTCGGCGTTGCCGAATCTCGGTTGGGGAATCTTCTGCGCAGCAACTCCACACTTAAAGGAACCCCGATTTCGTGTTTCATTAAGATCCGCGTGGGCTCTAAGGATTAACGCTTCCTTTCGCCAAGGTGATTCTAATCTTATCTTGTTCTTTAAGCGAAATTACTTTCGTAAATCGAAGTGAGTAAATTATGCAAAGGAATATAACACGAATGAAGATTAATATTGTAACATTATTTGAGATCGTATTCGAATATTACTGTATGAATGTGACTTCAATAATTACCACAAATTCACATAAAAATGTGCAATTAGATGTCTCAGCTGGAATAAAAACCAAGTTTGTTGTATTTAAAAAGTAACTTTTGATAGTATATTTCTTCTGTTAATAAATTTTTATAAATCCATTCGGTCTTTGCAGGATGAATGATAATAATTTTCTCGTCACAGACAAGATGACATAATTTGGTTTGACTCTCCAAAATCATTCAACAATATATGAAGAACATTTGAAATAAAACTCTGAAATTCCAAGTAAAACATGTTGATTAATCAATCCATCAGGATGAATAAGTGTGAATACCGATTTTTATCTCGGCGGTCACAAAATAACAGATTGAATCAGAAACATTTCAACCACGCTCACTACTGTATAATGTGTGATATTAGGATTTGCCAAATTTACATTCAATGAGATATTTATTAATTTAGCACATTGCTCGGTTCGATATTTAAGGAAAACAGAACACAATTTGATGAAAAAGCGAATGGCTTGGGGAAGGCAGATGACGGAGATAAACCGGCTCGCAAATCCCGGAATCGCTCGCAAAGGCGGATTCCGGGAACGCCTGCCCCTCGCGCACTCATAAAAGCCTGTCTCGCAGCAAATCGCGCGCGCGAGAGGGGGAGGTGGAGGTGGAGAGAGAACGAGCCCCCCCCCCCCCCCCGTGACTCCTCAGCCCTCGCACGCTCTCCGAGTCCCGGCCCCGCCGCAAACGGAACAGGTGTCGCTGTGTGCTGACGTGTGAGGGGCGCGGCGCCGCTTACTGGTCTGAGGCGCGTGCGGTAGCGACTGCCGGAGCACTGTTGGCGCCGCCGCCGCCGCCACCGCCGCTTACGCCGCCGGCAGCCGCGCCCCGCCCCGCCGCCCGGCACAGCCGCGCTAATGAGATCCGAACTTGGAGCGGCGCGGCGCGGTGGCGTGGGAGCGGCGGGGCGGGGCGGGGCGGGTTGGGGCGGGGGGAGACGGAGCGCGACGAGGTCGGTGTGCAGGGGGGGGGGGGAGGGCGACAGTGGAAGGGCTGACGAGCAGCCGCCGCCGCCACCGCCCCGGGCGCATACGGATGTTGAGCCTGCGGGGGCGGACGTGGCCTCTGTCACCGCCGCCGCAGCCCCCGCCGCTAACCCTGCTGTTACTGCCGCCGCACTCCCGCAATCCCGCTGACGTCGGCGCCTAGCTGTCTGCGGGCGCCGCCCCTCGACCTACCTGAGGTATTAGCAATGCGGCTGTCAGGGACAGCTCTGTACTGCACTCTTCCACACGATCCCTTCCTCTACTTATTTGTCCCCGCACCTTTTGACTGCAGACGTTCCCTATTTTACTGGTCACACTTGATTTCATAATCTTGCCGATAATTTTCTCGTAATACTTGATGTATAACACAAATTACCATCGGTCGTCAATAGACGTCTTTTTAAAAACATATCTTGTTTGTCGCTGAACTTATTAATTATTCTCTTGTAAATTATTCTCAAACACAATACATTGCCAACACTGACGCTACACTCCAGTACATTTTAAAAGCAATTCCCTCTTACAAACTCAGAAAAAAAAGCTACTCTAGTAATTTTCTCGGTCATCGTCATGTTCAACGTCATTTCTATTTCTCTTGACTAGTTGATTTGGTGCAGTGGCAGATTCTGCCATGTCACACACCGACGCGGCTCATAAAGGGGGGTTTTCGCAATACGACTCCAAATGGCACTTCAAATGTCAAGAAGTTTAATAAGTTTGCCTTTAGAAAGTATTAAAATGTTGCAAGAGCAAAAATGTCATTCGCATATTCATGGAAGGTAGAAGCACTTCAAAGTAACTGAAATAATTGCGTACTTTTTTCGTTTACTTTTTCGTCGGATCCAATCAAATGTGGACATTCAAGTCGGGCACAAGTATGTTTCAAGAGACTTGGCAGCAGCGTTTCACATTTATCTACGAAAATAATAATTTCTAAAATATTTCATCATAATTTTCTTCGAGTTCAACCATTGATAAAGGCAGTTTTATTTTCGTAACTCCATAATGCTTTATCTTTCTTCACTAAAATGTTTTTCATATCTATCAGAAACAAAATTTAAAAAATACCGACTCATAAAACAAAGAAAAGTAAACGCAGAAAATAATACGCGATATCCTGCGTACCGCCTTCGCAGCAACTCTTGAAAACATCCTGAAACCCTCAACGGAAAACTTGCGTGTGCCGACGGAGCAGAATTTAATATCGACCTCTGTTTCGAACGCTTCAAAAACACACCCATCGCGGCAACGACGTCGTTTCAAATTTCCTCGAATCCTTGATCAAGTCGCGGGTCGCGTATCCGCGAGATTGTTTTGCTGCGACCCGGCGCTTTGCGTTATTCACGTGCCTGCGACCCGTCGGCTTCAGAATCTCATAAACGTGGCCTTCATCACGCGCTCTAGTTCTTTCCTGTCGTTCCGATTCCAATAAACCGAAGGGAATTTGATGAGCTTGCATTGTTCTTTGCAGTGTTTCATCTATATTGCGGCGTCTCCCTGTTTTATATCTCAGTTGGAGCGTGGGCGTTTCGAGAGACGGAGAGAGGGAGAGAGCAAGAGCGCGCAGTGGGAACGGGATTTATGTAAAAGATGGATAAAACGCGCGCGTCCTGGTGCTGGCACGGCACCTGTTGTGCGGGGTTTACCGCCGGGCAGTGGTGGCCGCGCTCGGCGCTGGCTGAGGGCGCGGGTTGCCAGCTATTGATTTTAGACGCTTCAGACCGCTGCCTCCCAGCAGCTTGCGTCGCTACCCTCGCCCTCGTCACCGCCTCCCTCCCCCTCTCTCTCTCTCACACACAC
Organism: Gryllus longicercus; assembly: GCA_038098605.1. Taxonomy (NCBI): domain Eukaryota; kingdom Metazoa; phylum Arthropoda; class Insecta; order Orthoptera; family Gryllidae; genus Gryllus; species Gryllus longicercus. The sequence continues at coordinate 1,934,239 of JAZDUA010000135.1, read as the reverse complement.
ACACGCAGCGATCGCCAAGGAGATGTCCCCATGCACGATCTTTCTTCTCAACCTTCATTTAGACATGACGTCACAAAAGAGCTGGGCTCATCATAGAGCTAAGCATTAATACTGGTTTATTCCTAACAAATTTTGATTAAATCGGCAGGAAGGGTCAATGATGGTAGAAATGGGATCTTTGACGATGATTTCACATAGGGATATCTTATCAAGGAACGCTCATTAATTAACGTTTATGAATCGGTAGCTCATTCCTGATTTATCTATACTCTTTCCATTCCAGTCTAGCGGATAATATTCAAAACGCTGAAGCTAGTTGACATGATTGTTGTAAAATTTGCAATCCCTGCAAAATTTTATGTTTCTAGGTACAATTATTTACAAAAAAACTATAATGAGAAGCCTCAATAATTCTTATTAAAATTTAATACTCTATAACCATCTTTCGACCATCATATATTGATCTTATTTGATAACAAAAACAATCCATTCTAATTGAGATGTGAATAAAAAACCTGCATATTTAACAAACGTGCACGTAAACGAAAATAAAATTCATCCAGATTTACAAAATATTCCCCAAGTTGCAAATTCCGCGGAAAGTAGAAAGTCAGGCAGCGGGTGAGCGCCCTCTCGGGCAGGTGCCTGAATTGGGCAACGAAGCCGACCTTCCACGGAGCCCGAGATTCCCCGAACTCAAGGAAACCGCAGCGCCACCGACGCGCCGGCGGCCTCTGGTGCCGAGTCTCTTGCCAGCCCTCGCATGCGTAACTAGAGGATGTTTGGCCGCGCGGCGCTCCAGTGGCGAGGTGGGCGGCGGGCGGCCGGGAAGCCATCCCAACGAGGTCCCCCGGCGAGTGCGACCTGGGCCCCGTGCGCCGCCAAGCCCTGGCTTTATCAATACGGCGCCGCCCTGAATACGAATCGGCCCGACGGCGGCCTCGCCCTTGGGGAACGCCTGGCCCGCATCATATCGCAAGGCCCCGGCTATTCCAATTATCCCGGGTTCCTTGTTTGGGGAATACTGTAATGTGGGTTTTACGCAGAGTAATAGAAAAAAGAGAATGAGGGGTGGAGTTATATTTGTAAAGCGATAAAACATTTCCAAATTAAATTTCGTTATTAGCAATAAATTATGATAATTACGAGTAAACTAACAACAGACATAAATTGTATGTAAACTAATCCTGGTGCAATTGTATAAACATGATCAGAAAAAAGTGCTTTGCATCAAAGTATTACAGAAAATGCGGATCATTACAAAGATAGTATTAGCGAAATTTGGGAATTTCAAAGTTTTCAAATAATTTATAGATACATTTTATACGAAATTACTACGCTTCATAGATTTCCGAATTATTTCTCAGATATTTCATTACAAAGAAGGTGGAAAATGAGCACTTCATTCGCACAAGTAGACGATTTTCATGGAAATAATTTCGAGATTCATTCGAGTGTGGTATACTTGCATGTGAGAAAAAGAGCTTTAGGTATCGTAATATATTACATACATGATGTCTCTGCGACCCTGTATAAACAATCTATGACATCAAAGCTTAGTACATCGTCAGAATCTAAAGCGAAATAAATTTATACTAAAGAGAATTTTCAATATTACCTCATCACAGCTCAAACATTAAAGCTTACGAGTTCATGATACTTTCGTCTCCAACCGTCGCGGGCGTGACGACTTTCAAGAGATGGATGAAAGTTGCCGCTTTACCCACAGATTACTACACGACTAAGCAGAAATGGTCCATCCTACTCAGTATTTTTCTATCAAAACACATACTTCTAAGCCTGAAATAACATAAGAGTCTCTGACGTTCATAAAGCAAAGGATGTAGAAAAGATAGACTTTACTTGAAAGCAAAATAAACCAAGTCCTAGCACAGCACAGGCTGCATCCTCCGGAAATATTCCAGGAACCCAAGAGCCAGGTATCGCCTCAGTAACTCACATCTTACTCTGAATTTTCGAAACCTATCTGGTGAAGTATTTGTTCCACGTAAGACCCTCTGCTTCCATTTCGTCAGCGACATATTTTCCAATTGCCTCTCATGCGTGCACAGAAGAAAATATGAAAACTGTGTTTCTATGTGTACAACGAACTACCAGATAACTGTTTTGTTAGCTGAGGCAATCCCCTTTTTCAAGCAGAGAAGGCGTCTGCTATTCGATGTTGAATGAAGAAGTATGTTGGAGGTTGAAGCAAGGAGCTTCTGGGAAGATCATGAGACTGAGACACTTTGTTTAGAGGCAGATATTCTGCGCGGACGAGGTAACAGATTTGAGGAAAGTCTCTTTCGGAGATTATAATATTTGGTGCGTCATAACAACTTCTAGCCTCAGTTCATGGAGGGCGCACGCACGATATGAGACCCATAAAAATCAGACTTCTTGTACTTTAGAAAACATTATAAACATATAATTTTTATTCATAAATCACTAGGACGTTAAAGATATTTTAAATTAGTATGTATGGTGTTTACAAAAGTTTCAGGGCTATTCTGAAATACTTTCATGTAAAGATTTCCCAAGTTCTATTATTTTATTTTCAAGTCTAATTCTAAAATGTCATATTCCACTTCATTTGTATTTTTACATACTTAAGGACCATTTTTTATTGCCTTGTATTTTTGATACATTTCAATAAGAAATTATAAAATATTAATTGTATTTAATATTATATTGAAATTATATGAGAATGTTATTACTCACGATTATTGTATTGTTTGTACACTATTACTACTACTACTACTACTTTATATGTCACTACTCACTTTATATGCAACAAATTTTTGAAAGAATCATAAATCACTATCTTCAAAAGATTTTTCGATCTATATCAATAAAGTGGCACGAAAAGTACAGAAAGGAAAGCGCAAATAAGTGAAAGCGTTTTGAAAATTATCCAGTTGATTGCCGAGTTTTAATGTACTACATTTGATAAACAACGTCAATTTATATTTTTATTATAAAAATTTTTCCTAAAAACGCATCGAAAAATCACATCAAAAGTGTATTGTACAAAACAATTATCATAAAACTATCATTCACACAAATGCTCTCAAGCATTAATCTTTAGTTAGATATAATGAATGAGGATGACGTGATTTTAATGGCGTAATAAAGTACGGTAATGATTTTCCGTGGCCTCCCACATTTGTACACAAAGGAGATATTGCCACATTCATACTGGTGACTGCCCATTGAACACTAACTCCATAAACCTACCCATATCGTAGCCGTTCAACGCCACTTCAATAAAATAAATTTCCGAAATTGTGCAATGTATTCAAGAATGTCAATGTTTACAAACGAATTAAATTGAACTGTATTGATGCCTCATTTCACGGGGCGAGACTCGTGCCAGCAGGCCCGCTCTTCCGTCTTGACCACTCAAATTTCACCACGTTTCTTTCACCCACTAGCGGAGAAAGGAGGTATCACTTGAACGAGGAATCAGGCGATTTGAATTTAGCTCAGAGGCTTCATTTCAGGATCTTTTACATGCAGTAAATGTACTAACAGGGCACAGCCGGCTTTACTTCCCCGGCGACGGATTTTTTCGCCCTAGAAGGCGTACGACGGATTTTTTCGCCCTAAAAATCCACGGTTCAAATCTTAGATCCCGTGAACGTGGGTATAACAGTTCGCTACGCTAACCGTTACACCATCGCCGCCGCCAAATAAACAACATAAAATTGTTTATAATGCAATAATTATATACCCATTCAGAAAAAGGTTCCTCTGGATACGTGCTAATAAAAAATTCTATTTCAAACGCATCTTTGTAGCTCTGAGGTCTCACAGGCAGAACTGAATCCATCCTGTAAATCAACAGTTTGCTAATGGTTTCACCGTTCCATTCCTCGCAAACAAATTCAAACGCGCGCTCACGTGGATTGCGTGCCTTGAGCAAATGGGTCTGCGGCGGCGGTGACTCGTGAAGGGCAGCAAAGTTGGTGGCGGCGGGGGGGGGGGGAGGGGGGGCGGGGGGGCGGGGGGGGGCGGAGGGGGTGGCAGTGGAAACCGCTTTGCGCCGCTGAGAGGCCTTTGACAGAGCGGCGCCGAAGGTTCCCGCATTCGAAACCGTTCGGATAAAAAGCAGCGCGTGTCTGGGTCGAAGCCCGAGTTGGAGAGGCAGCCAGGCCACCGCCGCGCCGTGGAAAGGCGACGCGCTAGAGAGAGGAAGCTGAAAGCGGCACAGGAAACGAGAGAGAGATGCAGACATAGAGAAATGGATAATATGAAAATAGAAGAAATCAATGGTTAAAAGACAGTCGACGCAGACCAAAAGGACAGCAGGAATATCAGTAATGTGTATGGTTGTTGCATGACTGAAATGCTTATTTAAACGGGACATAATACAGACGCAAATGTAATTCATTCGTAGAAATATAACAAAGAAAGCACTAAGAAAGAAGCTACAAAATATATTCTTTCTCAGACTAAATGGCATGGGTGACTGGGAGAAATGTGGAGAATGGAAAAACAACGATGTTAATTTAGTTAGTCAAAGAGCTAAAAAAAACGATATGTAACGACAAAGCATTGAACAGAAATTAAAATGAAAAAGATAATATAATATCAGCAGATTTCGAGGTAAAACAGGAAAAAAAGTTAGGTAAAATGATCCTTCGGATTCATAAAGTACAGAAACTGAGAATGTTTAAGGTAGGGATATTTAGGGCTGAGATGTCAACTCAGTGACGTATGACTTACTGCGGACAATAGTATGTGGCAAGTGATCGGAAATAAATGCGAGGTTGGAGAAAGTGAATAGAGGGAAAAAACAGATTTTCCCAAATGGAATCGTATTATTATAAAACTGTAACATTTGAATAACCGAGGACAGTCGGAACGATTGTAATATCGGAAAAGATCCACAGGGTGATCACGAATGAATCGAAATGGAGCATGACGAACAAGTCATGAAAGCCCTTTCTGAAAAAAGAGCTTCGTGAAAAAAAAATCTGAACGTAACAAAAAAATAATAACGGTCGGTACGCGTATAGTTCGTGCGCGTATATATCGATATGCCAGAGAGGTAGTAAGACGGAAATGGGTGTAGATATGAAATGGTCGCAATTGCAACAAACGCAGGTATAGAGAAGCATAAAAAAATGAAAAAAACCAAGAGCTACAAGAGTAGTATTCAAAATCACTCCGCATTTAGCGTAGCAAGTGGAAAAAGAGAGCATGATGGATATGAAAGTAGAACAGCTTCCCAGCACTCGCACAGTTGACTGAACTACGGGAAAGCGGGCGCTAGAGATGAGAAGGCGATCCGCTGCCCGAGCGATGTGAATGTAGCACGTATGTGATGACTGGTATCTCGGAAAGATACCCGGGAAATGGACGACCAAAAAATGAGGGCACAGGGTGAGTTGATGTTGAACCACAAACGGGTGTGCGTTCGCGACTAGGGAGAAGTAGCAACTAGTTTAGAAGGGGAGCCAGAAGCAGTATGGGGGAAAAGGGCAGACAACGAGGAGAGGTGTGACAGGTCGACACTGGTTGTCGAGAGAAGTGCAAAGAAAAAACGGTGAGAGCGACGTGCAAAGCGCGAAACAGAATGAGCAACGGGAGATGAGTGACGCGGGATGAGTTAAACTTGATGTGAAAGGAGGGCTGAGGGACGAAATGACCGAGACCGGGTGCCCGCGACCGGGTGCCCGCGACCGGGAGCCCGCGACCGGGAGCCCGCGACCGGGTGCCCGCGACCGGGTGCCCGCGACCGGGTGCCCGCGACCGGGTGCCCGCGACCGGGTGCCCGCGACCGGGTGCCCGCGACCGGGTGCCCGCGACCGGGTGCGCCAAAATGAAATGAATCGTAGAGAGTGGCCGAAATGAGTGAATGAGATCGAGGGGAATGAGCGAAGTTGATAAGCAAGGCTAGACGAGGGGGGGATCGGTGCCGGGGTGGCTGCGTGCGCTCGCAGCGCTGGGAGGCAGCGACAGCGGCGCGCCAAAGGAAACCATGCGACGCTATCGCCGGCATTTAAACTGACGTTGGCGTTTCCGTGCTCCCGCGTGAGCGCGCGCCGCGCGGGTGGGTGGGTGGGTGGGTGGGCGAGCCAACGAACGAAACGCGAAGCGTTTTTCCGCTGACGCTGTTTCGTTATGTCAATGGAGCGCGCGGGGGCGAAGCAAGGACGGTGAGGGGAAGGGGCGGCACGCGACAGGGTGCAGCGTCACAGCGAGAAGAGGTCGGTTATTGTTAACAAAAGTCTGCAAGCATACTACTGCAATGGTTGTGAAATTAAAAATAACAGGATCGAGAAAGTGAAAGTTACATCTTTTCCACTCATGAAATCATTATCACTTTAATGCTTCTGGCAAACTGGAGATAATAGAAACAACAAAGTGTAAAATTAGAAAATATATTTCTTGTGTGTTTGGTACGAAAGTGGCGAAGTTTCAGTGGAGGAGTTTCTTCTATAAATAGAGGCTCACGACTTGCATTCGAGATTTTCAATGAAAACAAGGGCTGCCGAGGAGTTCACGTTTGAGTTGTAAATATTACAGAGAAAGCAAATTCTCGGCCGTATATAATTCAACAAAGAAGGCATGATCTTCAGTCCCCCCTCCTTAAAGCTCACTTAATTTGTAATTTATTTATGCATTCTGAAAGAGGACGCGAAGAGAGAAGCGAAAGAGAAGCGGAGAGGGGAAGTACAAGACGTGTCGGCGTTTCTACCTCGGAGTCCAGCTTTCATCGGCACCCAAAGTCCTGAGTTGGCCCCCGAAATACGAGGACGCGCAAGGATTTAGCCGGACTTTGCAACTAAAACAGCCCCGAGCCCCGAGTTCCAAACTCATAATAGCTACGAGTCAGGGAAGCAACATAATGATCCCGCCAAAGTAGTTCTAACTAGGCGCTCTGATCTCGCAGGAATATTCATAAACCTCTGAATTCCGGCAAACTTACCGGTATTGTACACTCTCGTCGAGTGTGTGAAGGTTCCAGTTTATTAATACGCAGGACTGGCAGAAAAATTGAAAATAATTCTGAATAGAATTGTGAATTTCATAAGGAATTTAGTAATACTCGCTCCTGAAACTGAGCCAAACAAGAGAATTGATACAAAACTTGGGGAGATGGTTGAAACATTTAGCTTTCGTGCATTTTCGTCGCAAAGTCGTGCACTCTCTTTCAAGTCAAATGTTTTGTTACATTTCTTTTATCGTTTTATCACACTTGAACTCTTCAATTTTTTTATCAATTTCTTAGGTAAGTCAGACATACAGACATTAGACATACAGACTTTATACGAAGAATGTATGCCCACTTGCATGTTGACCAATACATGATGAGCAATAAATATTCATACGCATGGTGGATAACCCTGTCCATTGAACACGTACATACAGACAGAAGAACTGAAAGACGAATTACTTAACAGAGTGCAGAATATAAACACAGCCCAATAATTACAAAAGAACGTACTGGAGTATTAACGACTCGTGATTCGCAAGCCCTAATACCCAACGTGGGTGAAGCTAAGTCGCGAAATGCCAGAAGCCTTTTATGCCCCGCCACGAATGAAGAAAAATAAACAAGGCACTTATTTGCTCCTCTGGAGCCATGAAACCGACGCGCACTCGCACGGCAAACAAAGGAAGCGAGCACGCGCTCGCGCGCAAGTCAACACGGCCGCTCGCTGGAACACTGCCGCATCGAGAGCCAGGCAAATCTGAACAGGCCGGTAGCCGCAACCTACGGAGAAAAAAAAACTTGCCAAGTTTTGGGGACAATGGATATGTCAAAGCTTCCAAAAGTAAATACAACGCTTGGATCATCATTTGTAGTACCCAATATGTTAAGGATTAATAAAAAAAATTACCATTATCAAGATTAGAATAATATAGAAAATATGTACATCCTATTTATACAGCCTTTATGCTTGAACACGTCATTAGTGGAATATGGTTGAAGCAAAGCACACGGTTGGTTTCCAGATTTGCTCCATGCAGAAAGATCGTTTCTGCGGAGTACTGTATTGGAAACCAACTGGGATCGTGCAACCATCCCAGTACAATACATTCTTGACGACAAGGTCGTTGAGTAACAGAAATATTTGTAACAAACTACATCAGTGACTTGTCGTAGAAAGATTGCGGTCTGCCAAGAAGATTCGCTAGGTATGTCACCTTTTTCGAAAATGAAATATAATAAACACGCTCTGACTTCCAGTTATTGTAAACTTATTCCCACAAACGAGTGATGTTTCTCGATTTCCTAGCATCCTATCCTAAGATGGCAGATATAAAATGCACCGTCGACACTTACTCTAGTAGATTACATTCTCTATCTTATATAAGCGTGTGGCCTTCATTTTTACGTGACACCTGCATTTTACTTGCGTCGATTTCAAAAATATGAGTTTCCTCTATTGGAGCGTCTGCAGCTACCTCTTGACCAAGATATGCCCAAGTTACATCGCAAGAATGTTTTTCAATAACCGTAAACGAATGTAAGTATTCAACATTTTCCTCGTAAGTTAGATATCGTTTGAAAATGGATACAAAACAGTATCTCTCTATCAGTATTTCTGTCATTTTAATTTCAGCTAGTGTTTAATTTGTGTCATAGCCAAATGTAATTAGTTTTCAAACGCTGATTAGTATGTAATAAATAGAGTAAAAATAAAGGGTTTTTGAAATATTTCACTATTTAATAATTATTTGATATTTCCCTGGTTTACCGCGTTTTAAAAATTAATACCCTTATAAAAGCACTGATTTCATTTGAAAACAAAAAACGTATTGTACTATTTTCAAAATGAATACTTCAACATTTCTGCCGTGAAATTAAATTCAAGAGAATTTTATTACACCAGTTCCTGCAAACAACCTTCAGCAATACATGGTAATCATGTCTTTCAGAATGCAACATGCAATATTGGACTTCTAGGTATGAAATCCAGAAAATAGTAGGAATTTTTCACCGCCATATCTATGCTACAGTTACATTCTAAGTAACAAATCATCATTATTCAAAGGGCTTTTGCAATAAACCTCGCCACAAGTTTTCGAAATAGAAGTTAACAGGAAAAATAAACAAAATCATAAATGTCGCTATTACGTACAGGAAATTAAAAAATACTCAATTATTCTTCGTCAATGGGTAAGGGAGTCAACATACAGTTAAGTAGTGGGGACATAATTTTCAAAAGTATACATTTCAAAAAGTAGGAAAATAATTTTCTTTCTCCTTTTTACGTGAATAATATCCGGCATCCTACTTTGTAAGCGCGATATCCGGCATCCTACTTTATAACGAATAGCATTATGATTTTACGCTATCGTAAAAATCTACATTTTGTCTATCCAAATTTATATTTTCTTTATTCGATACGATGAAAAATATAAGGTAAAACGCATCTTAACGTATATGAATGTTCTTTCAAATGAAGAAAAAAATTGTATTATAGCGATACAAATTTGTTAAGATCACGAGGTAATAACGGTAGTTTCTCCCACAGTCTTTAATTTTCAGTGCAGTGCACATTTTTATTCCATTTTATTCACATTTATTTTCTGCCAGTGCACCATGCCCTGCCAGAGTTTGTTGAAAAATGTTCAGTGCCTACATCTCTGCCGAATTGCTTCAAATCATTTTAAATAAATATTTGACATCGTCAAAATCAAGCTTATTAATAATTCAAGAAGTATTTTAACATCGTGGCTTTAAACCAGCTTAACGAGCGAAAGCTCTGAAATAGAAGGAATAAAAGGGTACGACAAATAGGAACAATAGTTTTTGCCTGTGTTATTTTGATCTTGAATGATACTAATTTGTCGTTCTGTTTTACATCCTCCCAGCGTGGACCAATGACCCCATTACGTCGCCGCACACGCCCACTGCCTGCCTTCGCCCACTGGCTCCTTCCGGGGTCTCTCCGGCGGCGGCCCGCTCGCCCTCCCGGGATTGTATTTGCGCCGCAGAGTGCGAGCGGCGGCCGACTTCAAAGCGCCTGCACCGGGAATATTGCCGGGGAAGTGGGTGCGCGGTTCACGGCCCGCCCCTAACTTCGTCTGCGTCCCCGCCCCGGGCGCCGGCCGCCGCTCCTTTCGCCCCGTCTAAGACACTGCGCTCAGGAGTTGCCGAACGAAGGCGAAGCGAACCCTCGCGCTCCTCGCTCCCCGCTGCGCAACCCGCTGCTCGCGCTGCAGGATTTTGTGCAGCGGACCTCAGGAACGCACTTGGCTTCGTTCAGTTGCGTACGCTGGAGACAAACCGCCTTGAGCAGACGTGGGAATAAATACTTTACAGACCTGAAATGTGATTGGGACTTGCCTAAAAGGATATAATGTGAAATGATTGAAATATCAAGGCTGGAAGCAATAAAATAATTTAGGAATGACACGCACGACATTATTATATTGTAATGTGTAGAACTTCTATTTGAATGGTGAATGAACTATGAAGTAGATAATCAAAAAACACAATGAAAATGAAATACATTATTTACTTATATTCGTATGATAAATAGTATTTTAAGTAAGGTATAGAAAGTACAGTAAATATTCTCGACAAACCGAATTCAACCACATCATGCAAAGAAGAAATTACTAGAAAGCAGGATAGAAAATAAAGTAGTGAAGATACTACTCTCCTCAAACGAGTTTCATTTAATAACATTACATTTTGCCACAATATTCGATATAAATCGTCCTGTGACATTTACATACTAATACACGCACGTTTTGTAATGATTGATCCATCTCCTACTTCCATTCCACTTATATGTCCTTATCCCTTCAAACTACATTAGAAGTCAATTAGGAGTTTAAGAGATTTTTAGTAAAAGAATACTTGAAAACCTCGCTAGAAATATGGAGGATCCTTTTAGTAAACAAACGATGTCTTTAAAACGCTGGATACAGCCAATAGAAGTTAGTCTATCGTAACGGTAACGACCAAAGCTCTCAACAAGCACTCGGCGGCTGCAATTTCAGAGAGCGGTCGCTTCGAGTGCCTGCTTGCGCAGCGCCCAGTGTTGCGGCATCGGAACGGCCGCGGCGTATCAGAAACTCGTTAGAACCATCTCAGTTATTTCTGTGTCACTTTTTTTCTCTTCTCACATTCTTGGACTTTATCGGTTGAATATTTGCTTTCCATTCCACGCAATAAGTCTCTGTTAATGTATCTTGAATTTGCCCAAACAGAATGTTATTCGAATAGTCGATATTTCCAATTTAAAAATAAGGGTAAGAACGAATCGTCGTCTACCGCACACATATACACCATACACTGAAATTTAACGTTGTTTAAAGCAAACTAAATACAGAATTCCACGGCAGAGTGCACTTCATACCCCAAACCTGAAATTCTCGATTTCGTTTCGTATTTCAAGCTGCACCATAAAATATCCTTGAGCGTTTTTTACCAAAATGAACGTCAATACCATGCAGGGGTAAAAGATCGAGGAAAACGTATCCTGGAGAATCTGTTTAAAAGGTTGTAGACTGACAATGAAAGGACATATTTTTCCACTGAAAATCTAATGTTCCAGGCGATAAATTGTATCAAGAAAAACGATAGGGCATCCCTTGGGAAAGCCGCGAATACATCCATTTATCAACATTAAATAATGAAAAATCTTCAGTTAATTAACTTGTTTTTCAAACAAATCGACCGTGATCAAAAGGGGAAAATACTAAATAGGAATTTGGCAAAATAATGAAACCTCTGAGGCGTAGGCAGTGTGTTGTCTCGTAGCACGCTTGCTCGTCACAAAAGCACGCTCTCCGAAAGCATAAAGAGAACACAAAACCGTAAATTTGACAAAATGCCAAATTAAACACGTTCACACGGAGGAAATCCTTTGTGCTACACTTGCATGACTGCATACGTCCGTCAGCTGCCTCAGCATGTAAAGGCCAGAATGGCGATTTGGCAGAAAGAAAGGCTTCAGCTATTCATTAATCACTAGAGTATAGCGAACACCAACATTCAATTCATAAAGGCACAGATACAATGCTCTAACAAAGGATGACTCAAAAGCTATTAAGCCTTTGTTTGCTTAAAATGCAGGCTTACACAAAAATCTGACATTTTCTGGATAAACTTAAGACAACATTAGAAAAGACATTCGCTTAGAAACATATAGCGAGTATTTTTATTCGCAGTTGAATGTTATCAGAAATCATTATATCCAGTTTATTTGTTTTCCTTTTGTATCTTTAGTATCTTCTTCTTTTTACCCTTCGCTTACCGATGGGACGCACATTTGACCCCACACTAGACATTAACACCCTTTGCGTGCTCCTCTGATCTGTGGTCAGCAGGATGTGAGGCCCTCCGCGACAACACATACACGAGACCCAAGGGACAAACAACCATGCCCAAGGCGGGACTGGAACTTACAATCCTTCCGACCTCACCGCTGAGTCAGCAAGCGCTCTAGCCTAATCCTTATACACAAATAACAATAAAGTTCGACTGAAGTAATGTGTGACCGATCTGGTCTGCGACTGGTGTGATTGATGATTCCGAACACTTCAACTGCTATGGCCATTAGTCCCTTTAGTGTGGTGAATGTTTTTAGGAGGGGGCGGTGTACCTTCTCAGCTGGACGCTGAGATCCGGCACCCGGCTAAACGTTGGTTCGCGGGCGATTTCCCCCTTAAGGTCTCTTCCCCCAATGAGCATAGCAGTCGTGACAAGTTCTAAGCTTCCAAGACACAAATGTATGCTCTTGAAGTGTATGTAGATGTAGGAGGAGAGGATATGACAAGGAATAGGAAGGAAAGATCGCGCGTGGTACGTGGTCCGTTTGTTAGGATACTTCTCCGACCTTCGCCTAGTATTGATCTGAGTAACCACGGAAACAACTGAGTAGAGCAACCGCGGCTGGAATCCTCCTCCAGACAGCGACTGGCTTCGACATAGCTAATGTGGAATATCTGCCACCGCCGGATCTGAACCCCATGATCTCCCGGTGCTGCTGCAGAGACAGCGTCAATACTGGCTCAGTCGATCCAAGTGGTCTGAACAACCTAAGAACACATGTTGGACGATAATTAATCGAAAATCTCTGCAAGCGAATATCTACAATATTATACACCAAATTTAGAATTTGACTGTTCCTTTATCTTCCGAAATTAATTGACTACACACCAAATTGAATGGAGTTTCGCATGATTACCATATACACAGGCATCGGCGCATTTCAAATACACCATTCAATTGGACACAATTTATGATCAATTACGGCATATGTAAACAAATATTGCAATAATAGCGGGGATGATGTAATTGCATTTTGTTTGCATCTCCTTCCACCACGGTGCAGAATTTTATGTTGAACGGAAAAGACGTTAAAGGGTATGGCGGTATCCATTATCAGTTGCGCCCTCGTGGTCGAATCAACTTATCATCAGCTGCGCTACCCCGGGTGCAACCCCCCATTTGGGACTCGCGCGTCCCTCCCCCTGCCGCGTCCCACTGCTGGCGCACACGCGCGCGTCCCCCCCCCCCCCGCGGGGCACCTTCTTCCGCCGTCGGAGCACAAGACTTTTCGGGCCAGCTTAATGCACAACAGAGCGCTAACGAAGTTAGCGCCCGCCCCTCCCTCCGCTCGCAAGCCCCCTCCACGCCGGCCCCCAGACCTGCCCCCGCTCGCTAGACCCCCCCGGCCACCCCAACACAAGCTCTACCACTCCCCAGCCCCACCTCTTGCCATCCCCCGCTCGCTAGGCCCAACCCTTGCCCGCAACACCGCCAGCCCCACCGCTCGCCAGCCCCATCCTCCGCTCACTACACCCCCGTTTTCTGTCCCAACACCAGCCCCCACCGCTCGCCAGCTCACCCAGCCGTCCGCCCGCCGCCGGCTTCCCATCCACCTTCCAGGCCGCCTACCACCCCTCCCGCACTCCCTTCCCCCTCCCCCTAGGGCGCCGGGCGGCCGCCCCGCACCCAGCCTGCTCCGCCTCCGCGCCCGCTGAAGCATGTTGCAAGCAATTTTGTTTATGGGCGCATTTGCATCAGCTGCAGTGCAGTGACTGCGCTTATTGGGGGACGACGACGCGCAACGCCACGCCCCGCCCCGCCCCGCCCCAGCGAAGTGACGGCTTCGAGGCTTATATACATTTGACGCTGGTGTTGCATATGCAAAACGCGCATTGTTTTTACTTGGGGCGGAATACGCGCTGTTGCTCAAAACGACAACGCTCAGTCATAAGAGTGGTTCTCGGGACGGGTTTGTTTTGGTGCCGATTTTTATAGGCTTCGACAGGGCGATATCCACTAATTTCCAGTGCCGTCTATCGAAAGCAATGCGCATCCTGATACACAGAAATTTACACATTCCCCCCAAAAAACTCGTCCTGAAATCAAAAACGTAATTTGTTTTCGTTTAATATGCTAAAGCATTCAACAACTTCACTTCAGATATTGTCTAACTATGTTTCAAAATGAACCTGTACATTTCAGTCAATACCAAGTATTGCGATAAATCAAATGCCGAAAGATGAAAACCACAGCACCCGACCACAGAAACGAAATATAGATCTTGGAGCGCATCGGGGTCAACAATTCTAAAAACTTTTTCGATAAATAAAACCGTCGACCTCGGCGACTGAAGTGAAGAGCTGACAGAGTGAATCACTTCCGAGTCTTTTAAAATATTCAGGCGTCGAGGAGGAGCACTTCATTAAAAAGTCGACACAGTGGAGTCTTTAGCCTACTTCCGTCGCAGCTGCCAGGCGCAGGGTTTGCATTAAAAGCAGCAAATTGCGAAGCGCGGGTGACGTCCGACAAAGGAGGGAAGCGACGAGCGGACCAGGTCGAAGTGGGCTAACGCTGGGCGTGGGTGCTCGAGAAGCTTCATTGCCATCTTGAACTTAAGTGTTAAATAATACTAATGAAACGGAAACAACCATTTGATATATGTAACTTTTTTAGGGAGTTGCCTCTGAACAACTTGGTCATATAGCGACCACTGTGACTGCTTTAACGGTAGGAGAAACTGTAGAAGAACACCATGATCCATACCGGAGACGGGATTCAAACCCGCGACCCTTCGACCCGAAGCAGCGTCGGCTCTTCAGCTTTAGCGACCTCGGTTATCCAGGCCGGCATAAGTAACTTTAGTGGGAGGTAAAGAAAAAATTGCAACAAAAGGAATACGAAAACAAAATATATTATGTAAAACATCCAGTCATTACTCTCTAGCCATTTAAAATCCAAAATTTTGAAAAAATAAAGATTAAGATCGAAGTGTGAGGTACAATTGATAGAAGGGAATGAAAGGGAGAGAAAAATTAAAGAAATAGTAAAAGAAAGTCGAAACAAAATCAACTTTGAAAGCAACAGGCACTAATCCGAGCACAACATACTAGATGAAGACGAAAGCTCGAAATGACCAGATTTTGTTTTTGTCAGTGTAAAGAATTTATCGCTTCAAACACATCCCACTCTATCTACAATACATATTGAAAATAAATGTGCGTAATCTAATCCATTAATTTTTATCTTCATATTATTAAGTTCTCCAAAAACCGATAAAAACTTAGAATTAAACAAACGAGCTTGGTTGTTTCATTAAAAGGAATTTCAGAATATCCACTTTCGCACACAACTGTTATCATCGCCATCCTACGCATGCGTTGCAAAGCGCCAGGTGAACACGCAAAGCCCAGAGTGCGCGCTACTTGTTAGCGAGCAGCACCGCGACGAAGAGCAACGAGCTCATTGGCTTATACTAATGAATCCACGCAAGCCGTGAAATAATCAGCTTACGTAAAACCCTGCGGCACACCCAGCGATTTTATCTCTCATTCCACCGTCACTCTTTACTCAAATCGAAGCGTTGGATAAATACTAAATCTAAATCGAACGTTAAAAAATGTTATTGGTTAAATCCTATAAAATTTCTCCACAAGACGTAATGTGCGCACTGTTTTGTTTATACTAGGCTTTAATACTTTTTTCAATAAACAGAGAATATCCATTTGCAAGAGGTATTGAGAGAAATTCAGTTTGGATAGTTATTAAGCGATTAAAGCAGTTTTTGCTCTATTGTTCACACAGAAACATTCCCATAAATATGGTGATTAAAACATATCTCATTTGTAAACAGAAAAATGTATTACCAGAAAGTATTCTTCGGAATAAAAAGGGTTGAAACAACAAACAAGAGAATAATACAAACAAATTTGTGATATTTAGTTGAACTTTGTCAGTATCACGACTTAAAGTCGTTATTTAAAAGAAGTGATTTGGAGGAAAACACAGCAAAATGTAAATCCGTAGTTGTGCACAGCGGTGATTTTGTTAAGTATAGTTTTGTTTTCACATGACATTCCAATATATTTTAATTTTCTAATCGCCAGAGGCCGAGTTTAGAATTGGCACTGACAGGTGCAGCACCAACAGCGGGTTTCAACACCTACTGTACATTTAAAATCAATCAACGTATAAACACTTGCGATCAAATGATATAAAATTCATTGTAATTAATAATTTGTCTAAGTTGATAATAAGAGAAAAAAATTTAGTAGAATTATCCGGCAAAAATTTCATTCGATGGTTTTCTTTAAAACTTAAACAGGACACAAGCGTTATTTCTTACATTTTGTGAGATTCTTTAAAAAAAGACTTCGTATTAAACACACGAAATATTTTCTTGGATTTTCATATACGAAAACTAACGCTATTTGTACTCAACCGCATTATCTTCGCATTCACGATATTGATTCCAATCGAAAACGAAACGCTGATGTTCTAGACACAGTGGAACCGACGTTCTCGAACTATCTCCAGGGAGCTAATTAGCGCCGTTATACTCGTTTTGAGAAGACTGGAGACGAAGGGGACAGAGACGGACGAGGAGATGAAGACAACAACGCATCCGGAACTTTCCCGGAACCATCTCTTCCAAATCTCCACTCTTCGAGCACCCACCACCTCTTCCTCTCTAATTCTCTCCGTCACCCCGTATATCTACGACGTAGAAGCCCTTCGCTTCGCCAGAGAACATCATCGCCTCACCATATTTCCAGTGTACAGCCGACCGCTTCCGAGAACCAACCCTTGCCGTTCGTCCTCACCGCGGATCGGATCTTTGAGCGCGCTCTCGCAGCTCGCAGGGGCCGCCGCTGCGCCTGCCGAAGTGCGCGCTGCGCGCCCGGCATCGACCTGTTCCTGGCGGAGCAGCCTCCCGCGCCCGCAGCTGCCATTTGGATGCGGGCCAGGGCGCGACCCCACACCGTCCGCTGAATGATTAGAACGCGTATAAAAACACCTTCCCGCGAAACGCACATTCCAAACCAGCCCCTCCCCTGCCGCGTTCTCGTGTTCCCGGCCGACCCCGTCGCGTATCGTTTTCACTTCCATATGTCACGAATGACGCGCCGGGGCTCGTTCCGTGCAGAGCGCCAGCCGTTTGTTTCCCAGACGGGCGCTGGCGGGCGGCCGGGGCATCCGTCCACATTTCCGTCCTCTCAAGGCGCGAGGTATAAATTGAAACGAAGAGCTGGAACCAATGGTGTCGAGTCTCTGACATATATCCCGGCTACTGGTCTTCGGGCGACGCTCTGGCGCTGCAGTGCCAGGGGTTACCGGAGAAGAGCGACATTTCGTCATTTCTGATGACAAATATCGACGGCGAAAGGGGGGGGGTCGGGTCGTCTTCAGGCGACCGCAATTCTTTCAGGGGTGCGAACTCGCGCCCCGGGAAGAGACAGATTCCCAGGAGCGGAGCCGGCCTTCCCTTTTCTGCTCGGCGAGTCGCGAACGATCGAGTCACACGAGACGGCAGCGGGCGTCTGCAGCCGCGACGCAGAAGAGATAGGCAACCCGCTTCACTTCGCTGAGCAGCGGCACGAAGCGAGAATCCCGCAGGCGCCACGCCAAGAGCATTCGCAACCTGGAGTGAATTATGGAGGTTTTCTGACTAGCGATTCCTCAATATAATACATTTATTCTAAGTTCATACCATAATATTTACTTTGGCGTCTCTGAACGTTTATACCTTCCTTACGGAATGATAACGACAGATCCAAATTTTTTTAACTCAATGTTCATGCGAATGTTTTCCTTTGAGATTTTACGGCTGTAAGATGATTGAATAAAACTTGTTTTAAAGATTTAATGAAGAGTTGAGTAAGAAATAACAACAGATTATGAACGTATTAATTTTCTTACCTTAATTGTCTGGTGCATTTTTTGTTAAAACTTTCAAATCTGACTTTCCACTATACAACTTCTTCCTAGAAAGCATAATTTTTTTAAAAAAATTTCAATCCGATAAAAAGTGTTGCAATACTATTGCCAAGAACCATTTGTGACACACATTATAACTGCCATTTATAATGACATGTGGCCATCACTACGTAAAAAGCGCGAGAAAGACTAAACGTCTGGGAGTGATGTCCACTTGGGGCCATTACAGGAAACGCTCAGGAAGAAAGGAACGATGCGAGTCGGGCATTATCTGGAAATACGCAGCAAAGCAGCCTTTCACGGCCAAAAGCGTCTGTTAGGTTGGATATATGGAAGCTCGAGCCTCCGGGAAGCACCGATCCGGACACAGGCGTTTCTGGTTGTGCCCCGTCGACGATAAATTACGCTGAAAAATCTCGGCTTTTATGGGGCCGTCCGTCTCGGGTTTGGAAGCGCGCCACAAAAGCGGCCGACTACCTGTAGGCGAGACGCGCAAACCTTCACGTGAGCTGCTTAATTGCACAGGGCAGTAAAAGGTTTAACGACCCTTCCCCAACAATGGCGGCGCGCGCGGTGTGGAAGGCCGACGAGGCAGTCCTCGGTCGTCCGGGGAGACGTCCCGGCAGTTCCGGGCGAGGGGTGGCCTTTGAATCAGGGCGAATTTTATGTCTCAGAACGACACTGAACGGAATCAACGTAGCAGATAATTCACTCTCTTTCTAGAGACAAGAATGAAGAGCGCTCTTTAAAGACAGAGTGAACATTTTCGTATTCGGCGCATGGAGTACAAAGATGGAGAGCTAAATTACTTAGTCTCTTGCGATGTCGTGGCTTCGGAGTGTTGACGTCGATTAAAATAAGAACGCCAGGTCGAGCCTTTCCAAATAAGCGCAGAGTTTGTCGAGTGCTCAATGTATCATCGTAACGAAAAGTTATATCGCAGAAGTAATATTAACAGAAGATTGAGATTTGTCATCGCCATCTGAAAAAGAAATTAACAAGTTATTTTTGGAAAAGCACGTTCTGAAATTTGATTTGCATATCTCTAACTATTCTTCGTCAGGATCTGTTCGCTGAACTCAATTCGATGTTTTCTTCTACTAAGATGTAATAGTAGAATGGCGACGTTGGTGGGTTGCTTGTTGGAGCTGAACTTCAGAGAAGTAATTTCACTTCTTATATAGAATCTTCTCATTTCCATCTTATAAAGTGTGGCTTTCATTCATTTCTTCGATATCTTCATCTTTGTTTTATACACTCACCGTCCCAATCTCGTTCACTTTTTTCTGAAATATAAAATATAAAAAAAATCTCGTTTTCATCTCCAAAGTTTAATAACCCATTCCGCAAGAATGGTAGAATATTATTACACTTCACTTAACAGTATTACTTTTTCTCTCCTTTTCAAGTTTTCTCGAAGCCACGAACTGGAGCGTACTTCGCCTCTCGTTAGGACCGCGCATTATGACTCTGGTGAGCTGCCCACTTAAACTTCCAATTTCTCTCTAGAAAACTTCATTGTAAATTAACTCTGAATAATCGCCGCTTTCTTTCACAAAGAGAGAAAAATACTGTCTTCTAAAATAAACAGATCCTTGCCCGTCGTACGGCAGCTTTGAAGAACGTGGCCGGAGAAAACTGCTTACTGTTTACGAGTGGGTAAGAGGGCTCTTGATTCAGAGAGGCGGAATATATTACAATGTAATCAGGCACATCTCGCGACTCCAAGGCAAAAGTGATTTCCATACAAAAAGAATAACATTCAAATAAAAGAAATAGTCTTACAAGCCTTGAAAGACGGCATCAATTTTCTTTAACAGGTTCAGACTTTGAAAGAACCGTTGAAGTATCTTTAGCAGATGCATCTTTGTTTAGAGAAGAAAATACCTTTAGACGGTTTGGACGCGTAATATTAATATTTACTAAGTAGTGACAGGTCGTCGTTCGCTTGTAGAATTAGTATGAACACGGCAGAGTTCACGTCAGGGGGGCGGGAGACACATTCCATGGGCCTATCCGTCGCTATGTAACTAATACCACCCGACGTTGCGCATCTTCACAAGAAGTTGAGATCCTCAAGTTTACGTAACATGTTTAGTGGCGAAGTCTCTCTCGCCCGGAGGTGGTTCAGAAAACCTCGCGGTGGCTGCAGTAAATTCACGCTCTTCTAGAAGTTAGTCGCGCCGGCGAAGATCCTGCCGTGTTCCGCGCGTTACGAAAGCGGCAAAGGAAGAAGCAAAGAGAGGAAGGAGCAGCGGCGGAAGAGAGAGGGGTGGGTCAGAAAGGATAATTTCATTCTCCTACCCTCCTGGTAACAGTCTCTTTCTCTACACCTGCGCACTTCACGGGTAGAGTCGAAAAGGAAGGAGAAAAGGGCAGCCCAGTGACATCCAATACGGGCACCCAACGGAAGGAAAGAAACAAAAGACGGGGAAGCTGGTCGACAGCTACGCAACGAACTTCGCTGATGAAAGTGACCGAGGCGCAAGCCCACTTGCCAGACCGGACCAAGTTTTATGACCACCGATTCATGAGCCCCAACCGCGGCCTCTTCGAGGCCCCTCCCGCTCTCTTTCTCTTTCTCGACGCCATCGCCAAGTCCGCAGACTTTTAGGAAGTCGCCAACTTGCCGGTGCACTCGCTCGCGAGTCGCGAAATTGATTCAATTGTGCGCCTTTCGCGAAAGGCCACTAAACTGCCCCGATTGATTTTTGTTTTCTCGGGAATATGGCGGAATCTCCGCCTGCAGCACGTAACGAACCGAGAGGACGTAATGAGGCGAACATTTCAGGCAAGGCGACGTCTGTCGTTTAAGAGAGAGAGGGGGAAGGGAATTCCTGCGGGAGGAAACGATATAAATCGGAATCATACTGGAAGAACGATGGCAATGTCTCCGGGGACTGCGGTTTCTCCTTTGGCCGACGGAATACGTTCGTCGTCCATCTCATTTGCGGAGACCAGCTTCCATTTTCATATCTGCATTCATGAGGCATATCTCGCAGATAAAACGTCTCAGCTGCGACGTCTACTTTGGGAATTACACCCTCTGAATATCATCCCGTAAATTCGTCTAGATCGCAACGAGAAATCAGAAACCGAGAGATAGGATATCAAGATTGTAAAGTAAGATGGGAACCCACAAAATGTCACCTCTCATTTCCACCGAGTCAGTGAAAAGAAAAAGTTCGTCCAAAGAGATGAGCAGAAAACAAGACCGAATGCAGACGTCAAATCGCATAAAGGTCAAAAAAAAAAATTGACGATGATCTCAAGTTGCGGAGAAGCGCATATCGATTTAAATAAGTCAAAGAGAGCATCAACATAGACAAACTTACCAACGAAATTATTTTACTCAAAACTGTAAAGAAGCAGGGAAAAAAGAAATTTCATACGGAAGGTAAAATGATGGAGGACAGCACAGTTATAGAAGTGAATAATTGGATAAATGGAGACAGATTTTGGGTTTAGAAATTCGCGCACATACAAGGTGATACATAAAAGTTTGAGAAGGCAAACATTTCAAAAAAGAATGAATCTAAATGTTACTGCTAAAAATGTTAACAATTTTGATTTCGGAATGGGTTCGATGCTATATTCGCACTAGACGTAAACGAGAAATACGAGTAATGAATATTGGAAAAAAATCCATTTTTGAAGCGTTCCCATCATCTTCACTATTTTAAATTAATAACGATGTGAACATATTCACAACAACGCGGATGTGCAAAAAATACTAAAAGGAGTAGTTTTAGGGAAAACAACCAAACTAAATTTAGACGAAATACAATTTTCGAATTCCCAAAGCTTGAACATAAGAGATCAACGGACGAAGGCATAGAAATGAATTAATACTGCAGTGAATATAATGAATGGAGGAGGAGAGGTATGGAAGGAAGGAGTATGAGGTAGGAAGGAGTATGAGGAAGGAAGGAGTATGAGGAGGTATGGAGGAGGAGTATGAGAGGTATGGAGGAGGAGAGGTATGGAAGGAGAGGAATGGAGGAGGAAGAGGAGAAGAGGTAAAGGAGAGATATGAAACCCGAACTCCCAGCCTCCCTTGTGCGGTTTAAATCAAGGAAACAGACCTAAACACCTCACAACGAAGAGTGGCAGCAGACTCGGCAAAAGAGCTTAAAGCGCGAAGAGAGATCAACAACCAAAGCAGTATCGCACGGTCGTGGGCGCGGGATGCGGCCGCGTTTAAGGCGCGACCGCTTCGCGTCTCGCGACAGGGAAGTGGGGCGTCGTGGCGGGCGAGGGGCCGCGGAGAAGCTTACGGCCGCGCGGGCGGGAAAGACCGCGGCCCCGGCGGGACGCCCAACGGAGAGAAGCCAGGAAAGAGACGAGTCAGCGGCGGCGGCGGCGGAGAGGGAGTCGGAACGGGGACCTGCGGGGGGCGGGGGGCGGGGCGCGGAGATGGAAGACGGCGCGCGGGGGCCGGAGACGTTCGTCCCGGGGGACCTCCGAGACGCCGACGCCGACGCCGACGCCGGCACCGATCACGGCGGCCGCGCAATCAGACGCAGCGGGCGTGCGACGCCTCTCATCACGGCCTCCTTCCGCTCCACCGCCATCTTGTCTCGGCGCGACGTCGATACAATCTACTCTCCCCGCGTCGCGGCTCGGCGGGGATGAGGCCGACAGCCTCCACGGCGGCGAGAAAAAAAAAAAAACACTCCGGGAGCAATTTTCTTATCGTGCTGACTTGATGATGAGGAATCAACCACTGCTCCTACGCAACGATCACGAATTTTAGGTTCAGGTAGTTGCCGCATAATTACCTTCGCCGACCTGTGCGGTTCTAATGAAACCAAACCTTCAATTCGTCGCTCTTCAACTGACCCCGGAGCTGGATGTGATGCGGGCGGGAGGAAGACGGGCTTCAAACCGGGGGCTGTTTCAGCTTCCGCGCCATCTCAGCGAGAGCGCCCCAGACGCAGAGGAGACCGGCGCAGCGCCACGGAAAATGCGCTTGGAGATGTTTACACCGACTGGAGGGAAAACCGGCTAATTCCTCGAGTTGTTTTCGGTTCCTCCGTCCCTAAATAGCTACTTTGCGTACGGCAGCCCCCGCGAATTCTAATAAAATTCCGTATTCATTAAAATTGCATTACAGGGTATTTTAACGAGCTGGTTTGTATTTTATTTACTGTCAGCCGCAAGGGACAAAGATAGTTGAAAACGTGCCACTTCCGAGCGGGAAATAAAACAGCTGAAAGCGACCAGCGAAAAGCCATTTGCTGTCTTTACGTCCCCGCAGTGCGCTCCTAGAGGCCACCGCTGCAGCCGGCGACGTGAAAAGTTGGCATCACTGAAACAGTGGAGTAACGTGCCCAGACGGAGGGAGACGAGAGCGCTGTGAGCGCTCCAATTAGGAGTTTTGGGCTCGCAGAATTCCTAATTACTCTGCACTGCATCTCTTCATTAATCGAGCACTGGTATCATCGCATTTAAAATGCTGTTTAAGGAATAATTGTTAACAAAAGGACATATTTGTAATATTATTGGTCTAGTACGAGAAATGGGGAAAACGATTGCCCACCTGATAGCTTGAACTTGAACTTTGATTTAATAATCTTGAAAGAAACGTGAATATCAACTCAATCAAGCTTTTTTCTAAAACTTAGAAGACACTTCCAGTGTGTAAACCATTCAAGCAGCAGACTGATAGCCGTGTGGCAAGTCATATCTCAAGATTTTTAAATATGTCCAACTAAATACGTAGCAAGTCAATAAATTTACGTTGAAATAGACCTGATTTCAATTCTAAGACATCTATTCTATGGATAAGTAGAATCCGCTTGGATCTTAAAATGGATTACAACCAATTAACATAAATATAATAAAAAACAACATATGCAGCACAAAAGAACACAATAAGCCGGTCAGATGGCCGAGATCGCCGAGGCAGTAGTGCCGTTGCGTTCTCGGACCGGAAGATCGCGCGTTCGAGCCCCGCCTCGAGCGTGGGTGTATTTGTGTATGTCTGTATGTGTGTGCCGTCCTTTCATCCCTCACTGTCATCATCAATTAATCTTCCATGCCCCTAGGACTAACAACCCTGTGGAATAAAAATCAGATCCAGCTAAATGCTGGTGAACATGCATGAACATACATGCACCTGCCACAGAGTACTGAGCCCCGGTGAATGCAGGGTACATGCACGCGTGGTTCAAGTCAGCCTCTCCGCAAGAAGAAAAGAAAAAAAGCAAGAAAAAACACAGTTAAGCGAAAGGCGAATAAAAGCAAGAGAGACCAATGCTCCGCTGGCGAGTCCGCGTGCCTTCTGAGCTGCAACAGCGAGTCGCCCGCTGGCGGTCGGGTGACCGGGGGCGGCCGCGGGGCGTGCGGTGCGGCTAATCGGCAGCGAGGAGACGAGCGCGGCGCGCGTCGATTTTTCTTCGTTTGGGCGCCGCTGCGGTGCGGCCTGAAAGCGGTCATTTTTCTGCAGCGCTCGTGCAGCTGGTGAGGGCAGACAGAGTGAGAGAGAGAGAGAGAGAGAGAGAGAGAGAGAGAGGGTAGGTTGACGAGAGAAAAGAGAGGGAGGGAGAAGGGGAATGAGAACGCCTCGTTGTTTACGATCGATCCGTTCAGCCATTTGTTTTGATGAACGTCTCCCGAGGAAGGCTCAACGCTCGAGATTGTAAATATTGTCAAATTCGCCGGTGCGACGCGTTTCGTGTTTGGAATTCGCGGACGCAGCAGATTGGTCATTATTCTTCTTCTGTCGAGTGAGCAAGACAACATACCGTGGAAAAAGCGACATGTGTTATATACGATCATATAAAATATATGTTGATGTTTAACAGAAATTTTAAAAAATAATAAAATAAACCTGAAAAAAGATTTAATGGGGAATTAGGGCCTTTAGAGAAACATAAGTTAAAATATGTACTTCTCATATTGAGGAGAGTTTAATGAATACCGTTTCGTACAATATAGAAAAGTGCATTAATATATAATTTATTTATTAATATCCTTGTAATTACTGAATGGAATAGTAAAGGATAATGTTTGGACTCGTGAAACATTACAATGTTCGATAATCCTCCACTATTGTACACAATAGGCAGTATATTACATGCACTAGAGACTTTTCTTGGGATTACAATATATATAAATTTACAATGTATGACTACATAATTATTCTACGGTTTTAATCGGAATGGTTAATAAACATCATATATTACAGTTAATAGGAATGAGGAAAGTTGTACGACAATATATCTGTCGGATATAACACCACTTACGGTTTATTCCTCTACTTTTTGTGATCAACATCATTTAGAACCAAAAAGTAATAATAATAATTTGATTTATAAAACAACACTTTAATTCCAAAATATTTCCCCCAACTATGAAACAGACAATAGAGTATATTCTTCCCATTACGAGAACGTGGTAATTGGGTCAGGCGATGCTTTGAATTCCGCGATTACAATTCCAGTGTTTTTGAAGCTCCGCGTTGGTGATTATCGGCTTGTTTCGCCCTCCGCCGCCGCCTTGGATCGCGGGCGACGCCGAGGATCCTTCGCAGACGCCCAGGACCAGGAGCGAGCCCCCCCCCCCCTCCGCCGACGCGAATTAATTTCTCCGCTCGTCCGCGGCGCCCGCGCGGCCAGATCTCTTGACGAGCTGTCCTCCTCTCCGGGCGCATTGGGGGAAAAAGGTGGTGGTTCGGGAGGGTTAGAAACGGAAGCACTTAACGAGGTTGAGATGGAAGAAGCAATGAAACTGAAACTTATGAAGATTGCAAATGAGTATGAAGAACAGAGGAAACGAAAAAGAATCATGTGGAGGATGGCTACGTCGATGAAAGATATGAAATGAAATTCAATCGTACTTTGAGGCCGTGTTACAAAGAAGAATGAAAAATAATAGGGCAGAATATAATGGTCGATGGAAGGCATTAAGACTAAGTCTCTTATCAAATTGCCAGAGAAACAAAAATCCAACGATGTACTACAAAGGACGGACATGGAAACAACACCATTCGTAATCATCGAGAAATAATAGACCGCAAATTTCAAGGCGCGGTTAAAAGGCGGGCGTAATGCAGGTGTCAGCGAGAACAGAAAGTG
This sequence comes from Gryllus longicercus, assembly GCA_038098605.1. NCBI lineage: Eukaryota > Metazoa > Arthropoda > Insecta > Orthoptera > Gryllidae > Gryllus > Gryllus longicercus. The sequence continues at coordinate 1,907,977 of JAZDUA010000135.1, read as the reverse complement.
GAGAAAAATAATGGGATCAACCAACTTAGGCGGGAAGAAGGGCGGTGCGCAAACAACAAATTCGGAAGGCGCGCGGTGAAAAGTGCGGCGAAAGAGCGAGCAATGGGGGCGAAGAGGCGAAGCAGCGGAGGCAGAGACTTCGTGCCGCAGGGGACGAAGCCAGCGCGAGCGGCGGAGGCAAGGAGGGCGGGGGCGGGGGAGGGGAGGGGGAGGGGGCGGGGCGCCCGAGGCGGAGAGTCGGTGGGGGCGGAAGCGCTCGGCACAGAATCCGAACCAAATTAGCGATCTGAGAGAAAACACTGCCACGGAACGCAGAAGGTTGGTGGTGAGGAGCCTGAATTTCCAGTCCGTCTCTGAAACGATTCCATCCTTCAACCTAGGCACGTCTTCCCCAAGGACGAACTGCGAGATGTTTTCTTGCTCTATGAGCACGTACCTCCTAAATAAGAGAATTCTAGATGACTAATTTAAATTTAATTAAACTGATGTCATGAGTTTATATCTGGTCTTAACGTGGTAGAAAAAAGTCGAAACTTAAAACAAATTATAATTACTCACAGCAAATTCTTCTGCAATAATTATTATCTAAAATGAACACAACATATTAATAATAAATGTTGTATTAGAGCAATTCAAAACAAACATTCTTTTATCCATATCGAAAAGTATACTGGTAACAGTATATTGGTACTACACAATTCCATAAATTAATAGGTAATAAAATATATTTAACATGGAACGTATGTAATTTCATGCTGATTTCTCCACAACTGTCATTTTTTATACATATAAACATAACTATCAAATATGAACTGCTGAGCATTTACAAACATTTCATCCGAGAATCCAATCCATTAGGGAGGATTGTAAAGGTACCAAACAACTGTGACATCTCTTTAACTTAAGCGCAAGACAGAAGATAGACAAACTAATTTGCAATTTCAATATACATTAATGTTGATTGCTCAGGCCCCACAAACATAAGAGATGTAATAAACGTAATAAGGTTTGAAATATTAAGTTAAATATTACAATTACTACACCTATTGAAAATTCCTGTTGTTAATTTCTTCTCTTAGATACTCCCAGCTGATTGAGACTCCTGGCAACATGGACTGGTTGAGACTCCGGGCCACAGACCAAAATCCCGCCCCGATCGTCAGCCGCCATCGACGTCCCTAAACTCGGCAGGACCTGAGCAACAGCTTGGCGGGCTGCGCCAAATGAGAGGTCAGCCGCTGCAGCAGCTGCGGCCGGCGCCCGCGCGCGCTTCCGCCCGCCCGAGGTTCGACGCCCCTTCGGCGGCTAGGCCGCGAAACCGCGCAACTCTCCGTCTTCCCGACAAGCGCGCAGCGCGGCCCGCGGCCCAACCGCCGCCGCCCCGCCGCCGCCTAATGTTCGGCCCAGCTGGCGCCCCAGCGCAGCGGGAGGGGGAGGGGCTGGGGGCGGCCGAACGGCCGGTCGAGGTGATACATTATTTAAGGGTGATAAAGCATCGGAGGGGGGGGGGAGTGGCCTTAGCGGTACGGTGCGAGCAACTCCACCTTCGTAACTGGCGAGTTCGCAGCTTGTTGTATTAGTAAGATAGCTTGATACGATAACTGCTATGTGGGTTGAGTTTGGTGGTTATGTAAGGAATGTGGTAGGGAGTGCAACTATTGTATGTGCTAAAAATGCGCTAACTACTGGATGCGAATAAAAAACGTAATTAATGCATGGAATGGAATAGCTATTGGTGGCGACGTGGCGTTAACTTGTGAGCAAGAAGGGTTGTCGTTTAAACCTTATTACATTGGGACAGCGACTGCCTGTTTATTGAAACATCAAAAATTGGTTTCAGCGCAGCAAAGGGGAAGCAGCTATCAAATATGGAGGCGAAAGTGTAAACTATGATAGAGATGGAAATGACGACGGTTGGACTGGGAAGGCAAAGGCGCAACTCGCAGCGAGGGTGACAGAGACAGGGACGGCGATAACGACAGCAGCGAAGTTGGCAACGGCGAGGGTCCAAGTCAAACCGCAGCTTCAGTGGCGGTGTCTGCAGCGGTAGCTCTATGCCAGCACTGTGATGATGGCAGAGAACGTGGAAGTGAGGGGGAGGAAGACACTAGGGCGAGGACGAGGACCAGGGAGAGTCTAGGGTGATGAAGGCGACGGTGAGAACGAAGAGTAGTATGTTGTCGAATGAACGGGGGGCGGAAGGGTGACACGGTGGTAGTAGGGCGTGGGCAGGGGCGTGGGCAGGGGCGTGGGCAGGTGCGTGGGCAGGGGCGTGGGCAGGGGCGTGGGCAGGGGCGTGGGCAAGGGCGTGGGCAGGGGCGTGGGCAGGGGCGTGGGCAGGGGCGTGGGCAAGGGCGTGGGCAGGGGCGTGGGCAGGGGCGTGGGCAGGGGCGTGTATGGGAGTAGGGCGCGGGCGAGGGCGGGGCGCGGGCGGGGCGCGGGGGGGGCAGAGGCGGGGTCGGAGGCGCGGGGGGTGTGTGTGGAAGCGCGGACGGGGGCGGGGGCGGAGTCGGGGGCGCCAGTGCAGACGGTCGCGGGCGGGAGACGAACGGAGAAGGGTTGGGCCGGGGCGCGGGGCGGAAAGAAGCGAGCGGGGCGGGGCGGGGCGGGGCGGGGCGGGGCGGGGCGGGGCGGGGCGGGGCGGGGCGGGGGCAACGCTGCTCCGAACGGATTTGGCGTCGCGCGATATCCCCCCAGGGAGCGCGGCGCGCGCAGAGAAAAATCTGCCCGAGGCGGCCCCCGCGACGTCGCCCATGCTTCGCCGGCTCTCGAGAAGCCGCCGGCGGCTGTGTGCAGTGCCGTTCGGGGGAGTTGGCGATGCTTCTGCTTGGCTGATTGAACCCGAGGGGATGCCGTGCTGTGCCAATAGAAGAGGATGCGCCAGAAATGGCGTACTTTGCACGCTGTAGCTACTGAGTTTAGTCATGTACTTCAAAAGCCGAGAGAGACGTTTTGTATACACCGTATGTACAGTTTGACTATAAATACATGTATTTTGGACACAAAGATGTTTATGTCTATAATTTTTCCTAAAAGAATCAAATTCATTTTATATAAAGTTAATAACATTGACATAGATGAAAACGAATTTAAAATTATCAAAAGACTTTTCAACTTTGTTTCCATAAATAACATCAAATGTTAAAAGCTTGCTTTGTTAACTCTTTAGAGCAGGTTGTGAAATTAAAAACTGCGTTCTATATGCTTTGTGGAACTGCACGTTGAGTTGTATATTCTAACCCCCATTACAAAGATTTTTTTTCATAACCTCCCTCGCATTATGCTAATACTTGCAAGCGAACATTTCCTATATTAAAATACAGAAAAAGCTTTATTACAGAGTCAATTCACTAAAAGCCACCATGTTCAGAATAAAAATGTAATATGTGTGAAAAAATGGAATTTCCAAAATGGAAACAGAGTTGACAATTGAGTCTATAACAAAGGAAGAAGTAACAGCATGTTGAATTCATAGAGTCGAGACATTCCTAGAATGGAGACATAACGGGCAAATGCGATTATGGTGTCAGTGCTTTTGGCTTTGGAAATGAGATGGTGTTCCCTTGAAGATATAAAAGGAAAGGTTTAGTCCCGAAATCAAAAAGAATAAATTACATTTGTTAATTCTGTAAAATTTGAACAAATATAGCAACCTAAACAATTACAGTAAAATATTGTTTTACTTAGCAACATCAAAAACATTTCGTCTGAAAACCAGCAGCAATTTATGTGAAAAAAAAACTCTTACGGAACAGACAGTGGCACCTTCATGAGGGTTGCCTTTGCTTGATTTGAGTCAGGCAAAAAAACTGAAATGCTGAGCACCCCACTTCGTACTCCGCACGGGATACGTCATGTGAGGAACGCGCGCATGTAAAAAAGTTATGTATGTAAAAAAATGTTTAAAATGCAAGTTTTTGAAATTGAATGAGATGTGACAAGTAAGTCAACCTAAACCAGAGGAAGAAGTAACAGTATGTTGAATTCCTAGAGTCGAGACATCATGGTCAAATGTAATTTTCTTCGCAGAGCTTTTAGCTTTGAAAATGAGTTCAGGTTGAGCCCTTGAAGAGGTATAAGCAAAGGTGCCGAAAGCCGAAGAGATATAAGCACTGCCGAAAATACAAAAATAATAAATTACTTTTATTAATACTGTATATATTAAACAAATATAGCAACTTCAACTATTCAAATAAAATATTATTTTACCTTGCAACAACAGAAACATTTCGTCTCAGAACACCATCAATTTGTGTGGAAAAAAACGAAAAACGTTACGAAACAGACAGAGGCATCTCCATGAGTGAGAGCGTAGGCTTCCGCGGCCGGAGTCAGTATTTACTAGGCTGTCCGGGTGACGCCGCGTCCATGGCGAAGGTGCCGACAATGCAATACGCCCTGAGGAAGGTCGCAGAATGGCGACCGAAACGTCGGCACCTTCGCCATGGACGCGGCGTCACCCGGACAGCCTAGTAAATACACCTCCATGAGGATGGCCTGCACTTGATTTGAGCCAGGCAAATAAAACAATTTCCGAGCCCTCCATTTCAAACATCAGCCTCCTATCTTTCGGGAGTGAGCCAACGGGGTGACTGTCGAGGGTTGAGCAGCTCCGCGCGATCGCAAGCCGTGCGCATGCGCAGAGGCGCGCGGGAGACAAACGGCGCAGCGTTTAGCCTGGCGGGAGACGTCATTTGGCGGAACGCGCGCATAAATGGAGCGCGAGGACGAAGACGGCGAAGCGCACGGAAGCGCGCCGCGCCCCCGGCAGTCGGCGGTCGGCGGTTTGAAGCGCGGGGGCGGGAGGCCTCGTTCGTTTTATCTCGTGATTCATCTCGCCCGCGACGGAGCGCACTCCGTTCAGGATCCGTTTCCCTTTATCTCCCGCGCATCGCGAATAAATCACCCGCAAAGTGGGGAAGGGGCGCTTGAGGTACGCGTGAGAAGTGTGAGGCGGTGTGAAGGGAAGTACTGCGGCCGACAGGAGAGTGAAATCCTTCCCGGATGAATTTGGTAAGATAAGCATCTTGATTTTGATTGAAAGTTAAACTTGCAATGTGATAACCTTGTTTAGTTATGAATTATTTCGTAGGCAAATTCAGGTAAGTTTCCTTGTCTTATTTACCGAAATTTAGCATGCACTGGTGCAAAAAACATAATCGCACCTCCAATAGACAAGTGACACAAGTGCGAATTTCTGATTTCTCAGAAATTGCAATTTTAAGTTTCGTAGTTCTGTAATACTAGTTATAGATTGTACCAAATATTCACCATCTAGCGGACAGTAATTGAACTAATTCTAAATCAACTTCAGAATAGTAGCAGTACCTCTTGGTAACCTCTTATCAGCTTTTAGCTGAAAACTGACGATTTCGCACTTGTGTCACTTTTCTATTGGAGGTGCGATATTACGAAACAATATTTTTGCGATACACTAAAAACGACTTTGAAAAAAAAAATCTTCCACGAATAGCCATCTACTAATGTGTTATCTTGGTTGCAAAGTTTTCTAAGCATTTCTAAAGAGAGAAACAAAAAGTGCAGAGAAAGTCCGACTTATTAGAAAATTCCTAGCTCCTGATTTTAAAACTCTTGGACCTCAATTGACTCAAAGAACGCAGCGAGAAGCAGAGCCAACTGCGTCGCCGCGCGAAAAGGTCAGGTCGCCCCACGCGCTCGCCGCCCTTGGCCGCAGCCGGCGCGCCGGCGAGGTCTGCGCGGTTGCCTCGGCTTAATTTGATAAGTCCCTGGGGGCGGCGGCGGCGGCGGCAGAGGAGCCGGCTAGTGGGGCGCGCGGGTAGCGCTATCGTCCAGAACGAGACCACCACCGCCTTCGCCCAGGGGTTGGTGGTGGCGGGCAGTGGTGACGATTCGCGGAAAGTGACATTTAGGTAAGTTGTGGCCAATGAGAAATGACGGAGGTGAGTTAAAACTGATGATTGCGCTAACACGGCGTCCGCATACGAGTGGGCAAACTTAGGAGCAGACGAAACCAAAGAGAAAATCAGGAAGGAAAATCCAAACAGAAGTTATTATTAAAGAACTGAAAATAATGTAGAATAAATGAAACGTCACGACGGTTACATCACAGGGTACAAACTGCGGCGACGGGGGTGACTGTGACAACAGGGCGCAGCAGCGACAGTCAATAGTTCGACCATTGGGTGGGTCTTGACCCGCCTCGCTCTACGCGGCCCGACCTCTCCTGGCCGGGTGCTCATTACCTTTCACCCTTCGCTGGCGAGTTCGCAGTCTCGCCGTGGGTCAATTTGACCTTTGAGATGAGATGAACTCGTAAACTTACATGATCTGACCTGCTGGTAACGATACTGCAATTACGTATACGACGCTAGCTGAATTTACTAGAAAGCACGACCCTTCGTAATTACAGGCATTCCACAAGTTCGTATGCAACAAACGCAGTAAGAGTTCAAATTAAAATGTATCTCCCAGGTTCATAAAAATTAACAGAATAGTTGATTACAACTACGATGTTCAATTCAAGCGAGAGATATTTTAAGCCGTTTTTGATGACATTTTCATTTTGTTATCGTTTATGTGGGCAGAGTTTGCACTAGTAAACATATTGAAACAAAAAATCTACCACTCATTAATTCATAATTTAAGAAACTTATTTGCAATAAGCAAACAAAAGAAACCTGGTAGAAAATATTTGTAGTGAAAATAGCACAAATGATTTGATGTAAATATTATTCAATTTGAAATAATTCGTGTTCGAATTTCACAGTTTTAAAATATTATTACTTCCAATTTTTAAAAATGACTTCTAATTTTGAAAGAAATGATTGAAAAACAATGAGAGCAATTCAATATTGTAATCTTTTTCTCAATTTTGCTTAAGCTCAAAAAGTTCTAAAAGTGTCTTATGACTTCAAACAATCGGTTACAATTTAAGAAAATATTTCGCCTTCTGGTCAGCTTCAGAGACGGAACTACCGGCATCATCATCGTACTGTAAACTAAAAGCCCCAATGGCCCTGCACTGCCTCTCAATGGCCACTTTCCTCTCCCTCGTATGGGGCCACGAGGCGCCGCCCGTTTAGCGCATCTAAGCGACACTTTCAGTCGGCAGTAAAAGGAGCTACTAAAACAATTGCCGCCATAAAGCAAGTGCAGCCGCAGCAGATTTGCCCCCGCCCCCGCCGCGAGGGCCGCAACGGAGTCGGCCGCGCAGCGAGTCACGTTCGCCCATAAGAGCAGTGGTCGCCGGTCCGCGAGCCCGGCAGCCACCGTAAAACAGCATTACGCGGTGCGGCCCCGCCCCGCTCCTTGATATTGAATTTTTGTCGCAGAATACAGCACACGTGACCTACATCAGAGATAAGTGAGGAAAACGCTCGCGTGTAGTCTTTGTTTAATGGCTTTAATACATAAGAAAAGGGATTACATGCGCGTCTAGAATGATGTGACGGGAAGTAGAAAGAAATTAACGGGACAAGTCAGATAAAGCTATTTAGGAAGAGGCTGAAAATATATTATATAAGCATATATTACATAAGAATATATAAGCATAATACAATATATTTTTATTCATGTGCTGGGATATAACATGGCGCGATTAACATTTGATTCGAAGATATGTTTCAATGGAACAATTGTTTACTTCTCCAGTTTATGAAAGTTATCGAGATAATGCTTTTGCTCTAAAAGGGACGACTGAGCACTTTCAGAAATATCGATACATATAGGCAAAATAAAATAAACTTTCCACGATGTACAGATCACGAAGTACAGTCATGACGCGTATCAAGTTGCAATAAAATTAAAAGAACTCTTTAAAGGCCGCAAGTCATAAAATTAGGTGATTATATAAGGGTGATTAGATTGCAATAACGGTACCGAGAAAAAGAAAATCCTAGCCACAAAATTTAATTGGGATAAAGAAAGGCTTAATATTCTCCTCTGACGTCTGTTCCACAAACTTTGTACAAATGTACTGAAAAGTACTTTTTTTAAATTCTGTACAAAGTAAAATTACAATATATTTTATATTAAAATAATTCGTAAATATGGTAAAACTGACGTTCACAGTGGCAAATTATTGTAGGGGAAAGTACTTTCAGTGGTACATTACCGTCTAGAATAAAAATAGTCAACTTGGAGCTTTTAGTTCGGAATATATATAATGTTTTCATTGGTGCGATAAAATACTTTTTCAGATGTTGAAGACAGCTTGAGCTGATGCAAAATCACCCAAATCCTCTAGCCATCAACCTAGATAATTGTAAATATGCATGAATTTTTAGGGTGTGATTCTGGGTACATTTCTTCACAATTATCTAGGTAGGTGGCTAGAGGATGCGGGTGATTTTGCATCAGCTCAAGCTGTCTTCAACATCTGGAAAAGTATTTTATCGCACCAATGAAAACAGCGCATTCATTTGTTGACAATCCCCTCTCTTTCTCCGCGACAGACCGTGTTTACACAAGAACAGCTCTTCTGGAGCGTCGTTGATCGCCGCGAACGCTATTTACTTGCGCTGGCGCCGCCCGGAGCGAGCTAATGGAGCGCGAGGCGGCCGTAAAACGACGCGCGGAGTTTTCCACCGTCCCGTTGGTCGCGTCTGCGATAGGTGCAGCGCGGCCGCCGGCCCCGCCCCGCGTGAGACCGCGCTCCCCACGCCCATTTCTGCTTCAGTGAAGTCGTTGGCTTCCGCGGTCGGAGTTGAGAACTTGGCTACCCGGGTGATGTCTCGCTGAAGGCTGGGTTGCCGACCATCTTCTCGTGGTCTTCTTCAGGGCTGGTCTGCGCCCTGACCCCCCTCCCGCAATTGACGAGCGACCTTCTGATTGACCAGCTGTTTCAGCCAATCATACTCGACCCACCCCAACCATATATAAACCCGAGAGCTGACCAGTCCGGAGCACACCAGCCCTGAAGAAGACCACGAGAATGGCGGCAACCCAGCCTTGAACGCGGCATCACACGGATAGCCAGATCTCGATTTCTGCTTAATTTCATCCGCCTGCGACCTCGGTCGCTCCAGTTACAAGGAGCCGTCGCCATTGCCGCGCCATTAACACTTCTGTGGATTCGTAGGCTCCTGCAGCCGGAGTCATTTGATATTTGGCTGTCCGGAATGAGCCGTGTCACAGTGGGTCAAGCTGACGTTTCGGCCATCATGGTTTGGCTTTCTTCAGAGCAAAACAGCTGCAGTCTCAGTATTACAAGTTTTCTTCCTTTGTGCTCTGTTCTCTTCTTTTTTGGCTTCCGACACACCGTTCCTTGATCTTATATCATCTTGCATCCTTTGCTTCGTCTCTGTTATCTCTATGTACTTTACTTTTATGTATCCCATCCTCACCAGGTCCTATGCGAAACACGTAACCTTTTCCGGTTCCACTCGCTCCAATTACGTTATGAAAATAATTTATTTTCTAATTTCTATGACACGAACCATCGCCCAATCATCTCCATCCATCGTCCCTAACAATTGAATGTTTGAAAAACACAATTTCCAAATTCAAAGAAATTTGTTTAATAATAATGATCAAACAAAGCGCCACGACTGTAAAGTCGTGGTCACTTATACAGTTATACAGTTTTGGTTTCCAACCATTCAATTAAGTTCCACCGGGCATTTTTCTTTTAAACACCACAGTCTTGGTAATTCTGTTCAACTTCGTCTAAACTGCACTACCCACTTCTGTCGCCTTCTCCGCCACTATCAAGCGCCTCAACTCTGCTAACGCTTTCCCTCTCATGCAGCACCGTGGCCATCGTCTTCTGTGACTATCCCCCGCTCTGCTGCTTCTCTTTTCGTCTGCCTTGAAGGCGTCACCGCCCCCTCGATGCCCATAAACTCCAAGGCGCCCGATAAAGGGTTTACGGCCCCGGCGGCCGGGAAGAGAGCCGTCGGCTGCGGGGGCCGGCGCTGGATTCCGCTGATTCTGGCTCAGGCGAAATGTAATTAAAGTGAGAGGCTCCGTCCCTTTAGTGCAGCATCCGAGTGGACAAAGCTACAAATCTGCGCAAAGTGCCCTCGGCGATTTTGTATGGTTCTTTATAGTATATCTCAGCTCGCTCTGATAAATGATGAAATCGTAAACTGAACTATCAGCCGACTGCAAGATGTTGACTTCCTGCGGTGTTTACCCATCTTCAGAGCGAGATTTTGCCTTACACCACCACTAAAAGAGAAGGTCGCTCGTGCTATAAACCGCAAATCAGAGAATTCATTGCTCCGAAACTCCCTAACGTGTTATTCCCATATTTTAATAAAAGTAACGTAGGGATGACATTTCAACGTAGATTTTCCTTGAAAACTCAATATACTGAGTTGTACGTCCATACTGCAACTTCGATGTTAATTCTTTTTTTAAAGCTACCTCAAGGATGTTGGCAAAGTATTACTCTTTGAAAGACAGTGGAACATTTTTCTCACTACTGCAATACACGAAGCTGAAATTAATAAAATCATACTTCAATGAACATCAAAAGAGATGAATGGAAATACTTTTGTAATTCAATACAAAACGTATTTCTCGGAAAGTTAATGTGATAAACGTTTCAAACCCCATTCAGCTCTCCATTTTAATCCTACATCTGAATCAGATTTCATTTGCCAATTCGGAGAACTTTCTGAAACAGCGTGTGTGATGGTGATTTTTCGGGGTATTTTACTCCGATTAATAACCAAAAGAAGCATGATATTTTTAAGACAAGAAAATCCAACATATGATAGTATATTTTATTGAACTGGTGTGACCCGGTGGCAGAACATAGAAACTAAATACAATTACCAATAAAAATTAAAATAAATTATTCTTTTTCACTATCTAGCACATGCCGATATCATCGAAAAATATATTAAAATGCAAATACTTATATACTCCCGTTTACATAAATAAACTTCCGTACTACATACCCCCAAAAAACCAAATGCTGAGACCCAATTATTTGTACTAAAACGAGCGAGTTTTTCGAAACCTCCACCAAAGCGAGCAGCAAAGTGGGAGGTCTGCGGATCAGTTCGTGCACAACGTGGAGGCCGGAAGACGCATCCATAAAGTTGGACTGCCCCGGGGCCGGGAGGGCGGGCGGGCGAGGATGCTGGTGGGTGGAGTCAGCCAGGGGTGGGGGTGGGGGCCAGAGCGAGCGCCGCGGCCTCGTAAACTGCGGGGAAGGGCGGGCGACAGCTACGCCCCCCCCCACACACACACACGGTCGCGCCGTTTCGCGCAAGCGGCCCACGCGCGTCGCGCCTGTTTTCATTTGCTGCCCCCCCCCCCCCCCTGCGCTCGCCGAGGATGCGAATAGAGTGGGCTCGGTGTAGCGCCGCCGTGGTCTGGGAATTATACAGATTGCTCGCTAAAAATGTACCGATATATTAGGGAATGAAAATCACGGCCGTTACGAAAGAAAATAGTTCCTTCTCCTTTGCATTAAAATAATCGAGCAAATTTAAAGGCATTGTGTTCAACAAAAGACAAGGGCTCTTTGGATTTTTGTGGCGTAAGTAAGTTACGTTTGTTGATGAGTTTGGCTTTATGTAATGGTTTTCTTTATATCAAAAGAATGTTCATTAAATCGATACGCCATTTGCTACGGAAGCAACTAATGTTTCTCGCAATAAAGCTATTTCCAGCTTCATGAAGCAGTTGTATCAGAAATCCATGTTCGTTGCGAACATAAAAGAAGTATTTGAGACAAAATGATAGAAAAATACACGAGATCAGTTCCAAGCCCTGTTCTCATACCTTCCCATTTTCCTCGTACTTGCCTGTTACATGTCATCTAAAGGATATTGCTTTAATAAATTGCTTAATAGGGGCTCCCGCTACTAGTGCAATGCTTACATAATCATTATGTTTAAATAAATTATTTTCGGTATATTTTTAATAAAATAGCTTGTTTGTAAGATTTTTTCTATAATACATGCCTGCTTATTCAGAAATTTCAAAAGCTGTATATAAATAATATCCGACGTCGGTAATTCTGTTTTTTTTCTCTTTATAAAATATTTTGATCAATTTATTTTTTAAAACCTGCCCAGTAAAGAATTGCCGTATAATGTACGTAACTACTATGAATGATGTGTATGAGAGCGCGCCGAGGGCAGACGGCATGAAAAGGGGCCGGCGGGAGCCTTGGAAGGGAGCCCGAGGGAAGCGGGTTTCAGCCGGGGCTTTGGTGGGGGGGGTCAGCGATGCTATGAGGGCCCGCGGGGGCAGGAGGGGGGCCGGGCTGCGGGGGACAGCGAGGAAGTTCGCGGGGGCGGCGAGCAGGCCTTTGGAGCGCAGCACGCGCCATCTTCCAGCCCGGCGAGCCAGCCGAGTCACGCGGCCGGGGCTGGGGGCTGCGTTGAATTATGCAGGCGCAGCGCTAGAAGCGGGAGCGGCGGCGCGGGCGGGGGCGCGGGCGGCGACGGTGCGTCGGATCCGGGATGCGATCCCGGGCCTGGGGCCGGCGCATGCTTCATTTGCTGCAGGATTCAGGCGCGTTATGGGCGAACCTCGCGGAATTACGCGTCCAATTGATCGAAGCGGGGCCGCCCCCCCTCCCCGGCCCCGGGCCAGGTGCTTACCGCGCGCTCTGCTCCGGCACACCTGGTCGCGCAGCTGGCCTGCCTCCGACCACCCTCAGGACCGGTGCAATATTCGTCTTTGCCCGCGAACCGCAAATTAAAAAAATCCATAAATATGGCAACACATACTACTTTCAATGCGTATTTTATAACATCGCACTTTCAACACGTATTTTGGTTAAATTGCAACCACCCATTTTGCTCTCATGCCGAATAAAATTCCATCTACCCTACTTCCCAATGTACACGATGATTAATTGTGATAATTGGAAGTCAAATTCTAAGACTTACATTAAATATTATGTCATGCGTAATTTGTAATCGATTTGTAATTGAAATGCAACGCAATATATTAATATATTTCCTGAACCAGATATTCAATAATAATGCAGATTGTTTCTGAAATTTATGAAAAGATAAATTGTAACGTATTTTCATCGACAGAGCACATGAAAAATATATTACTGATATATGTTATCATTTTAAAATAGGCATACATCTACTAATTATTAAATATATCGATTCTACAATTTTGTTTGAAGTTCCGGGCTGTTAAGTTCCTTTCACTCTCAAATGCATAAAATATTTTCAAGGGCGGTAAGTATCCAACATTTAAATATTAAAAAAAATATTGTTAACTTTTCAATACAATTAATGATTCAGAATGGGAATAATATAGCCACACACGCTTCCAAGAATTGTTTTCCTTTCTGTCTCAAAATTATTTAATTTATATTTAATATCCTGTAATAATTAACTTTCCAACCCTACTTTAAGCACGTTAAAAATTTAGAAATTAAAAAAGAATATAGAAAAATCAGCCCTATACATCAGATAGATTTTACACATAATAAAATATTAACTTATTTACCTTAGAAGAGTACTAAAAAAACTATGTAAAATCATAATATCCCATATCCAGCTATGCGAACTGCATTGGAGCAAGAATATTACATTACAATTCAGAGTTTTTCCTCATGAAACATCGTTGGCATTAATACCCCAACATGATATTCGTCTACAGGAACCTAAACTGCACAGCAAGATGGATAACTCCAGGGAATACGAATTATAGTCCGGGTAATGTGGAGCGCAAATTACATTATCACAAAGAGGTCACTCGATTTTGTATTCATGTAATAACAAGGCGCGTGCTGCGGTCCGATGACACAACTAAATAATTTGCGATGCCGCGCGGACAGTGTGCGGAAATGATACAATCGGAGGAGCGGGTTGATGTAGAGTTCCATGGAAAATACATGGCGCGCTCCTGCACTTTAATCGGGGTCGGCCAGCGAAATGCTATGCGGTTGCACCGTTAAATTAAACATACACACCTGGATCCCTCTCTTACAATACTTTTGCAATTGACTACATGCGGTGCAAGTCACTAACCACCCGAAGCAGGAATTTTTATTTACACATTTTACAATATACAAGTATTCCAGATTTCATAACCTTCACAGTGATTCTTATAGGGACGTTAAAAATTAATAACAAACTTTATTTTCCTTTCATCTGGATACTTTTTTACACGAAGTGCGCAGTGACCTCTCTAATTGTCTTAATTTATGTTACTTATTTCGAAGAGTAAATATTTGTTATTGTTCACAAATATACATATAATGGTAATGTTGTTGATTTATATATATATTTTCATTAACAAAATATTAGAGAAATTCTGGAACTGTGCACTCCAAAATTCGCTTCAATCCACTTTCATTCTAACACTATTTTCGAATCCGCTTCGAAGTGACATGATTGCATCAACAGTGCACTCCATCAAACGAGAGGCACTTGATTACCCCATAAAACGATGATTGACAGCAGGAGTCATTAGCAGCATACTTGCTCCATCGCGTCGCCCACGCATCCGGGCCAGTTACTCACACCACCTGCCCCGGAAAGCAGAGTCTGTCCCGGCAGCTTCCAGTCTCTGTGGCCGCGAATACATGAATGCCTCGCAGATTACGGCCCGGCGCCCGCGCGTCTGCTATTTCCATATCCCGACCGCAGATGGCACAACAAGTCAACTTTACAAACCAAATGGTAATGGATTTATTTTGCGCCATTATAAATGCAGGGATTATCAGAACTCGCTGCGGCCCGGCCTCGGGGTCTCCGCGCTGCGGGTACTTCGCCGTCGTCGTCGCCGCCGACATTGGCGATGGCGGCGGCAAGGACGGACTCGGGACCCGTGAAGCGCTGATGTAAGCGTTGCTACAGCGATACATATGTAGATTAGTTCGGTTAATTCTAACGCTCCTCGCAACAGGTACATTTGCACGACTATTTCAGAGATATTGTTTGCGTAACTGTTGCGCGCCAGCGAGTTAAATATTCCAGAACACATTTTCGGCACCTACGTTACAAATGATGGGCCGTCCAAACATTTCGCGAGGGGAATGGGTTTCATTTGTCAACGTACTGTGTACACTTGGACAGTGGCCCAATTTTACCACATGAGAGTACCTAACTTCTGTATAGATAATATGATCTAGGACTCTGTGTGGAGAATTTATTACTAGATTCGATCAGAGTGTTGTTTTCAAATGTTAATAAACGATATAATAAAATAATGACATGTAAGAACAAACCCTATTCCCCTATTCCTCTGCATACTAAACACCTCAAACACTTTTTTCTATATTATTTCCGATTGAACCTCAGACAAGTGTAGGTGTTTGTCAACAGCTGCGTTTTCGAAATAGTACTGGAGTCTTCCTACTTGATGGTGCAAGAGCCAACGGAAAAGCAGACCAACGCCAGTCCCTACAAATGGAACTGGAAATAGATTTGGGAAAAGGGGAATCGCGCGTGGTTGCGTAATATTCTGCACAGACAGCCCCCTACTGTTGGATTTAAACCAAGTGTATTATTGTTAATATTATTTCATTACCAATTAAGATTTCATTTTTGTATATTTTGTTATCACTTCAAGGTGCAAACGGGTTCAGTAAGTTTCTTAGAGCCGGTAATGGTTTTAAGTGGTTCTTAATTGTTAAATTAGTACTTCACCTATTCATCGTTGCAACTGCAAACTCTATTAAAATAGAGTTACACATAAATAGAAAAACTTATTAAAATATTATTTTAAAACTGATTAGTGTTGAGCATTGTTTATAAAAATCTCTAATAAGTTACCCAGTATTCATGTGTAGTCAATTGATAATAAAAATGCGGATAGAATTTGTTTCCAACTTACGGGAAAGTTGCATTTTTTCAGAACAATTTAATAAAAAGATGTCATTAGCAGATGTTGCGAGTCTGCAATATGGAAACGTGAAGTGATAATGATACCATGACACCAGTTATGCCGCTGACATTTACAGAGCACACTAAACTCCCTCATTCGTTGAAACGCGAGGCAAGAGAATTCATTCTATTGTCACTTAATTACAAACAATTGGTGGGGTAGAACTGATGAAATGTTATTTTCGCAAAACCTTTACAAAAGCCGGTTCATTTCAATAATAAACAAAAAGACAATACTCCCTCGCTTGGAGTACAAAATTGACTGATGGAGAGAAATTTTCTCAACTAAGCTTACACAAAAACAACGAGTAACCTAATTTTGTGGTATATTTCACGGGGCTATTCTCGTACGTTTCTAAAAGCCACCGTCGCCATTTTTCGGAATGCACGGGTCTCTATACTGGGTCGGACAGAGAAACCGTTTTACGAGGAGATCAATTGGAGAGGGGGGGCGGACGGGACGGTCAATGACAAACAAAACAATCGACCGTAGGGTCGAGAGTGACCGGACGTCCAGTCGGCCGACTCCATTACATGGGCGGCGCCTGTGTTTACTCTCCGCAGGCCCCGAACACGCTTTCATCCCTTTCTGTTTTTGTATATCTTGTTCTCACTTCTTCTTCACACTCTTAACGCAGGGTCACTTTCGAGGCCACATGTGCATAGTGCAGGAAGGTTCTCGGAGCAGCTAGAGAAAATGTAAAACGATTATTCAGAACTAGAAGTGTAAGCATGAGAAATTTTCAGTAAACAGGCGTACATTAACAAATTTATTAAATAAATAAATATTTTTACTCATCAAAAATAATACTTTGACATGACGTGATTAAAGAATGTTCCACAATCTAGGAACAAGTTAAAAATTATGAAATATTTTTATTGCCTGAAAGGGTTTAACAGCATTCTAGTTACATTATATTAATCTATAATATTCAAATTAACAGTTTCGACTACCAGATACTTCAAAACGCTCTGCGAAGTATTACCATTGTAAAATATAGATAACATCTAATGTTAAATTAATGAATTAATATATTGGATTCATTAGAAAAGTGTCCTTATAATATGCAATCTAGTTCAAAATAAAATTCTCATACTTTATTAGTTATATCAGCCTGGGTTCGTTTAAATTCAAACTTGGTACTTAGCCAGATCTGGCTGTATTAATTCCCCACTCTTCCTGCTTATTCTGTGCGTTCGCCGTCGAGCAATGGAGAGTTTTCGTCCTTCGCGGACGCGGAGGCGAGCCGCGCCCGAAGCGACGGGACTCTGCAGCCAGCCGTCGCATTTGCATAACAACCTTAAATCATGATCCAGTTTGAAAGGTTATGGCGCTGGGCGAAACGCCTCGCATTTGCAATAGCTAACGCTCATGCGTAGCTGGCGGCCCAGTGGCGCGGCCGGGGGCGAACAGGCATTAGGGGTGGCAATGGGGAGGGGGGCTGAATGACTGCAATGAGGAGCTGGTGAAGGTCAATGAATGAGGGAGAGATGTGGAGGATTACCTGAATCACAAAGATGTGATAACGGAATAGAAATCAAAGTATAAAACAGTAAAGGGAAGGAAATGGAAACGATGAGACGAATAAGACAAAAACAGATTTTGACAGACTTTGTTCAAGTAAAATGGAAAGAAGTTTGAGACAACAGGAAATATTAATAATTTGACAAAAACTATTATTTGTAGGTTAACGAAAATAAAATTCAAGTCAACACGGATAATGTAGAAAAGAAATCAAATGAGTAAAAAGCCGATAAAATATTCAAAATTGTTGAAGAATTTTACACGCTGTGAAAGTACTGAATGAAAAAAAGACGCAGGGATTAAGCAAACCAGTAAATGAAACAAAAAGAATGCTATTGATCAAAGTATGCAACAGAACAATGTTGAGTAAAAGAAATATAAGGAAGGACGTGTTCCCAAGAGTACTTTGTAATAAATATAAATCGATTTACGGAAACTTCTAGCTACGAAGAACGTGGCGATAACAAGAGTAGTTTCGTGGATTAAATAGGAGTGAAGATGCTGCTGCGAACTAAGAATGAGAAGCCTCAACGGTGGCAGCGGAGAACGTGGGCTCTCAACTCCCCCCGCCCGCGCGTTGTGGAATGAGAGGGATGACGCCCCCCCCCCCCTGTAAAAGCGAGATAAGCCGAACTAAGAAATGAATTATGTACACCATTGTGAAGATCTGTCATACACTTCTCTCGAATATGAAGCTAAATATAAAATATAGAAAGTCAAGTACTATTCAGAAAGTATAGTAAATTAAGAATATTTGTAACAATCATTAATATATCTATAATCTTGTAAATAATTTTTAACTCTACATCCAAGGGAAATTAAACGCTAAAGTTCTTTACACAAAGCCTTAACATTTTCAAAATTCTCTCAAAAAAAGTCCCCATTTTTTTAACGAAATAATTACCTTAGAAAGACAAGACTGTCATCAATGTCTCTTTCACCGTTCGGTCTATCAGTTGCTCGCTTTTGATAAAGAGATGGTCTTGTTGACGGCCATTCGCTACTTCGCCCGTAAAAGACCATATTCGAAATAATTACGCGAACATTATTTCAGTATAAGGCCAAACATGCACATGTATCTTGATGAAAATTAGGAGCCGACAGAGTTTGCTTATGACAGTTTAACCTTCGGACTGGCGCAACGAAACCTCGATTTGGCCCGGACGAGTTAAACGGGACGGGTAAAGCTAGTACTTCACTCCTTCGTGCATGGTCCCGTTAACAGGGGTTGGTAACCAACTACAGTAAATTAATGCTTGCCTTTTACGATGAATGGTAATTTAGATAAATGTAGGAGATAGAGGGTGATTAGCCTTCTACATCTCAATTATAAAGTGAAAAGAGCTATGGCTTCTTACCAACAAATCTGTAGAAAATAATGGTTGCCACCCTAATCCACAGCATACACCGACCTCGCTTAAGCAAGGCAAAACATGTTTCGAGTATTACTGACGTAACATTTATGTTCTTTCTAACGTGTAGCATTTTAACTTAATCTCCAGTATTCCCGTGTCTTTCCTTTCATATGTTTCATTTTCCTCGCGGCACCCGACTCCCGCAATGCTATTTTTTTTATCGACCCCTTACAGTTCTACTTCTTATTCCGTTTCATCTCCACATCCGCCGCTGTCCTTCATGCAGCAAGGGCCCTCGTCTGAGCTGCGAAAGAAAGGAAACATAAACCCCGCGTTTCGACGGCTTCTTCTCAGCCGCGAGCGAGAGGCGTAATCGGGAGGAGGTGGTGCCCGCGTAGCTCGCAGAACTGCGACGCATCCAGCCTGGGGGACAACGCATGCCATCGCGGGATGACTTCGGTCGATATGCCCCCAATACATTCTGGGCGTAATATCAGAGCGGGCAAGCCGCCGTGAAATTTATTTGGGTAATATTCGCAGTCTCGAAACTCTGACGCAGAAACAACAAACCATGCTCTATTTGCCCACATCCAGGGCAATTATATTGGTGAAACACGACACGTAAACATTGTCGAATATACTACTAACGGGTGGGAGTTGAGTTCAGTAGTTTGTGTGCGTTGCTGAAGCTCTCGGCTGAAACCCCCTTTCACTGTTGGAGCGCGAAAGCAAACTTTGTAATCTCGTGCGCAAAATTGCGTAATGAAATTGAAGCGTAAAGTGTTTATAAGATCCGAATTATTGAGAAAGTTCTCTCAATTACCTTTTGATACGTAGAGAAGAAAACTGAAAATTCTAATTTTAATCGTTTATCCAAGATTTTTGAGGAATTTTCCTAAATGACCGGTATGAAAACGTATCAAAGTAATAGTGACGAACGTATAATTATTTAAGTTTCTCATTAATTTTTTTTACTTTTTTAATGATTCTGAAAGCTAAAATGCGAAGAATAAAATTGTACGTTCAGTACAATATTTATCAGGAAGTTAGTACCTCAAACCATCTCTAGTTAACACATCTACAAGTCAAATTAATACATCTTTGCATTAATACATCAAATGCAGTAGTTTAATACTAGCTAATTTTCCACTAAATAAAAAATAAAACATTTATTAATTTAAAAAAAAATAAAGTGGAATTTCCCCTCTTGAGCCAGTAAAAGACGTTCCGCGTGTAAAAACAAAATCATGGATCCATTCCATCGAGTTCTGAATGTGAAAGCAGGCGAGCGAACTATTCGGCGCTAGTGACGTAATCGCGCTACTATTCGCATATCCCACGCGCCGCGCCGTGCCCAAGCCAATCCAGCGGGCAAAAGTTGCCGGGCGCGCCAGCGGCTTGGGCGGGGGCGGGGGCGGCGGCGCGGGCGAAGCGTGAATGGGCAGGCGTTCCGGCAGGCCCCCGTGAGGGCCGCACCTCTCCGGGGACCGACATTTCGTTAATTACCTGCGTGCTCCCGCACCCCTTCCCCCTCCCCTTCCCCACGAGCCACGCCCCCCTGGGCGCCGCCACTTGCGCAAAATTCACCGCGCGCGGGGGAGTGTCAGCCCGTTTGGAAACTTCGACGGCGGCGCGGCGGTGGTGGCGGCGGCGCCGCCTGCCGGCGAGTGGTGGAGTTATTTAATTAACCTGAGGGAGCGCGCGGGGCGGCTGGGGCAATTTGGGCGGCGATGGATGCGGGGCCAAGTCGATGGCAGCCGGAGGACAGTGGATGGGAGGGGAGGAGGTGCGAGTACGCAGGTAGATGAATGGAAAAAGTGGTAGCAAACAATGTCATAGATGATAAATGGAGACCTTTATTGCTCCGGTCCGAAGAGCTAGGACGACAAAAGGAAGTGTTTCTATTGAGAGGCTGAAGTGAACGCAGGACTAAAGGCAACTTACACGGAAGTAACAAAGACCAAAGAAATCGAAATATGAAGAAAATTTGGGTTCTACACATTTGATGTGCCGGTATTGTCACTTCACTAAGAAAGAAAAGGACGAAGTACGAAACTTAGTCGCAATTGATTGATTAGTGATTTCTGGCGCTTCAACTTCTGTGGCCATTGTTTTCCTCTGGAGGTGCGGTGATCTTCCCCCGATGTACGGCGTGACCTGAGACCGATCTACCTTGGGCTAGCGGAGTTTTCCCTAACCATGTATCTCCCACTAGCGGGGCACGTCCCCAGCCGGATCTAGCTCTAAGCTTCCGCCGCTCTCCTGGTGCGTGTGGTAGTGTAGTACATATTAGTGTAAGCGTGTGTAAGGGGTGAGGATAGAAGAGGCATAGATCGCGCGCGGTCCGCGGCCCGTTTGCTCCGGTATTGCTTTGGCATTCGCTTGGCGTTTATCGGAGAAACCACAGAAAAATACCGATCAGACGAGCCTGCCACTAGAATTCTCCTCAAGACAGCGACTGAATTCCACCTGCCTGACAAGCTAGTGTCGAAAATCCTACCACCGACTGTAGGAACGTGAATCCTAGAACCTCCCAGTCAGAGGCAGTACACTGAAATCACTTGATGCCCTGAGCCACCTCTCCCGGTACTGAGACGCGATTATCAACAAATCTTACGTCAACGAACAGCAACAAAACACCGACGATCACCCGAGAAAAAAAGCCGCCAAGAAGCTGCACCGAAACTAGAAAAAAAATCACAGCAACAACGCCCAACTCGGCCGGAGTACAAAGCTGCGGCGTGTGCAGAGCGGCCGCAGAAGCGAAGCAGATCCTCTCCGCGCGGCGCACGTGGCACATTAGCACGTGGCATCCGCACGCGTGATCACGGGCGCGTCCCCGGGGGAGGCGTGCGCTCCTCGCGCCACCTGCAGCCGCGCGCGCCGCCGAAATTGCGAGCTGTGGCCCCCCAGGGCCGCCCGACGGCGCAGCGACGCTCCCTTTTCTAGCCTCGCCCCGCATGCCACTACTAGTAAAGCTATTACCCGCGAGTGCCGTTTGCTATGCGATGCCGAAGAGCTCGCCAACAAATGTATTACTACGAAGAATTACTGGCATTTCGAGACGTTATTTGCGACTGCGCAGAGTAGAATTGCTGGAGGTGCAAAAACACCCCTGATGAGAAAGGTTAAATAAACGAGGTTTCTGCGTCAAAAGTTCATTTAATTTGCGGTAGTAAACAGTGGAGCGTGTTGGAGACGAAAAAAGTTAAGAGTGCCGCTCCGCCTCTATTGTGTATGTTTGCAAACTGAAAATGGAGGTTAGCCACAGAAGCAGGATATGGAATGATGATATGGAAAAATAAGAAAAAAAACTCCCTGTAAACTGAGGTCCAAATAAGAGTTCAAGAGACAGAACTGCGCACAGGCGACCAGAATTCAAGATACTTACAGTTCAGTCTGTGGTTTCGAAATTGAAAAAGTCAATATATCAATAATATTTATTTTCATTTCTTTGATGTAGCATGACCTTCTGTCGTCTCAATGTCCCTAGAATATCGTTGCCCCGATTATGAAGATTGTGAAAAGTAGTAAAGTCGCTAACCGACTAATGTACTAAAACAATTCGAAAATTACTATTATACATCGTTCGGGAAAGACAGAAAGGTATCATTCCACTTCCAAACGCACAATAAGACGTTCTAGAAATTCCCGATACAGGAGCTGTACAGAGGGACATGAAAGTGGGTAGTAGTAGCCTGCAGAACTCCTAGTACAAGGGTACAAGAGGCTATTAATAATAATAATAATAATAATAATAATAATAATAATAATAATAATAATAATTATTATTATTATTATTATTATTATTATTATTGTCGTTGTTGTTATTATTATTATCATTGTTATTAAGAAAATATCATTTTATTTGCAGCGCCTAGTTTTGGCGACCTTGGAATTCAGGTAAGTGGTACGAGTATTCAACCTGTAGCTGGTTCGGCGCCCTCACAACCGGAGATGCACATGGCAGGGAGGACAGCGGGCCCCGGGCAGCCGGCGCACGGTGGTGGGCTGCCTCAGGGGCTGACGCAGGGGCTGGATGCTGGCTCCGGATGCGTGGGCGCCACAGGGAGGGCCGGAGGAGGAGGAAGAGGAGGAGCCCCGGAAGGCAGGGCAGCGCCGTAGCTCAAGGCGGCGACGGAAGAAAGTGTTGAAGCGCGGTGGCCGAGGACGGGCGGAGTTGCGGGAGAGGCGGCGGACGGCCCTGGGGTGGCACACGCCGCCGCCGCCTCCGCGTGGAATGGAAATAAAGCCTCCCGCGACTTCCTCCGTCCGCGAGATTTCATCACAGCCTCTTTCCGGATGCCGCGCAGACGCTGTCCTCCCAGCCTCCGCGCCGGGCGCGCCCCCCTCGCTGAGCGAGCCTCGCCCGCGCGTCATACATATTACAGTCGCGCGCTCCCCGCCCCCCCCCCCCCCACGGCCTGTGCGTTCCCCGCCCCCTCGACCCACCCGCGCGCTCCTCGCCCCTCGCGCACTCACCGTCCGACGCTCTCCCCCTGGCCCGCGCGCCCCCTGCCCAACGCTCTCCCCGCCCCGCGCGCTCCCTGCCCCTCGCCCCCCACGGCCGGTGCGTTCCCCGCCCCCTCGACCCCCCCGCGCGCTCCTCGCCCCCTCGCGCACTCACCGTCCGACGCTCTCCCCCTGGCCCGCGCGCCCCCTGCCCAACGCTCTCCCCGCCCCGCGCCGCGCCCCCAGCTGCGGGGCCACCAGGGCTGGCCTGCCTCGGCTTGCACCTCTCCGGCGACGTTAGCCGCTGCCCTGCGCGCCACCCGTGCGCGGTCCAACAGACGAGACGCTCAAGACCTACCTAATGGTACAAAAACTAATATAAAACATTACGTCTCCACATGTGGCTACGTTCGGCTTTCATTTAGATGAAGTACAATCAAATTCACGAAATGGATATCTTATTGTCAGACAACTATGTTTAAAGATTACTAATGTCCAACTTAATGAAAGCAATAATAAATGGTTTCATAGTTTTCATGCGAACGTGCTTCAACATTTCTTGGCTTCTACTTAACAATATATTTGCAAATAATAATAATAATAATAATAATAATAATAATAATAATAATAATAATAATAATAATAATAATAATAATAATAATAATAATACTTTTAAAAATAAAATAGAGGGGCCACCACATTACGCGCTTGTTATCGGTTATTTTTGAAGTTTATTACATAAAATTAGAAATATTATGAACAATAATTTGCGTCTAAGAAATGCGTGAAAATCATACATACTAAGCTATAATTAAATACAAAATACTCTGCCAATATCACGTATCGGCGGCTATTTACAACGATGTGTTTGAATCATACAATGTTTCATTCCTTTCACATACACGAGTTGTAAACTTCCTCAAAGAAACTGTTTCGTTTGAAGAATTGAATGCATTAAATTCAACGAAACGTCTTTGGTCTTTATTTATAACACATCTTCAAAATAATATTGATATACTCTAGGTATACATCCCATGAATTCAGTGTTCTATATATTAAGCAACCAAAATCCTACTTCAATACCTAAGTCAGGGCTGTTGAGAATTCAGGAGGCGGTGATGAGAGTGAGCTCGAACTACATAATCTTCTGAAATCAGCAGGAGCCGTCGCCCTTTCACGTGAACGTTTGGAGAGCTCGTTAGTATTCACAAGAAGCGCCCTCCGCGAGTCCCGGCGCTACGTCGACGAGAAACTTAATTCTCGCTTTCTTCCAGTCACGAACGTCACCGACATTTGGCGCGATTACGGCAGAACAAAGAAATCCGAGAGGAAATTTATCAGCAGATGGCGCGCGCAGTTTGACAGCTCCAGCAAATACTGTATTGCTACTCAATTCACAAGTCTTTCTCTTTCACAAAACAAGAGACACCCTCCTCACTAAAAAAAAAAAAAAAAAACTACAAGCGATAAATATTTTTAATGTTATTTTCGGCTTCGAACCAACTATTGAGGAATCCATTTACTCCTGAAATACTTCTGAAGAGATACGGAGATACTTGGAGGCCAGGACACGCTACGTCCTAGACTCAGTTGCCAACGTTTCGGCTATTATTGTGGAACATTCCTCAATGCAAAAGGCGCCAACCATAATGCATTACACCCTGAGCAAGGATGCAGTGTGACGGTCGAAACGTCAACTGTACCTACGACTGTGGTCTCCCGGACAGTCTAGTGACTCCTGATAAAATAGTCTATGAATCTCGTGAAAAGGTATTGTCACGCTTTTCTTCACTACAGCTCCACTAAAAGAAGGGAAGAACAAAGGAATATTAATCAACAATTTAATCTTATTTCAGAATTCACATCAATAATGTAATGCAAAACGCCCTTCATAAAGTTTAAAAAATATAAAAAAGCTTCATTTGATTTTTTGGGAACATTGCGTACAAATTTTTACTGACCTTGTGCAGTATTTTGGAGAAATCTGTCGCGATGTTCAGCAACATCGGTAAGATTGAATTTCACTGACGAACATGAAAGAAAGGACACACGACGAAACAAAAAAAAAGCGGCCCGTCGCGTGACGAAGCGTCACATCCCCGGGCCCTTGTCTCGCCCTGCGGCAAACGCCCAACTGGCAACTCCCCGGCGCGAGTCGTCTTAATTCAGGGGTTGCGCGGGGGGGGGGGGGGGCGCTCTTCCATTGACCCAGTCGCTCGCTGGAGCGTTCAGCCGCCAGTCATCACGGGCGAGCGGCGAAGGGCGGGGAAGGGCGGGGCGTGGCGTGGCGTGCAATATCGCCGGCGGCAGAGCGGGAGCCGGGAAGAGGATGGAAAGAGGTGCTGTGGAGGGGAGGGGAGGGGAGGGGAGGTCGCGACGGCGGCGCCGAGTCGGCGCCAAATTGAATTATCCGGCCCGGGAGGGCGCCTGACGGCGCGCCGACCATCGCGGAATGGAGTCTTGCTCCTCCGACGACGGCGCGGCGGGGGCGCCAACCACCCCCCGGGCCCTCGGCACGTCCGGCCGCAGCGGCCGACGACCGCCCACGCACGCCCTGACGACCTGCGCGCGCATTCGTCGCCCTTCCGACGCAAGCGGTGCTCTGTCACTTCGTTGAGACGCCTGCTCAGGTATTTGGACCCGGCGTCAGTTTTCCGCACAAGAGAATGAATGAAATGACTCACAGCAATTGCTCCATCAATATATTGTTGGAACATATACTTTAACAGCTGTGTCCACGTACCATTCATATAACGATATGAATAGAACATTCCAAGAAATATGTACTGATATAACCGTAATAATAATAATAATTACTAATAATAATTATATTTCAAATCATGTTTGACTGTTCACGGATTCATAATAATACTAATTAAGAAGAAGACCTCGACCTTATGCGTGAATTGATTCAGAGCCAGTAACGTCCCTTCGAGCACAATGCCGAAGTCTCAAACCCTGCGTAGTTTTCACTCACAACTTCACTCCTTCCGCCCTTCCGTGGGGAGACGTGGCGAGCCGAAGGCGTCTCGAGGAGATTTATGCGCTTGTCGCAGGGCGGGCGGGGGGGGGGGGGGGCGGCGCCGGGGGAGAGCTGGGCAGGGGGGGGGGGGCTCACGTCGCGGCGGCCGCCAGCTGGCGGCGCGGCGGCGCCACGTAACGAGCATCTAACGGCACAATTAAGGCGACGGGAGCGCAGCTGTCACTGCGCGCGGCCACCCTCGCGGGTGAAACACGCCCAGACACACTGTTCGCCCGACGAAGGCCCGCGCTTTCCGACGCACAATGTGTAAATGGGTGGGGGAAAGTTTCGCCAGGGCTGGAGATCTTGTGGTGGACCAGGGCTCCTAGTGTTCCTAAACTTGTATTGACGCATGACATGTGTTGAAAATAATGCAAAACATAAACAAGATGAAACTGCTGAAAATTACGTAAATATGTAACCCGAGAAGAATAAGATACAAGTTATATACAGGCTACACGTGACGATAATACTTTACATATGAGGCTTGTGAGGATGCTATTGTCGGAAATAGAAAGGGAGAAATTTCATGTGTAGTGTAAGGCGCTGACAAAATAATCACAGGGTTGAATCTATGAATCTATGTAATCTAAGATACAGGTCTATGTTGTAGATGCCGTGCGCACTGATAGATGCAGAAGAAATATACGGAATGGCAGGGGAGACAATTTATTTCTAGCGATTTAGACACATTATGGGTATAAACAGCAAAGGCGGTGATTAGAATGCGATTATGATTCTGAAGATGGAGGCAGCAGTAACGTTGAGCGACTGGAAGGCACTTTTTGGAAGAGACAGCACGATGAGATCCGCCTGGCGAAGTGGGACTTGGCGAGGCCGCCGGCAACTGAAAGACTGACGAGCGGGCGACGACGAAGACGAGGGCTTGAGAGGCGGCTACGACGACGAAAGTGGTTACCGAGGAAAGCCCGTTAATGCTCGGGTCCCCACCTCTATCCCCCCAGCCTCCATTCGCCTTTAAGGCCAGCCCGGGGCCGCCCCACGACCTCCTAGGGCTTCCGGCGGTGCCTTCGGCGGCGTCCTCGGCCCTGCCGCCAGCCGGGCACTGACTTCCCAAGTCATTAATCTTAAAGGCCACTCTCGGTCGATGTTGCGGAAACTTCAAGTGGTAGGCGTTTACCGCGCTATGGCTCGCCGGTGTTCAACGGCGGAGGTAAACGATGTTCGCCCATTACTCAAACACGAGTGCCCCGCTCGTGACGGTACTTTCATGCGCGTACCGGCCGCGATTTATTAGAGTAATCCCTGCAGCGGGGACGGGGAGGTAGTGAAGAAAAAAAACAGCACGGAAACCTGTCCGTGTTCCAACTGCTGCCGCCGCGCTGCCGTCGGGATTTGCGCGCGGGCCCCGCGGCGGCGGCTTCCGGTGCTGGTTGGCTGCAGCAGCGGCGGCGGGTGGCGGCAGCTGAGGAGGCGGAGGCGGAGGCGGAGGCGGTGGCGGCGGCGGCTGTGGCAGTGTTAGTGGCGGTGTTGGTGGCGGTGGCGGTGGCGGTGGCGGGGGCGGGGGCGGCGGTAGCGGTGGCGGCGGTGGCAAGGGCGGGGGCGGTGGCGGGCGCGGTGGCGGGGGGCGGGCGCGGGGGCGGGGGCGGGCGCGGGGGCGGGGGCCGGGCGGGGGGCGGGGGCGGGGGCGGAGGCGGTGGCGGCAGTGGCGGTGTTGGTGGCGGTGGCGGTGGCGGTGGCGGTGGCGGCGGTGGCGGCGGCGGCGGCGGCGGCGGCGGCGGCGGCGGCGGCGGTAGCGGTGGCGGCGGCGGCGGCGGCGGCGGCGGCGGCGGTGGTGGCGGCGGCGGTGGCGGGGGCGGCGGGGGGCAGCGGCGGCGGCGGCGGCGGCGTCGTGTGTCCACGGGAGTGCAAATGCACGAAACGAGCCGGAAAGCGCCCAGAAAGGCTTTAACTTAAAAACCCCGTTGCGCTTTCCTACGCGAAATGCAGTCCGCCCACCGTAAAATATCACGGCATTCGCAGGGAACCCTGTCCGACGAAATAAACCACTACTGTCACCGGAGTTAAGGTAGCGGATATTTGGGATGCCAGGGCAGGGCATGTTGGAATCTCGTAGAGCGTGGAGAAGTAATGTAAAGAGTAAGGACGAATATGAAAGTATATTGTGATCACGATTAGGAAAACATATTTAAGTCATACACGTCCCAACAAAAAATAAATAAATGACTACAGCAGGGCAATGAACATGAAATGAAAGCTTATTATTAGTATGATGTTTAAAACGACGAAAGAATGAAGAAAAACGAATAAAATACCAACAAATGCCAGTGAATCAAAATAAGACAAGATGATAATTTTAATGGAGATCACATAAGGTTTCCAAGAAAGAATTTCACATCTAATAAAGAACAAGAAATAAGGAACGAATATTATTTAAGGGAGAATTTCGTAAGCCATTAATAAAAAGAGGAATACGAACAAATAAAATTCACAACAAATGCAACTCGAAAAACCAAACAAAGACAATGGATAGAAACAACAAACGAAAATTAAAACGATGGTGGAAATGGTTGGAGGGGTTGTGATACTCGCACGTGGATCGAAGTAGATACTTCGTACAGTCCACAACGACGTCCAGTCGGTACAAAGGAGACGACGGCGCGTGCACTATATGCATACACACACACACACACATAAGAAACCGAGCACGCGAGTGGGCACGAGCAAAGGGGCAGTAAAAATGGCAGCCTCCGTCACGCAGGAGTGCATGCAGAAGCAGGGCTAAGATAACGCGAGGCGGCGCACGGCAGCGGGTCGGGAGCGGCGCGGCGCCGGCGCCGGAGGCAGGGCGGCAGGCGGCTGGCGGCGAGGCAGTATGCAAATTTCGTTTAATATCCCGGTGCTCGCGCGGCGCCACGAGGCGGCGAGGGGGCAGCGGCGGAGGTCGGCACAGGTCGCCCACGCGGGGAAAACAAAGCGCCAGCGACAGGAAGGGGCGGTAGAGGCGGCGGTGATCACGGTGGAAGCAATGTTTTTCGTAGTGGTGGTGTGGAGGCGGCGGCGGCGGTGGTGGTGGTGTGGAGGCGATGGTGCCGCTAGCGATAGTGGTGATGGTGGTGGTGGTGGTGGTGGTGGTGGTGGTGTGGAGGCGGTGGTGCTACTAGCGATAGTGGTGGTGGTGAGGTGGTGGTGTAGTGCTGTGACGGTGGAGTGCACGAAGCAGCGATGTTAGCAGCGGTGGCAGTGATCACGGCAGAAGCGAAGGCGATGGTAACGGCGGTAGAGGTGGCGATAGTGGTGTTAGTGATGGTGTCAGCGGCGATAGCCATGGCGACGAGGGTGTTGGTAGGGCTTAGGGGGTAAGGGTAAGGGCGGGTGGGAACCGAGCCTTTACGCTCTGCCTTCACGTTGCGCAGGCCGCCGACTGTTTCATTTGTGCATTGCAGCCCGGATGAAGCAAAACATTGGTACAAAGGTAGCGCAGAGATCTCAGCAGCTACGAGATTATTCATTCCCTTGCCATTAGGGTTGTAAGCTGAAGAAACGTAAGCTTCGAAGTTTTTTCGATCTGTAGAGTCGATGCATGTAACAATGTTGCAAGAAGTTTTTATTAACAATTAGTATAAGAATTACAGGAAAATACTTACCGTGCGTTTTTATTTAACATATTGGCTTAGTTGAATTGCCTCATAAATACCAAAAGTAATACTTTGAAACATATTTTTTTTAAATAGTGTAGTAAGAACTTTTTACACCTTTTTCTATATTACGTAGCATTAAAAAAAGAATAATTAATGATAATGGCGTTAAATGACTCGTTTTGAAGAATGCCTTCACCCACGCACGCGACTCGACATTTTGTGTTTTGCAATTGACGTACAAAGAAAAAAAATGAAGCAAGGAACCCATATTAACGTCAGCACAATGCTTGAAATGTGCATTTAAATGTGTTGCCAGCACCAGCTGTAAAAAAATGAATGCTCCGGAAGAGAAGCAACAATAAAGTGAAAAAAAAATACAATGTCACTACTTTTAATTTCACAATTATTCGCAATTTCACACAAACCTATGAAGTCGCGCATCAGTGTCTTGGAATGTAAAGTTTGCTGAATGGTTTACGAATGCCACAACTGAATAAAACGAGAATGCTAGGCAGTGTCGTTAAACGTAGTCATAAACGAAGGGTAGAAAGTGGCGAGCCGTGGCGAGGGGGAGGGGAAGGAGAATGATCAGAGTCATCCTGTAAGTCGAGGGATTTTCTCGTATGTCAGTGAAAAACGATGCGACGTGACAAGCTGGAGGGGCGAATAGTTATAAGGGGTCGGGGAAGGGAGAATCGTGGGTGGTCCTACAGTAGACGGAAGGCGGATGGGGGAAGAAACATGCGCGGGACAGAAAACCACACGGACAGCTGGGACGCGGAAGCAGTGCAGCGGGCGGAATGGGAAACAGCCGCGTTCGCAAAGCTACACGTGGTCTTGCGGGTATTCCGCCAGGTATCTCCCCCAACGGAGAACAGCTAAGGACCGAGGAGACTGCGATGTTGCTAAGTTATCGGATAGTAAACGGGAGGCGAAATGGGAAGATGAGCAGGGCAGAAACCACAAGCAGCGGCGGGTGGATGCGGCAAGCGGGGGCAGGCGGGCGAGTTGAGGTGGGCGGGTGGGACGGTGGTTGAGTGTTTGGGCGGATGGGTGGGTGGTTTGGGTGGATGAGTGGCGGGCGGGCGAGTGGCGGGCGGGCGGGCGGGCGGGTGAGTGGCGGGCGGGTGAGTGGCGGGCGGTCGGGCGAGTGGCGGGCGGGCGGGCGAGGTGCGTGCCGTGGGCGAGACGGGCCGCGCGGCCAGGGTGGGGCGGGGGGCGTGGCAGTCGGTGTCATACAAGTCTCGTGCGGGGCGCAAGAAGCGCGGCGTGTGCGGCGAGGAGCGCAGCGGGCGCTTAAACAAAGAAAGCGACAGCCGACGAGAGGGGCCTGCTCGTGATAAATGAACGCCGTGAGCGGCGGCCGCGCAGCCGCATGAGAATGCCTGGTTTCGCCTCGGACGAAGCGGCGTGGACACCGACGAGCAGGGAACGGGATGTAGTGCGCAGGGAGGGGTAAGACACTGAATGTGTCTGGAAAAGTACTCGAACGCACCAGGAGATGAGGTGGTCACAATAGTGTTAAACATGTTTGAAAAGAACGGTGATAAAACTGCACTGGTCAGCGGAAGCAAGGGTAGGCGTAGTGGAAACAAATGAGATAATTGTTTAAACAACGAAAACAGTGAATATGTCACGCTATGAGTGACGATAAAACCAAATACACGAAAGTGGAAATCAAATGTATTATCATTGAAGACACGTGTCGAAATAGCGCCATACACACTACAAGAAGCACTGACCACCAAATACGAATAAGTCTAGTGCTAGAAAGCGCAATGTGAAAACAGACAGGCAGCACATTATGGACGACGAAAGCGGAGGGCGAGGATGCAAAAGACGAGGCCGGGCCGCGGCGAAGGGGGCGTGGCAGCGGCGCGGCTAGCGTGGCCACCTCACTCGAGGAGCGTTTTTGCCGGGCGCCCGGCGCCGCAGCTCCGGGGCGGAAGCAACAAAATATCGCCATTCAGCGCCAAAGGAATTTACGTCCACGAGACGAGGGCCGAGGCTTCTTGCCTGCGGAAACGGCGGACGCGTCTGCGGCAGGGACCGGCGGCGGCGGCGGCGGAAGCGGGGACGGAGACAAGGACGGAGGTAGCGGGTGCAAATAGTTGCCGAGGAAGCAAAAGACGGCGTTGGCAGAGCTCGGAACATGCGGAGCGGACGAAATACACGAAGGCTATACACACTCTTGTGCATCGACTAGAACGGTGCACACGCACACTATTGCAAGTGTAGGTTCAGCTGATGTGGAGACATCACACTTCGCATCAGAAGATGCGGTTAAATTGATGTGTACGGTACACGACCGTATGCACGATGCCAGCTTTCTTTTTTCTCTCTTCTCTCTTTCTATCTTTCTTTATCTCTCTCTCTCAGCTGGCTTATGCCACAAACATTCGCGGACAAATATTTCTTGCTCCAAAATGACTTGATGCACAAGTAATTGAATTCACACCTTTTGCAGTCCTAGACTCAATATTCCATTAAGAGTGTCACAAATGTTCTCACTTATTCCCCTTGTGATCAAGTATTTTATTAAATAACTACAAAAATGAGAAAGGAAAGTGTGGATTAATGGGCGTGTGTCTGCATATATTGACTTTTTAAACAATGTACACAACTTTTTTTCGTAAATGAATATTAAAATATCGAGATCAACAACTAAAACAATGATGAAAAATATTAAAATACAGTAAATCCAGAATGGGAAAGAAAAAAATCGTAAATTGTCTTTCCATGGACCAAATAGATGCAAACAATTAGTAATTTGTGTACACGATAGAGTATTAATCCTGTCCTCTTTTCGTGTTACACGCGTGGTTCTCAATTTCACACCCAAACCGGATCCGCTGCGGCCATTATGTTCCGTGTTCCGAAGCGTGCTATGACATCGTGATGCGGATGCATTTACACAATTTGTTGTCATTACAGAATGGTATCACGAATTTTACCCATGTTATTTCGGACTTCGGGTACAGAGTTTGCGCTGCAAATGCAACAAATACGATGAAATACGTCCCTTCCACAATGATATGGGCGCTATTTATTCGGTTTGCACGTTAGACCCAGTGCAAGCGAATGAAATAAAATTGGGACTCAAAGCAGGCGAATTGAGTCTTTCGAAATGCTAATAACATTTCACAATTGACAATTGAAACCTCCAAATGCTCACACAATTCATCTCGGAAATAGATCAAAATTGATACGAAATCATGAGAGGTAATACTAAAACTAATAAGACGAATAATTAAAATAAAAAATTAACATTGATTTGTGAATTTACACAATTGTTATAACTGCATTACATCTGCTAATATGCCCCTCTAAGGCTTATTTTGTACAGTTAATTTAGTAAACGAAAAAAGTAATTTCTCATTACTCCCCTGAAAAATAAAAACTCAAATGTAGCCTTTATACTCAGAGACTAGAAATGAAATATTTCTTCAGTTAAAAGACCGAACTGTTGTAAACTCATAAAACTCCCCAGAGGAAAAGAATATTTATTACCTCGGCAATAACAAAAAGCGTCCAAAAAGTTATCAGCGTTCGAAACAACTTCCGAATTAAGTTAGCAAGAGCCGCAGTGCCTGAAAAGAAACGCCGCCTTTCCCGCAGGCCGAACAGGTGGGGGAATTAAGTTGTCCCCCACAATAAACTTAATCTCAGACCGCCGCCGGTGCATATTTTTATAAGATAGTGATGTTCGCGGCGGCACGCTGGCTGCGCGAATCGACCATTCCCCCAACGTGACGGCATGGGGAATTTGCTTACATGACTCGACGGGAAGTGACCGAAAATTTCTGACCGAAAGATAATGAAAAACTAGAAGAGGAGCGTAAATACGCTAAACACTATTGCTTCTAATGAAGAATAGATTTTTGTGACTAAATACAACGTTAAGATCATTTAAAATATTAAAGGAGGAAAACCACAATATAGTTGTAAAACAACATTAAACATTTTACATATTACATGAATAGCACCGAGTTATAATATAGAACTTGAACCGAAAAGTAAGAGAAAAAATAATTTATCAAAAATATAAGTTCCCTACAGTGAGTTTTAAAAACTGCACTAAATGAGTAGTTTCCATCGAGACATTTAACTCATAAACTCAACCAAAACAGCTTTAGACCAACTACAGCAAAAATAAAATCGTGTTTAACTCAAATCAAATTTGTTCTTTTTTGATTTTCAAAACCAAAATAACTTTGCAACTGCACATCTCAAATATTATCATGTTGCTTCGAACTACCAAAGTATCAAGATATATCTCACGAATGCAAATCTTTCCAAAATAAGAACAATAATTTCAAACTCAACCAAACGAGTGACCGCGCATTACCTGTGAATTCACGTATCACAAAAGACAACAACGGCAAACAGACTGCTGTTAGTTCTAGACTGCTTAGATGTGTGAAACAACGAAATGATACGTCTTCACTTTTCTTTTCATTTCACACATCGTTCACATATTTCATTTTATTTTACCACAGGAAAGACAAGCTTTATTCACTTCACTCAAGAAGGCGGCACGAATTAAAAAAGAGAAACGGAATTTCTTCTATTTAAAATACCGCGTCTTCTCGGGTTGTTCACGCGACAAACCGCACGTGTACGGAAGAGCTGGCTGGGGCGAGCCGCCGTGGGAGCCGTGGCCGAAAAGCGGAAGGGTGGGTGGGGGGTGGGGGGGCTTCAGAAAGGGCGCTGGCGCCGTGCCAACCGCCAGGGCGGAATTTAAATTAAAGCGCCGGGGATGGGTGGAAGGGATAGGGAATGGGTGGGGGAAGGGCGAGGGGAGGACGGGGCAGGCGTGAGGACGCCGCAAGCCGCGGAAAACTTCAATCAGGGCAGGCAATTACGACGGGAATCGAACGCGCGCCAACGAGACGGCTGTTCCGAGTCGCCGTTGTTATCTTGGCCCCGAAAACGCACGGGTGCTGGTGCTAGAGGGAGAGGCAGAATCAGAATAGTGAGTGAGGTTGTGTTGATGGTGTCAGTAATGGCTGCGGCTGTGGTTGTGCTACAGTTAATGCTATTAAAAGTAGTTTAAAGCTATTACGCCGCGTGCTACAGGGCGATTGGCACCTGCCACTGCGTTTCCAGATCACTATCGGCGTATAGAGCGACGTCGCCGGATATACAATTCAGATATCAAAGTATCTGCAATTTCCGGGCAGTAAACACTTGTGAAAGAGTGTGATGTGATGACGGCGGTGACGATAGCGAAGCTATGTTGAAGTATCTGGTTATGACATTATTCACCGAATCGAGGCAAAACTAGACGTCAATCTATTTAGGAAAATGCATTTCATGATTGAATGAATTGATTTCGCTGCTTTTTGCTTCTCCATCGAAATGGAGATAATTCACATTAACTAACTGAATGAAGTTCATACTTCACAATTTTATAATGAAAATGAAATATATATATATATATATATATATATATATATATATATATATATATATATATATATATATATATATATATATATATACTTTTAAACAAAGGATTAAATCTGTGGGAAAATTTTGTGAAAATATTCTGCAAAATTTGAAAAACGCGTATATGAGTACGGAAATATGCAAGATAATATCTTACAATTCAAAGTTTTCCTACCTAAAACGTACTATTAGATGTTGACAAATCGTATGTTTCTTGAAACTTTGACCATCACAAAAACTGAATATATGATGAATGATAATGCAGCGACCTCGTTCATCACGAAAAACTTAATATTTAATGGGACTAATGCATTAAATGGTCTGGCCTTGACTTGGTAGCGTTCTTATTTTCCGACCAAGTTTCATATCGTTTCTTCAAAAACTCGCATTTTGTCTCTCTCCAGTCCCAGTTAACGGCTGCGTTCCAGTTCGACGGCCCGATCGACCCCGCAGGCGAAAGCGTCGCGACGCTGCGTGTCACCACGTAATAAGCCCGCGCTAATAACACAGCCGCGCCGCGGAGAGACGAGGGCGGTGGCTCATGCGGGACGGGGCGGGGAGGGGCGTGACGGAGCGAGGCGAGGCGGGGCGAGGCGGGGCGAGGCGGGGCGAGGCGGGGTGAGGCGAGGCGAGGCGGGGAGGGGCGAGGCGGAGCGGTGCAGAGAAGGGCGGGGCGGGACAGAGCGGGGCGGGGCGGGACAGAACGGGGCGGGGCGGAGCAGTACGGAGCGGGGCGGAGCGGAGCGGGGAGGTGCGGGACGTAGCGGGACGTAGCGGGTTGTGCTGGCAGTGGCACCGCAGACGCCGACGTCGCCTCGGCAACCGGCACAATGCGCGAGGCCAGGAATCGATACCCGCTCCGGCACCGCCGCCGTCGCCAAATCGCGCCCGGGGAAACAACGCTGGCGGGCGGGCGGGCATCGCCGTGGTGATGATGGTGGCGCCGCCGCCCTTAAGAAGCGCCATTGCGGACTCCAAGCACCCGTCGGAGGCGGTTGTGGCGCCCTGCGACAGCTCTTCTACGGGGTGAAGTGCTCGTTTGCGCGCTATGCTAACACAGAACTCGCAGGCAAAACTTCTAGGCACGTTAGAATATACAACAAAACCATTCATAGAAAACATTTTTTATATTGAATGAAACTGATACTGATTCCCCTGCTCATGAAGAAAAAAATAATTAAAAATCAAAGGTTATTAATTAATATATACTACTAAATCAGTGGCTTCAAACAAACATTAATAAATTGACCATAAATAGAACTCTACTACCGAAAAAAAACGATAATCACAAAATCATTTTGAATCATAGTACAGGATATAACATTTCATGAATAACTGTAAATATACGTAATAACAACGGAAAGGTTTCATATTTCAGTTCGCAATACGAAACAATAATGAGTTTCTCATTAAAATAATATTACATTAATAGAAAATAAAAATTGTGAGAAAATAGAAAATAAATTATAGCGCTAAATTGTTACCGATTCAGAATTAAATTGCACTGAGTCATCTAAACTCTGAATACTATTTGATTTATTTACAAATTAAAAATATTCATCAACTCATCCGCCGTAAATAACGAAATTATATTGAATTGCACTTAAGTGTTGAATCCAGCTTTGTTTAAGACACCATTTCCCTGACATCACCTTCTTTAATCCTTTCATCAAAAAAAAAAAAAATCGCTTGCCTCGCGAAGGATAGACCCAACACACATCAGAACGTCCTTTTGAAAATTCGAACGATGCCATTGTGCCCTTGGCTTACAATCGAGGCGAATGATCTATACGTGAACATCAACACACGACGCCACAAAAGACGCGCAGGTGTATGGGCACACGCACCGTCAATCCGCAATTGTCACGCACTCACGCATGCTCGGGGACACACAATAGCCAACCAACAATGCACAAACGCGCAGCCGCTGATGCACTCCCGCACGCCTCTCGGACAGGATAATTGAGTGAATTCACATTAGAACGCACGTTCGAACGCATTGTGGAGACACAAGACAAGAAATTGATAATTGCTTATTTGTTGATTCAAGGCAGATTTGCTATCATTGAAATAATTATCATTCATATTAAAGGTTCATGCGATATTTCGTCAGAGATTTATTAATAATTTAATATGCTCCTTTAGTCTCATTATGAAGATCAAACTTCTAGAGATGTTTTACTATACAACTCTTCATCAAAAATCGTAAGGAAATGGCAACTGCAATGTTCGCAGATACGCACTGCAAATACGTTACAGAGTACGCACTCGTACCTCAAAGCATTAATCAAAATTATCAGAGATCTAACATCGCAGTACTAATGGGATGACCGAGAAATAAAACTACAAATTATTTCACTGGAAACGTTAATGTATATAACGCAAAAATTGCTACGTGAAAACGAATATGCACAACTACATAATAAATACGCCCATTTATTATTCAAGAATTAATTAATTATAGTGATATAACTTATGGATGGAAAGGCATTGAAAGCCCACGCCAATATCGAATAGCATCAATTACAAACAACATCAAATAGTCGATCCTGATTTTTCTCTTTCATTATTTATGAAAAATATGATTGATATTGGTGAATATTAAATAAATATATACAGAAAATCATAGCACACAATAAATATTATAAATAGAAGTTTGTATGCCGTCGACGGTGTTGGTGAAGGAATTTCGTCATGATTTAAATAGAGAGTCGGAGTCACCACATGGAGATATTCTGCCCTGCGGCACCGACATTTTTTAACCTATGAATCTAAACCAGTTCTGGAGCAGTGGCAAAAGGAATTTCAACAATGAATCGCGGTCAGCCAATCCGTCCTCATTCATATTCACTTAGCGCTGACATCCCTAGTACCTGAGCCCCTTCTTGAATTCACATAGAGCTGACATTACCGCAAGAACATAACAGGTGGAAAAAAAACACATGACAAGTACAGAGAACAAAAACATTTACTAATTGCCTTGAACAATTATTGAGCATGAAGAGCAAGTGCCTATGACTTACAGGCTATCAGAGGAAGAAGCAAGAAAGAAAGAAAGAAGTAGAAATACGACGAAATAATTAATAGAAAAAAAGAGGTAAAAAGAAAGAGAAAGAACGAAAGAAAGAAGGAAGGAGTAGAAAGAAAGAAAAAATGAGTAGAAAGAAAGAGTAGAAAGAAAGAAGGAGCA
This sequence comes from Gryllus longicercus, assembly GCA_038098605.1. Lineage (NCBI taxonomy): Eukaryota > Metazoa > Arthropoda > Insecta > Orthoptera > Gryllidae > Gryllus > Gryllus longicercus. Next base: position 1,869,577 of record JAZDUA010000135.1, on the reverse strand, counting down.
GAAAGAAAGAAAGAAGGAGCAGAAAGAAAGAAAGAAGGAGCAGAAAGAAAGAAAGAAAGAAGGAGCAGAAAGAAAGAAAGAAGGAGTAGAAAGAAAGAGTAGAAAGAAAGAAGGAAAGAAAGAAGGAGCAGAAAGAAAGGAGCAGAAACAAAGAAAGAAAGAAAGAAAGAAAGAAGGAGCAGAAACAAAGAAAGAAAGAAAGAAGGAGCAGAAACAAAGAAAGGAGCAAAAAGAAATGAGTAGAAAGGAAGAAAAGGCGCAGAATGGGCGCGGAGGCGGGTGGGTGCAGGTACTCACGTGGTCGTCGGCGCCGGCCTCGGGCACCGACTCCGCGCTGGAGCCGTGCTCGCCCGCCGCGCCGCCGTTGAGCAGCGCGCTGAAGCCCTTGGCCGACTGCGGCGTCTGCGGCAGGCTCTGCAACACACGCACTCCGTCAGTCTCCGAGGCCTAACAACGAACGGAATATTAAAGTTTACGGTGTTTTATATTTTCCGTATAATGAATATGCAGAACTTTTCTACAGCTACATCCCAGGCACATCTTATTTCCGGCGTGCAAGCTCGAAATTTTAAAATATGTCAGAACTTTTCAAACCATTTTCAACCATGTTGATTCCTGTTGTTTAGATGTTTTATGCATAAATTCATTTAATTGTAGTTCTTTAAATGCTTTAGACACATGGGCATCTAATTGTTGATTAGTAAGAGGAGGAAAAGCTCGAGCCTTCTCCGAGCATTCACACTAGTTTCAATTACATTGAACACAAGGAGATAGATATACCACTAACTTACAATAGCTGCAAATAATTTTAAAAACCTTCCTTATTTTGAATTTGAATTAGTGTTGTCACAAACATTTTTTTTTCAAAATATTTTGTCGCAAACAATTTTTCCTCGCCTATAATGTACAGAAAATTTTAAAAGTAAAAAAAAAAAAATGTTCATTCAAAAACATTTTATCCTCCAAGCTCAAAAGGTGAATACCGAACTTACTAGCGTTAACGCCCTGCGCTAAAACTTCGCAGCGCAACACAAAACAACGCGACAAAAGTGCGTGTCCCCGAACGCGCTGCGGACGCTGAATGTGCGTAACGCCACGAAGGGAGAACAAAGGAAGGCCGCGGGCGTTTTACGACCTTACGCAGCGCGGAGACGCGCGCATGGACGACCTGGCGGTCGCGTTGTGGCAGTATCAGAGAGATGGGTTGTGGTGGGGTGGAGGCAGAAGCAGCTCAAGGTAGCAAAAATGTGGACGGCGGAATGGTCGAGGTTGAAATTGGAGTGAGTGTCGTTGCTTGTGAAGATGGTTGCGGTGGATGGTGAATGGTAACGATGAATAACGGAGATGATGATAATAATGATAATGATAACGATAATGATAATAATGATGATAATAATAATGATAATAATAATAATAATAACAATAACAATAATAATAATAATAATAATAATAATAATAATAATAATAATAATAATCGAAATGGATGTGGTGGTCGATTTTGGATATTGGAAATGGTAGCGATGTTTTGGTATTAAGTTGGCGGCAGTGACTTAAGCAGGGGATAGTGTCGAGCAGGGGGTGGTGGTGCTTCTCATGTTGACGCTACAGATGGTGGTGGTACTAATAAAACGTGTGACAGTGGCAGAGCCAGCAGTCACAGTGAATCATACAACGGAACTGCAGGAAAGGTCAATCAAGAGGCGACCAGGCAGCAACGCGAATGAGGGAGCACAGCCGGAGTGCAAGCAGAAGTCCTGGAGGGGGGGAGAGGGGGTTAGAAAGGGGGCGTGAAGCGGGGATCGCGCCGGAGCCTGGGCAATATCTCGGCCGGTTTACGACGCCCAGGCGCTGATTACAGCGCGCCCCTCTCGCGTGAGCTGCGTCGCGTGTGTGCTCGCCCTGAGCGACGCAACGCCGCGATTCGCTCTCCGCGCTTTATGCGGCCGGGCGACGCCGTGAACGCATATCAACGAGGCCGAACGCGGCGATGTAGCGAAGAGTCTTATAACACTCCGTCTTTTGTGTGTCACCACCAATACACATACAAATCCCTGCGCACGTCAGCCAGCAAAATTATAGCCAATGCGCCTGTACTTCAAGTAAAGGTGTCCACGCTCAAAACCGGTCGATTCTATTTTGTTTATTACTCAACAGCAAATACTGGTATGCAACGCTTAAATGGATACGATGACCGATTATTTGTCAGACAGGTTAAAAAACGTCTGAACCCTTAAGTAGTCGCATGTGGACTCTAAGTGCCCCTGGGCCATTTGTGATAACTGTCAATAACAGCATTGTCCAACTCCTCTGGAATTTACTGTACATTTTAATAGTTTATTTACCTTCCATTCAAGAAAATAAAATTTATTTTACGCGATAATGTGCTTAAAATATGGTGCGTTCTTTGTTCTGGGGAACTTCTGCAATACCTGTGCGCACTTAGATTCGTCTGTGATAATAGATAAAATTCATTTATTTGTGACAGCAATACGTAACCATAATTAGTATTACTGTTTATGTTTTTCATACATAATAAATAAAAAATAAATATATTGTGGCCTAGTAGTTACCGTAAGCAAGGTAATGTGCGATCGCCATTTCGATTGCATTGCATTTGAAACAATTAAAATTCATTTACAGATTTTAGATTTTAAAAATTAACATTTATTCAAGGAAACTGAATGTCACGAAATATACATTGCAACATGACAATAATTGTTGGTAATATTAGAAAACAAAGAGTGGGGATGCGAGGCGTCTTCATGTGACTACTAATGGCACGAAACGACAAGCGACGTCTGAAGTGTAAAAGAGAATTTATTAAATGTGTCCCTGCCAGTACGTTTTTTAGAGTAATCTCCGCTGATTGGTTTTGTACCATGTAGCTACAAAGTAGGCCTAAGATCTTGGGAACAATAACAAAACTCTCCAACAGAACTCGGAAGGCGTTTCCGTTTCAGCACATTTTTGTTGTGTGTAGATTGTAGCTTTTTAACGAAATACTTAATTGAGGTTGACTGACCAGCTTGACAACTCGCCAAATGTGTCTCGGAGCAGTCTTTCGAAAAGTTCAATGACTGACACACACACACACACACACACACACACACACACACACTCAAACGCATAAACAAGTCACATTAATCTCGCGACAGAAACATGTTTACGTCAAGCGGGCGATAGCTCTTGCAAGTGGAAATGTGTAATAACGCCCGACTTGTCGCGAGCGCAGGATTAATGCTAGAAGAGCGTGAACGTGTGATTTCCTCTGGGTAGCCCTCAAACTGAATTAATCCCGAGAACCGAGGCCCGACGCGAGCATTGCCATCAATAATTCAGAGCCTTCGTAACGACCAGCGCCTCAAGCTACCAGGCAGCCGCAGCGAGCGAACCAGACGTCCCCACACCATATTGTCGAGTACATTGTCTACTTTTTTAAAATTTAATTCTGATTAACAGTATAAAATATTCTCAAAATATAAAAGCGTCTCAACCTACAAAGTCCTATCTTCAACAAAGAGGACTCGGACAGCAACTAACATTTTACAGAAGACGAAGAAACAATCTATAAACTGAAATGAGTATACTCAGAATCTCCTACTAAAGGAATACAATAAACTCTAGCAGCAAGTTATATGAACGAGCGTTGGAAATTGCTTGAGCTTTCACGCTCGGTGGAAATTGTTTTTTTCGGAGATGTGCTTATGCACTTATTTTTCGAAGAGATATTAGTATGACATTGGCAGTTGGTATAGCTAGGCTCTTCTGAGATTTTCCTCCAGTCAACGACAGTCACTCTTGATTCATAGAAACCGAATAATGAGCCCTATCAACAGAGACATCGCGATCTGCAACCTCTCGCACGCTCATTAACGGGAACCCCTCCCCCGCTCCTACATCACGCAACGCAGCGCAACGTAACACAACGCACCACACCGCGTGACGCCCAGCGACACGCACGCCGCCCGATCAGGAGGCGTGTCCGCGGTCGCCGGACACGGGTTCGCAGCCCGCCGGGTCCACGGGGCCCGTATACCCCCCCCACTCTCCCGACTCCGCGCCTCTACCGCCATCCCCGCCGCCGCTACCGGCATCGCCACGAACCCCTTGCTCGCATTAACCAGGCGGTAATTACATTTCATTAAGCAACGGCACGGTCGCCTAATTAAAATTAGTCGCGCGTAAACGGAACGCCGCACCGCCGCGTGCTCCCCGCAGACATCGGCGCCGCCGCGGACGCAATGGGCTGAGCGCGGTGATTTGCAAGGCACGACAAGGGCGATAGAATCACGGCAATGGATGAAACTGTAATTCACAGAAGGAGATTATTAATTTCGCAAATGCAGATCTCATTCGTTGGTGCTCTTCTGAACCAAAATAGTGAAAAAAGTTAAGTTTGTGAAAACATTCTGCTAGGTGTGAAATATTAAATCTTGGCAATGACACCAAAGTAAAGACGGAAAGAAGAAAAAACCTAAACGTAAAGCTTAAAGCAAGTAATAATAATAATAATAATAATAATAATAATAATAATAATAATAATGGTATTAATAATGATAATTTACCATTAATAATTTCAATAAGAAATAATATATTTAAATAAAAGTGTAACATATTTTAGCGCACTATGCATAATAGACTGTACACAATAGATGAGTTAACATGAAAATATGACTACAGGCAAATATACCTTTCGCAGGACAATCTAAAATATTTCTGATAGAAAAATAGCAGAATTTTTATGTTAAATAAATATTATTCTTCATATTTCAAAACATCACAGAATTATAAATGAAAGTATGCAAAATAAAAGATCAGTAACATAATGCAAACATACTGTAAAAATGAGAATTTAAAAAATATAATTATTATAAAATAGTTGTAATATTTTATATATTTGCTTTCTTCTCTCATATGAAACGTTTTATTACATAAATTTCAATTGTGTGATTTCAAAACTTCATTTTTTAATTTTTTTCTCGTGGCTTAGTTTAGGGAGGATCTGCGGAAGAACGAATATTTACAAGTGCTCACTTAAAACAGGATATACGTAACATGGGCTCAAAAACTCTGAACACTAAAAATAGAGACTGGGGTATTTTCTGCAGTTATGTTCAAGTCTACGTGGTACATCCGACCATTCAACAATGTTTAAGATTCGTACCGATTTGATTAGAACCGCACGCCGCAAAAAAAGATTCAAAAAATTAACAAACAGCGAAACTACGCCAGTTTTACAATTATATTATCTACACTGTATTTAAAGCACCCGATTCATCACCCCGACCAACTTCCGCTAACATTTTCGCAGAAGCGCATTGAACCGGTGCACCGCCTGAGGCAGTTTCGTTTCTGCCACCAGCGTCATCGCCGGGCCACCAGCTGGGGCAGCAACCCGGTCGGTCGCTAGTGCACGCGCGCTCACGCCTCTGTGAAATGGTGTTGATAGTCGCCACACTAATTACCCGGGTCCCGGCGGCGCTCCGTCCCGCGAGATAAGCTGTCTTTCACCACCTGCGCCCGAGAGGCGCGGCGTGGCGCGGCGTGGCGTGGCGCGGTGCGGCGTGGCGTGGCGTAGCGCGCCCCCGACTGATGCACGGCAAAGCCCCGTACGCCCACTTTTTGCCCGGGGCGGCGCGTAGCGCGGCGTAGGGGTGGCGTGGGGGTGGCGTGGCGTGGCGTGGCGCGTCGTGGCGCGCCCCCGACTGACGCGCGGCTACGTCACTTTTTGGCCGGGGCGGCCCGTAGCGTGGCGTGGGGGTGGCGTGGCGTGGCGTGGCGTGGCGTGGCGTGGCGTGGCGTGGCGTGGCGAGGCGTGGCGAGGCGTCTGCTGCGCTTTTGCGCCACTCATTTAATTAGAGGCACCAACGCTGCGAGATAGAATGCACCGCCCCCCTACGCGCGCAACCGAGCCCGCCCGCCCGCCCACGATCTGATGTTTCTAGAAAATACACATATTTTCAGACGAAATTAAATTGTCTGCCACATGACATTTACATAAATATCTGCTCGGTGATGTATGGTGCACACGTGAGGTTTTACGAGCGTGCCACGCACACTGGTACACATAGGTTGGGATCGTGTAAATAATTATTTTAATGTCATTGGGTGGCGTTCAAATAGTTATTTATTTCTTCACAGTGTGGTACTTCTGGCTTGAAAGCAATGTTCTATAGTTATGAATTATTTTAGAACACTGAACAAATCATGGAAGAGTAATACTGGTTATACATACACAAAACCAGCCTGTATTGCCATTTCCTGCATCTACTACTACCCATATTATCATTATTATCATTATTATTATTATTATTATTATTATTATTATTATTATTATGCGTCTGTTTAGTTTTCTTACGCGAAACGTTATTGCAAATAATATGAAAAAAATAGTTGAAAGAAAAATGTTTTAGAGAAACGTTGAACTTATGAATACATGTTAACTAAATCATTGTTTTTCTTCTTTGAAGTGTAAGAAATTGAGGCGCAGAGTCCGAGTACAACGTTAATATTCAGAGTTGCAAATGCTAATTAACATTTAATTAACATTGTTCCAAGAAACGAAGTACAAGTAATTATCAAGTAATTTATGGTATCCAAAAGAGTTTATTTTGTACAAAAAAACTAATAAATATTATTTGTACAGCATTATCAACAATAAAATGGCACAGAAATAAATTGAAAAAGCGTGAGAAAATTCATTTTAAATTAGTAATTTACTACAACCACATCGACATACATTTTTGCTGAACGAGATAATTACTTTCTACCACAAATTGTAGAGTTTTATTAACTTCCAACAATGTTGGAATTGGAAAGCGTGTTACCTGGCGTATAAATGATTCTAACAATAGATTTGGAGTACAAATATCACTTTTCCTCACATACAAATGTCACATTATGTTTTACCGATGTTACATTGGAAAAAATCCAAGTTTACTCATTGTACACGGAAATCCCTCGTCAGTTTTTGCCATTTTTGTGACGCTCATTAATTATGTCAAATACAGCTAACTCTACGAAAAACATCCAGTTCGTTTGTATCCAACACTCCAATGCGAAATCTGTGCATTTCCCACCATGCGCGAAGTAAGCACGTAAAACTTCGTGGCCGTGGCGGAGAGGTCAGAACATGGAGAGAGGGAGCGCACAGCAAGACAAGGCGCAAGGTGGCTCGGGACGGCGAGGGTTGGCGCAACAGGGAGAAGTGCCCGGGGCCGGGTGGGGGGCATTGTGAATTACCGATGTTAAATCGGAAACAAAACAAGTTTACACATTGTACACAGAAATCCCCCGACATTTTTGGTCTTGTTTGCGTCGCTTATTAATTTTATTATACACAAATGCAAAGGCTGCTAACTCTACGATCAAAATACACTTGGGTTGTATCCAGGTAGAGGTCACAACCTGTCGAGAGGAGCAAGCGGTGAGCAAGACAGGCGGATGGCGGCGCGAGAGGAGGAGAGGGGGAGAGGGGGAGTGCGGGAAGGAAGGGGAGCGGCATGAGGAGAGGGGCGGGCGCCGCGACGCGCAAACAAACGACGAGGACGCCTCGCCGAGCGGCGGCGGCGCCGTCGCGGAAGGCAAACTAAATCCGGGCAATTTCCGAACCGCTGCTGCAGCGGGGGCGTCGCGGCGCGGACTCGCAGTCAAGGAGGGGCCGGCAGTCGCGCTCAAGCGCGGAGGGACCTCGAGGTCGGGAACGCATCGGCGGAGAGGAGGTGCAGAAAGGCCAGCGAAGTGGTAGGGAAGAGCGAGAGCTCGCGTGGAATAGCGACCGTAGGGACGCACCTCAGGGAAAATAGGAAGAGAAAACAAAGAGGAAAGATGAGAAGGAGGAGAAAGAGAACAGGACGTTGAGAGGAAAGGGGAGAGATACCCTAAGAAGTAAAAAAGGTAGGATTTCTTCCGCGAAGACCAATAGAAAGACTACAGTGACCTCCGAGATCATTACAAACTTAACAAAAAGCATTTTATAAAATACTGAGAACTCTTTATATCATAAAGTTTAGAAAATCTCTCAATGGTTATACCCGCATATATGCTTTTGCAGCGTTCAGTCAGCTTAATATTGAGTACGGGTGAACAGAGCTTCCGACATTCTCAGAAAAGCGTCTGGAAAAATGATGGACACCAACTACATTTCATAAATAGTTCGCTGAATTTCGCACATAGTACGGCGTTCTTTTATCTTTAGAAATATTTTGTCATAATAGAGAGAATGCAACAAGGCTTTGAAGAAAATATGTTTACCGTACAAAGTGGAAATTTATACTGTTTGCAAGGCGTGGACGTCGCAAGAGCTCTTCGATTTCTAAAGATGATATAATTATAAAAGTAATACCGTTTTATATTACATTCAGAAGAATAGAAATATAAACAAAAAATGTCTTATAGTAGAAATAAAAGAATAGCGGGCGAATATAAAAAGGTCAAAAAGTTAAGAGGAACCCAAAACGAAAGGCTTCATATCCCTGACTACAAGCACGAAAATTTAATTGGATAAAAACTTACCATTCTCATTATATTATAGGATTATATTGTAAGAATGAAAATAGGGTTAATTCGCCAAAGACGCACTTTGGAATGGACAGATTATTTCAAAAATTGAGCAAGTCGTAAGAAGCTCGACGTAGCTAAACAGTTGGCCATCGCATGAAAACGGGATGCATGAATTTAAGGAGAACGTAGCAACCAAACAAAATCTAAGAGAAGAAATAAACTAAGAATAATGGTTGGTGAGGGATTTGGGGGAGGGGGGGACTGAAGCTAAAAAGTTTCAAACAATGAATAGAAACGAAGTGAGATAGAGAAAGGTGAAACTGAACTCACGATCGGAGAGAAGAGACATAGTTGACGATCAAAGGAGGAGTGGTTGAGGGAACAATACGAAGGGAAAGGACGGGCATAACTCGTTGGAACAAAGAAAAGGGAATATTGGTGGAGGGAAATGTGATCTCGTAAATAAGAGAAACGTCTGACGATCGGGTAAGTGGATGAAAAAACCAAGGGACGTGAAACAGTTGACAAAATACAGCAGAACAAGCGCGGGCCAGCGGAGCCGAAGGGAAGCCCGAGTGAAGAGGAAGTGTTGACAATCGTAAGGCGAGCGGTTGCAGGAACGAAAGGGCAGGAAAGGGTTGACACAATACATCAGACCAAGCGGGGCGTGGCCGGGCAGGGGCGTGAGGAGTGGGGAGGGCGGGGCGGCGCCGGGCGAGACCGGCGGGGCGGAGAACTGCAGCGGGGCAGCTGGAGTGCGAGGACGCGGGGCGGCGGCGGGGGCGGCGGTGGGGGCGGCGGCGACTCAGCCCGCGCAAATCGAGTTAGCGCCATGGCGCTCGAGCCGCCGGGCGGCGGCGGGGGCGGGGGCGGCGGGCACGCTTTTTGAAGCCGGCCGAGCGGCGGCGCCATTAGCGGCGGCTATGACGTCACGCGCGGCCGGCTAATGGGCGCTGAAAGCAAGTGGCCGCGAGAGGGCGCGCGTCGCGTTGGCGGCGGAGGCCTCGCTCAAGAGACGACGGGGAGCCGGGGCGGCCGATGGAGTGTCGCGGTGAAGGCGGCCGCAGCGGCGTGTTCGGGTAGCCTATTAGCGAGGGGGGGTGTGTGACGTCTATTTATAATAATAATAATTATTATTATTACTATTATTATTACTATTAATATTATTATTATTATTGATCTATTTTTACTGTCATTATTATCTTACGACGGAAGAGGTGGCTCAGGTCATCATCTGACGGCATTGCAGTGTCTCTGACCGGGAGGTCCTCAGTTGAAGTCGCGACGGTGGCAGGATTTTCGACACTAGCTTCGTCGAATTCAGCCTGGAGGAGAATTCCAGCGGCCGGATGCTCTGATCCGTAGTTTTCCGTGGTCTCCCCGATCGACACTAGGCGAATGCCGGAGCAGTACCCTAACAAGCGGGCCACGTACCTCGCGTGATCTTTCTGTCCTCTTCCTTGTACTATCCTCAATCCTTACGAACACACATACACTCACATGCACTACACAAGCGCACACGCCGGGGTGACCGGTCGGGAACCTCAAGCTCATCTCAGCTGGGGCGGGGCCCCGGTGGTGGGAGATACCTGGTTGAGGAAAACCTCGCTAGCCGACGGTAGGTCGAATTGCGCCATATAGCAGGGAAAAACCACCGCCAGCTCCCGAGGGGAAACATTCATACACTTACGGGACTAATTAGTGGCCGTGGAATCACTAACAATCAATCGATCATTATCTTGGTTCCTGTCCTTGGCTCGACAGCTCGGGCTTTCACTGACTAGCAGTGGCCCAGCCTTTCGGCCATGGGATAAGGGGTTCTTGTGGTTAGCACGAAGACATCCCTCCACCGTATATACGGATCTTTATTACTGTAGGGTGGGCTTTCTAATCGACACATTGCAATAGATTGTGGGAAATTTTTAAGAAAAGTTTAAAGTTATAATTTGGCATTGTGGAAAGCGAGCACGCTAACCAACGAGCCACCGAGGAATAATTGTCTTATGGTATCGTGAATCACACAATTATGTATAACATTGAACACCCGCGGTTGCTGCCACAGCTGTCTCTTCACAGATCAGCTGAAAGTATTTACGAAGAATGTCTGGGGAATGTTTAACTGGTAAACGAGAGAGCATAATGACTATCGCCTGAAAATGACAGAAAACATAAGTGAAACCGCATTCATGCAGTAAACTAGCTTCAGAGTAGTAACAGTAGATGCCAAATAATTGTAGGGCGATAATGAGGCCGGTACTGGCTGGATAGCACTCGTGTGTTTTAAAGCGCGGTCTGGGAGGTTGGGCAGAAAATGAAGCGACGTGGCGTATTCAACAAGGGGTCTGAAACCAGCAGTCCAATGCCCAACAAGACCCGCTCGCTGCAGGCACCCTCGAGCGCCAGTCCGTCCAGGCCTTCGGGAGAAATTTAACGATCATTTGTCTCAAACAATGAGCGCGATGAAGAGTATGGTCTTTTGCGTTGACGAGGATATAATTTCCTATTCAGAGATTCAAAGAAGCATTGAAGCTACGGAGAAGCGAGTTACTTTTCTAAACGTTTCTCGTCGTGTAATACTGCAGTTAAATATTCGTGGGCTCGAAACCTGCAGAGAATGAAGAAAAGTCCGAACAAGCAGAGTCACGGTTTTTTTTACAGATGAGATTGAGCAATTGTTAAACTGCCATATTCATGATGTTCAACAATAGACCAATTGTGTTGCATTTCATCACTATTCAGCAGATATTCCAATTTTTATGAAATGTCTATTGTACTTCAACCTAATAACAGAAGTGTATTAATTGGAGAAACTTTCAATGCAATATATTTGAATAGATGAATCACATGCATACCATAATTGGCATTGCATACTCACAGATTTGTCACTATGCAATAGAAAATCAATTAAAACATAGCAATTGCGATATTCCATGTCCAATGAAATATATTATGGTTTTACGTTCACACGCTCCTGTAACTTTTACATAAGTTTAGTCCTCCTTTTAATTATTTAATCTACATTAGTTCTGGACGTCTTATAGCAATTGATCACGTTTAACATATTTTTTCCTTTCTGAAAGTAAAATTTATACAATCGATATATATTTTTCAATTGTAGTTTCAACAGTAGCGGGGCGTAGGCGAATTTCAATTTATGAATTATTTTATTGTATGATATTGCAGAAGTATGGACGATTTCTATCAAAGTTATGTTAATATTCTCGGGAAAAGACGTATTTTCTATTCAAGAAATTATATGGAAAATAGTATAAGTGAAACCACAAGAATGCGTTTGAAACACATTTGCAACATAAATATATGATAAAGGAAGGAACTATATAAAAGGGAAAGAAACAAACAAAGAAAACAGAATGAAAGAAGGAAAAATGGCAGTTGAAACGCGTTATTTGTGAGAAGACATCTGAAAGAATTCTGTCTATAATAAAAAGTCACAACGAATTGAAAATATAGTGGACATTGTGAACTGACACCAAACAAAGTTTGGCAGTGGCAAATTACGTCAAGAGTGTTGCAAAAATACATCCTGATTATTGGGGAAAGCTGGGAGCGGAAGGGCGAACCGATACTGACCACATGAAACAAACACACACACACACACACACACACACACACACAGTTCCGCGACGGAAGCAGTCACGAAGGTCTGTGGACGGCAGAGGGCAGTGTAACAGAAGGGGAGTTGCTTGCGCGAAACGGCCGGCGGGGCGCGGCCGAATGCTGCAGGGCAGTGCGGAGAGAGGCGGGCCGCGCCCCAAAGCGGAAAGATGTGATGAAGAGCGCGGAGGAAAGGAATGACGAGAGGCAGAAAGACGACAAAACGCGAAGAGAAGAGTGGCGGGGTAGAAATCGGCGGAGCGTAGGGGCGGGGTGGAGAGTGGTGGGGCGGGGTGTGGCGAGAAGGAGAGTGGCAGGAGAGGGCAGAGAGTGGCGGGGCGGAGAGCGGCGAAGCACAGAGTGGCGAGGCGTAGATTAGCGGGGCGTAGAATGGCGAACGACAGTGTTGTCGGGCATAGAATAGCGGGGCGAGGTTTTGGGGCGGGGAGAGGCGGGGGCAGAGAGACGGAGTGGAGAGTGGCGGAGCGTGGAGTGATTGGGCGTAAGTTTGTATGGCGTAGAGTGGGTGCGCATAGAGGGGCTGGGCATACACCACTTGAGAATTGAGTGGTGGGCCAGACCGACTGGGCAGAGAGAAGACAGCGAGGCGTCGAGTGGCGGGGCAGCCTGGCAGGGCGTAGAGCGGAAGGACAAAGAACGGCGAGGGAGCGCGAGGTGCAACGGATTGGCGGGGCACGGAAGGGGGGGGGGGGGCGGGCGCAGTCTCGAGCAGCGCCGTGGGGCGCGACGTTGTTGTGCGAGGGGGGAGGGGGCCGGGGAGGCGATCGGGATCGCCGTCCAAAGACGCCCCGAGGCCCTCCAGAGGCTGCGGCTGTGAATTATGTATCGCCGGCGCCACCTGCGGCCAATTTCCCCCGCGCCGCTCCGGCGCCATGTTTTGACGGGCGTGGACTTTATCTGGGGACCGGATCCATAAAATTGCAAGTGACCGCGCGTCGCGACGCGCCACGACGTCGTTCCGAGACCGAAGGACGCCGGAAGAGATTCGGCGCCTCCGCTGGCTCGCCCCTTCTTCCCCTGGCCCCACTCGCGGCCGTCGTCGCCGCCGGCAACCAGTCGCCTGCTGCTGTCGTCAATACCGTACACTTTTCCAATAGGGTTACAAGCGTGAAGTTTTTTTTTGTTTTTTTTTCGACAAATTTATGAAGTATAGTTTTTGACATATAATATGTGAATCTTTATATTCAAATGAAAATACGAGTCATACCTTTCAACGTTTGATATATTTGAAATAGTTTGTTCAACTTTATTCCGGATTCGCGCATTTTGGTGCACTTGGAAAACAATCAATTTGAAATGTAAGTGGCTTAAGATATTTCAGAAATTATACATTTTGCATATCGCTAGCACATGAACACATACCGTTTTCTATTTTTAAAAAGTCAATGATGAGTAAATGTTAATTGAATTATTCATACAAGTTTGTTCAAAACTAAGTTATCAGCCATTTATACATACTTGTATAAAGCAAGATTCTCTCTGAGGAGACATGCTTGAAAAAATATTAAAATTTCTTGAAAATCAGTTTTAGTTCTCTATGACTCTTTTGTGCCTCAGTTTAACAGAAGATAAAACTCGGTAAGTTTGTCTTCTTTCTTGTTACTTCGACAACCTTCCGACTACTATATTTCAAGGCAAAAGCACTAACGTTGTATTGAAAAGTGACAGTCACATAAAAATGTTCATTATATTGGAATTAAATTAATTTTCGTAGCAAGCGTACAGGCAATAATAACTGAAATAAAGTTTTGACCAACATAATGCAAACACAATAGAGAAATTTTCGTTCGAAGAATCTGTTCCTTTTGCACATTTCGGTATATTGTGTTAATCATTTTGAAAGTACTAAACAAACCGTATGCATTAGTTATATTGAAATGAAATTGAGTTACCACAATGCTTTTGAAAAGAAAGTTTGGTAGCTATGTCTGGTGAACAAAGGGAAATAAAGGAAAGTATTACGAAATTGAAAACCAAACTCGCTGAACAAAATTTAGACTTAAAGCTGAAAATTTAAATTTGAAAAACATTATAATGGAAACAACAAAAAATATCAAAGATCGTAATTACAAATAAATTAATGTACTATATTTTACATATTTTTAATAAATGAACGATATTTTTATCCATCAATGAGACAATTAACTGATGGTAAAGCATCGTTAGTATATAACCAATATCTATTCGCTAAGAACTCCACCTCCAGTTGCGTAGGTTGGCACCCGAACTCACTATCCAGTGAGGGAATTAAAACGATATCTCTTTAGATACAACATACACTACATCTATGGAACTAATGACCACAGTAGTTGGCGCGCCCTGAAGCACTAAACTATCAATCAAATTTAAATTCAAATATTCAGTTCCGGTCGGACGCCATCCAAGAGTTGCTTGGTTATTAGTCGAACAGGAGGGGCGTTGGCGAGTTCCAGCAGGTGGCGCGGGCAATATGCGGCCGGGGGCGCCCCGGGGGCCGTAAAGCCACGTGCGCGCCCGCCCGCGCGCATACAGATGAAGCGCACTCGCGAAACTTGGGCGGACGAGCGGGCGGGCGGGCGCTCGCCGCGGGCGATAAAACCCCGGCGCGCGGCGGAGGACGCAATTACCACGGGCGTCGAAGTCGGCGGGCGATCGCGCAGGCGCCGGCAACCGCGCGGTTCTCGAGTTCGAGTGTGGAATGCCCCCCCCCCACTCGCGCGTTTTTGCCAAAAGAGGGGCGAGGCGGACTTAGCGTTACCTGGCGGATAATATTGATGTTTCTGTGCCCCAGGTTTGAGACCAATCGGACGAGACATGGTGTCAATAGCGATATGGCAAGAGTACTAAAGGATAGTGAACAATACAGTCGATTTCTCAATTTTTTTAAGGGTTTTAACTTGTCCAGTAATATATAAGAAAAAATTATAAACTGGTTAATAACATGATATAAATGTTACCATCCTAAGTGTCATAACACTCTATGTACATAAATAAGAATGTTTTTGTGTAGATGTCGCTAATAACATTTTTTAGTTGATGGGACATAAAAAAAAAATTTAAAAATTCTTCGAAACGGTGCAAAACACGAAGAGATAATTTATCCGACGTGAAAACAAGACCATAAAGGAAGACAATTGTGTTATTTTTCCTTTTTCTTTCGTCGCGAATTGGCCATCTCGGGCCCTCGCGAACGTACAGCCCACCGGGGCTCAGTTATATTAATCGAGGACAGGTGCACGGGACTTTTGTGGAGAGGGGGAGATACCATTGTCATGACGAATCCGTTTCTACACGCACGGTCGTTAGCCTTCGGGAATGAGGTGAAATGATAATGTTGATGAATGAAGTGGATAATCACAACAAACATGCCTGAGGCAGGACTGGAACCCGCGATTCTTCGGTACAAAGACACTACTTTCTTAGTGACCTTGAATACCCGGCATCGGCAAAATAGTATGTTATGACTCTCAATTTTATTTTTATAATGGGAATATTAAATTAAATGGATATTTCGAAAACAAATGCAATACAACAAATTAAAGGAGAACCTGTGTAGCCCACGCGACTTTGCTGCATCGGTTCGATCAGTGTCAGTTTTGAGCACATGTGCACATACAGTGTTGAGAAGTATGTGTTGTTCAAACTTATAAACATGCACATAGATTCAACAAGTTTACTACATGTCAGTACGATTGCACGAGCATTTGATGCAATAAACATCATGATATCATGTATTCACCACATCGAGGGAAACACATCCTGATCTTTAAAACAGAGCCATTTGTTCACAGGCAATCTTCATTGAAAATACGTACTTGTTTCTAACGCTGACTTGATTTAGCTGAAGCTGTATTTATGACACTGTCGATGAATTATGAGTATCAACGGTAATAAAACTACATTTCAGCATTTTTCAAGAGGATGCAAACATGAGGCATGACAATACTGAATCTAGATGCATCACAAATTCACGTATCACGAACTCAACGTCATCATGTCCAGATGTAACCTAATCATCTTTAAAAGAAAATCACAAGTTGAAAAGGCAGTACGAAAAATGGAGCGAAACGGAAAAAGTCCGACACAATCCCAACGAACGCTGTGGCACGCGGCGTTGTCGGCCGCAAACCCATTTGTCAGCGACATTAATTCCCGGAGACGAACCCAGGCCCCGGCACGGCTGGGTGGGCGGCGAGCCGGGTGGGGCGGGGCGGCGCGGGGCGGCGCGGGGCGGCGCGGGGCGGAGCGGGGCGGGGCGGGGCGGGGCGGGGCGGGGCGGAGGAAGGGGGGCGGGGCGGGGCGCCACCGCCGTTTGTCTAAAGTCTTGAAGGAACGCGAGTAATCAAGCCGCAAATTAGTTTCCGAAACTCGCGCGCCGGCCGGCTAGCGACCGAGCTCCCCTGAGCGGCGAAGGAGGAGGGGGGGGGGGGCAGGATGGAGAAGACGCGCAAGTGGGGCGGTTGGAACGGTAGCGGTAGCGGCGGAAACTAGACGTGATGGAAGTCGACGTGGAGGCGGGTGTTGGAACCTCAAACAACGTTGGGGTTATTATGGAGCAGGATATTCCGGGAGGTGACAGTGTTGGAGAGGTAATGGATAGAGCGAAAACCTAGTGAGCATGTTTAGAATAAAATTAAGTTAAAAAAGAAGAAATGGGAAACAATAGGGTAGGCGAAGAAAGAGAGTGAGTGCGAGAGCTGGTACATGTCCGCACATGTGGTGTATGTGTGTGTATGTGATGTGTAGAGGGTGTGTGGAGGAGAGAGAGAATGAGTGAACGAGAGGTGGAGAGATAGAGAGGGAGAGATAGAGGGAGAGAGAGGGAGAGAGAAGTGAGGGAGAGAGAGGGGGAGGGAGGGAGAGGGAGGGAGAGGGGGAGAGAGAGAGAAAGAGAGAGAAAATGAGAGGGAAGTTGTGACGATCCAACAAGAAAGTGATAACGGCGAAAACGAAGACGTAATGGCGACAAAAATGCAAATACATTCAAAACTATTGAAGATTACAACAAATGTTAAAAACGTGTTGGCTGGGCTATCCGGGACGAGCCGCGTCAAAGTCATGGTGGCTGACGTTTCGGCCAGCGTGTTGTGGCCTTCTTCAGAGCGTACTGCTGAACAATGTTAAAAACATTGTTCGAAATAATGTTCTTAACTAAGTTAAGAAATAATGTATATAACTAAGAAGTAACTACATCGGTGTCGGTGAGGATGATGAACCCTCAATTCGAGAAGCGATTAATAAGTAGTCGAGTAGAAGATAACATTGATAACGTATAGTTGCCGAGGAAAAACATCGTCATTCACTGAAAAGTAGCCGGAAGTGGGCCATGGTTTGCAGTTCCTCTTTTCCCCGTACTGCACTTGAGAAATCCTATACCCGGAGCTCTGCGGAAACTGCCGGCCACACACTGCCGCCGCCGTCCGACCGCTAAATTAGCTGCGGGGCAGGCCCGGAGGTCGGCTCGGCTCAGATTATCTATTTGATCCTACCCTTAATCGCCTTCTCCTTTCTGCTCAGTCGCCGGTTCGAGAGGCGATCGATGTACTTGTGTAGGGCTTCGCTTTGAGTCATCGAGTCTCTACTCAATAGAGTCCAAATGCCTCGCGCAACACAAACATATTCACCTTCACACGCTATAAATCTTACAACGCAATGATCCTGGACATGGAAGAGAAAATATTGGCAATGAAACTGATAAAAAAGTATCTTCATACTACAAAATATTACATGTTAATAGTGCATTTAAACAGACATTTTAAAAAGAAGTCCGTTTAACACGTAGTGGATCAAGGTACAAGCACATTCGCAAACAATAAATAATAATGAGAAATATATTTTCCAAATGAAGTACACTGTGTACAGAGTTATGCCGATAGTGTAACAAATGTATTCACAACCAGCTCTGCAAACCTTCTGAACGTTAGTTCTCATTTTTGACGTGCGAGCCTTTTTTTAGCTTCTTCTCTTCAACCCCTCGCAACGACGTGATGTTAATCTGCACTAAATACTTCAGTAACTGCCCTCCAGGGACAAATAGCTAAAATCGCACGTGCTTGAGCTTCATAGCGCCTTAAGATTAAAGGGCCTACGCGAGTAGCAGAATACCCTTAAAGTGTAGTAGCCCTCAAACCCCAGCAGGAAGAGGTCGAGTACAAGCACATCCAATTTAGCGACAAAGAAGCCCATGCACAGTAATAAAGAATCAATTTAGCTTTTGACAGAGAATTCTGTTAAAGAGCGTGCCCATACCGACTACATACATGCCTCGGCTGATATTGCTTTTATCTTGCTGAACGGAAAAAGGAAGAAAGAAAAAAAGCAAAAGTTTGATAAAAACTTAAAGTGTATTTCCATCTAGCTTGTGTGAAGATCGATGCCAGCATGTTCTTAAATATATGTGAGTGCAAGTGTTACAAATGTTGTGTAAGTGAAAGCTTCCTTCAACTATTCATTAGCAACAACCTCTTTACTCATTCTCAATTTTTTTCATTGGGTTTTAAAAATTAAGGTAATTGAAATAAAAAAAGTCATTATCTTCATAATTTCACACAGTGAAACACACAGTGAAATTCTGCTTCATTATCACTAATCACAATTAATTTTAACGTACGAGCTTCTATAAACGTATCATTTAAACATATTTCAACTCGTACCTTCTGTGGATTTAAAACACGTGAAAAGTGGTGTTCACACTACCAAAACTTTAAAAAATTAATCCCAAATACTGACGAATTTTAACGCTGCCATCACTCTTTCATCATACAGCATAATTATCGACATCAATATTACAATGCGTATTATTGATAGCATGTGGATTAACACTTATTTTCAATTTTAAATCTGTTCATTAGATGGAATTCATTTCTACCTCAATCCACAAATATCTTCTGAAATCCTGATTTCGCGCGGGTCGTTGGCTTTGGTTTGGCTCATTACTCCTTCCGCGTGCGCTGGATCCGCGTCTCGCTCCTCGCGCCTGCCATCGCAGTGGCCGACGGCCACGCAAAGCCGTTGAGCAACGGACGGCGCGCTGTCAAGGCCGGGCGGCGCCGCGCCGCGCCGCACTCACCGCGCAATTTGTTTAATGTCGCCTGAAACGCCGGCTCGCCAACTCGTTTAGCGGCTAATTAAATAGTGCAAGGGCGGCTAGCGCGTGCACAACGCGTGCGCCCGCGGGAAAATCGCGCCGCCTCTCCGAGCCCCGGGGCGCACGCACGCAGACAGGCGGACTCGCCCGCCCACTCGCAGATGCCTCATCCCCCCGCCGCGTCTCCCGTCCGCAGTCTCACCCGTCCCCAGTCTCATTCTCTGCCGTCCCCAGTCTCAGTCTCACCCGTCCCCAGTCTCAGTCCCACCCGTCCCCAGTCTCAGTCTCACCCGTCCACAGTCTCAGTCTCACCCGTCCACAGTCTCAGTCTCACCCGTCCACAGTCTCAGTCTCACCCGTCCACAGTCTCAGTCTCACCCGTCCACAGTCTCAGTCTCACCCGTCCACAGTCTCAGTCTCACCCGTCCACAGTCTCAGTCTCACCCGTCCACAGTCTCAGTCTCACCCGTCCACAGTCTCAGTCTCACCCGTCCACAGTCTCAGTCTCACCCGTCCACAGTCTCAGTCTCACCCGTCCACAGTCTCAGTCTCACCCGTCCACAGTCTCAGTCTCACCCGTCCACAGTCTCAGTCTCACCCGTCCACAGTCTCAGTCTCACCCGTCCACAGTCTCAGTCTCACCCGTCTACAGTCTCAGTCTCACCCGTCCACAGTCTCACCCGTCCACGATCCTAACCGGCCACCTTTTCACCTTCACTAGCCCGCCGTCCAACCCTTTTAATGTCCAACTCGCCCGCCGTCCAACCCGTTTTTTGTTCGTCCGTCGCTTCCATCCACAGTCTCGTCTGCGCACCATCTTACCCGTCCGGCCTCACCCGCATACCACCTTACCCACTCCCCCGCCCACAGCCTTGCAACGCCCAGCTCCTCACCTGCAACCCCCCACTCCCTCCCGCCCCGCCCCGCCCCCTCGCCCGCGGCGGATGTGCGAGCGTGAGCGCGGTGCCCAAATTGCGGTCGCCCCAGCGCCAGCCTCAATGGCTGGTTAAACGAGGCTTAGCTCTGCGCAGGGGCGGCGGGATGCCATACTCCCCGCGGCGCGGCCACTGCTGCTGTCACCGGCGATAGTGCTGCTGCGAACAGTAATGACCTGCGGCCGCGCGCGCGCTCATGCTCGCTCGCGCTCGCTCGCAAGTTGACGAGGAAAAATCGTTACTGTTCTTGTGCATAGCGACGGGTAGTTAAGTGGATAAATCGGACGGGGTGCGCATATATTACGCTCGCCGCACATAGATCGGAAATTCACGGTCGGCTGCCTTTGATATGGAAATTCATGCAGGTGGAGCAAGGGCGTTCAATGGGACAGAATGAATTGGAATCGGGCGAAAGTGACATTCAGTTGGCCCTCTGACGTGCCATTCGACGGTCGGGTGAAAAATGTTTCTTTTCTCATAAAATACGGAAAGCACTTTCTCTTTCGCATGTATTCATTCCCCCAGCGAGTTGCGCGAAGGGCAAGCTCGTAGCTGACGTCACATTCAAGTATAAAGGGGGTTGACATGAATATGTGGGACTTTTGTACGTCAACATTTGCTACATACTGCAACAAATATCACCTTTATTCAGTTTTCAGTTGATGTAAAGTTCCCCCCTATTTATTTATCAAAACACATTAAAAGTACTTCTAACGTTTACATTTCATTGAATATCTCATACAAAAACACAATAAATCTTCGCGTCTTTTTATAGTGTTTGTATTCAATTCAGAAATAATTTTGATATTAATATCTCTAATGAAACTGTTATTGTTATTGTTTGTTTTTTTTTGTTGTTTTTTTTTGGTTTATGCAAATATTCGTGTAAAGGGTTCCTTATTCTACAAATGGCTAAACTAAAAATACTCCGACCAAACCACTGAAAATTCGTTTCAAACTTTTATCACCCCAAAACAATGTCGCTTACTTTCAATTTAATTATGGACACCGAGAGAGCGTGACGGGAGAGACTAATCGATAGCTGAACAATCACTACTTGTCCGCGGCAAGTGTATCGCCGACGGGCCGGCTGACAAAATCAGCAGCGCCCGCAGGGAGGGGGGCGGGGCCGTCACAAACAGCACGCGGTGCGCGACGAATGTCAGCACAGCCCAGGCCAACATTAGTTCAGCGCCACGCGCGTTGAATAGGGCGCTGCGGTGGCCACGGCGGCGACGCCCGGCGCGGGGAGGCGGCAGGCGGGGCGACCCGCACACAGCCAGCAGGGCGGAAACAGACCAAAGACAATGGGGGCCCGGCGCAGGCGGACGCTGCGGGGGTGGGGGCGGCGGAGCGGAAATGGAGACGACGGCGGTGGGGTTGGTGACGGCGGCGAGGGTGGTGGTGGTGGGTGCATCAGCAATGCTAGTGTCAGTGGCTACCGACGTTGGCGCTGCCGGAAACAGTGATGGCATCGGCATGGTTGGGGGGATGGTGGTTGTGATGTGGTGGTGGTGGTAGAGGTGGTGGTGGTGGTGGTGGTGACGGGAATGATTTGGTAGTGATGTTGGGATGTATTGGTGGTAGCGGCGGCGGTAGCTGCAGCTATGGTGGCACTGATAGTGGTTTCGACGATGGTGACAATGGTTACGATACTGGTAATAACGATGATATTTGCGAAAGTGTCGGCGATGGCAACTGCAATTGTGATGTGAATTGGTAATAGCTTCAGCGACGAATGTAATGTTAGTTCTGTTCAAGTAACACAACGGCACAAAGCACGTTCCGCAAATTTGTTTGGCCAAGGCCCCCCATTCCATATGAATTTCCATTCAGGTCACTCCAAAAATTCAATTTTTATCAAATAGTTAATGTGGAAATTTGTAGGACGAATTATCCAAACATAATTTCCCGACCAAATACATCTTTACAGAAAAACATATTGATGAATACATTTATATATTGTCTAATTTTCTTTTTTTTATAATTCAGTACTAAATTAATCATTGGGGTACCATTAGAAATATACAAAAATAATTCAATAATTATGTATACCAAGCTATGATCACAACGAATGATTTAAAATGACGATGAACGGATATTATGGCCACATTTTTTACAATATATCTACCGTTCCATAACATAATTTTAAAACATCGCATATAAACAGTTTCCTGTAAAGCTGTACATTACATTACAAACGTACAGAAAATAAGTAAAACATTTACGTGAATTGAACTTAAAAACTTTTGATGTATTTTGATTCGTTTATTGATTTCATCAGGCTAAGTGAGAATATCTATTTTAATTATAGGAAACGTAATTGATTCTTTACATATTCGTCTTCACACACTCGAACACAATAAGTAAATGACACAAGAAGTTCAAAACGTATTGAGTTAACCGTAAAAAGGCATCACTAAAAAACCGCTCTCGACAAAACTATTTAGGCCAGAAATGGAATTCATCGTTCAACCACAAGAAAAGATCTCTATCACTAAAATATAATTCCTGATTTAAATAATTAAAATATAATTTACGGTGCGTATTTTTCTGGAACGAGTACAAGATCTGTATTGTGTGTTGTGAAGTATCTATGCGAAACCACAACTTTTAGAAAATTACATCCGTCAGTTGAAGCAATGTTTTTCAATTAAATTCAACGGTATTCTAAATTACGTCCAACTCCTCATCAAAGTTACTAAACAGCGCCCGTTTTATTCCGAATCGTCTCATTAACGTGCAATAAACGAAATGACGGTTTTTAATTAATGTTGTTTGAAACATGTTCACTAGCTGGGGTCGGCAGGTGAGCGTAAATACAAAATAATTGAAAGTGTGTGCCTATTAATTCTCTCCCTGTATTTTGTAACAAGGTTACGCCCTGTCCGCCCTGTCGAGCAAGAGTGCGAACGCTACTGGACCGACAAACGTGGAATCACAATGAATAAAACAAAGCGATTACACGAGTCTAGGGAGTGAATGTATGAGACAGTGAATGTATGAGAGAGTGAATGTACGAGAGAGTGAATGTACGAGAGAGTGAATGTACGAGAGAGTGAATGTACGAGAGGGAGAGAAAAGTATTGAGAGTGAGAGGGGGGATAATGAAAGATTGAGAGTGAAATTGAGAGAGAGAGGGGAGGAGAATGAAATATTGAGATGGGGAGAATGAAAGATTAAGAGTGAAATATTGAGAGAGTGAAGGATTGAGAGAGAGTGAAGGATTGAGAGAGAGTGAAGGACTGAGAGAGAGTGAAGGATTGAGAGAGAGTGAAGGATTGAGAGAGAGTGAAGGATTGAGAGAGAGTGAAGGATTGAGAGAGAGTGAAGGATTGAGAGAGAGTGAAGAATTAAGAGAGAGTGAAGAATTAAGAGAGAGTGAAGAATTAAGAGAGAGTGAAGAATTAAGAGAGAGTGAAGAATTAAGAGAGAGTGAAGAATTAAGAGAGAGTGAAAGATTGAGGGTGTAACTGATTTATTATTGACCCGGGGTCGTCAACCGCATACGTCATTGGTCCTGAAAGTATAATGCATGTTTGTATCGCGGGAGGTTTCGATGATCTTCCCCAGCTGGATGTCGAGATCCGGCGTCGATGGGATTGGGACCGTGTGATCAATCGAGAGAAAGTGAGGGATTGAGATAGTGAGTGTGATTAAGAGATGAAAAGTGGGAGATCTCATTACCGTCTTGACAGTGAAATGAAATATGAGGATAAAATAATATTTAACACAACTTAACGGACTATCTTCCGTCGGCTCGCGGGTGTTTGTCCAACCAGGCATCTCCCGCCAGCTGGACGGGCCCTAAGCTCCCGACATGAGTGGAAGTGTATTACATGTGAGTGCGTAAGGAATCACGAAAACCACTGATGAGAGCAGAGCAGCCGGCCGCGAGGATTTCTTCCAGACAGACGCTGAATTTGAAGCAGCTATGTAGCTAGTGTAGTAGAAAATCCCGCCCTCGCCGGGGCTCGAGCCCAAGGGCTTCCCGGTCAGAGGCACTGCAGTGACAGCAACGGATGCCCTGAGCCACCTACGCCGGCGATTGAGTGAGAGTGAGGAATTGAGAAGAGTGCGAGGGATTGGGACCATGTGATCAATCGAGAGAAAGTGAGGGATTGAGACGGTGAGTGTGAATAAAAGATGAAAAGTGAGAGAACTCATTACCGTCTTGACTGAGAAATAAAATATGAGGATAAAATAATATTTAACACAACTTAACGGACTATCTTCCGTCCTAATAACTACATCAGGTAGAAGCTATACGCCGGAAATAGAGGCTTTCGTAAATTTCTCGATAACATTATTGAAAAGATACAAATGTTAAACCGCAGAAAAGAAATAATCAATACAATTTTCAACAATATTGGGTGTCAGTTTATTGGTTACTTGCACACAAAGAAGCCTCGGATATTGGTCCAAATATCAGTGTTGTCGTTTTGCACCTAATAAATGAAAACTCTGTGCCATCAGCTTTTACCAAACACTCTATGGTTTCCAGCGAGATAACACTCTCCATTCAAAAATAGACTGTTAATTACATTTGTCTTTCGGATTGATACAGCACAATTCCTTTTAATAACTGAAAACCACGAATTAATAACATTCCAAATATACATAGCCCTTTGCCCTTTGGATATTTGGGTGGCAACGCTTAAAATGCTGATAAAAACAGCACTGTACATAAAAAGTTAATGAACTTTAGGAAATGGAACTGCATAATGAGGCGCATTCTTAAGCAACTAATAGCGAAAACTATTAACAGGTAAAATTATTCTGCAAATTGCTATTTCACATCTTGTGATGTTTTAATAAAATCACACAAGAGCAAAACTCTAATACGCAGATGGACGGACAATGCTCATTGTATCTTTCTAAAACGTACGTATACAATTTTTAATAATACAACCAGATACTACGTATTTCAAATGTTACATATTTAGTTCATAGCTAAAAATATTTCTAATACTTAGTAGACTCGAGATGCCCTATTGACGACGGCATTTGAAATATTTATATCAGTGACATGCTGAAAATAATTCTTATTGTGAGAGTGGCATTTGAAAAAAAAATCCAAGCAAATTAGCAAACTTGTTTCTCAGCTTGTTCATAAACAAACCTACTAAAAGTTGTAATACCTATGTCGCAATAATTTCCCCACCCGAAATCGAAACCAGCAACGCAAAAACAATAACGACCATGGCGAACATCAACAAAATCACAGTTTTAAAACGCAGCGCGAGCTCGCAACCCGCAGCACCGGCAGAGAGCATTCGAAAGCACGAAAGCCAAACATCGGGAGCAAACCGCCATTTAAGGGCGGAGCGCCCGTCATAACGAGCGGGGCAGCGTTTTGGGCGCCATTAGCGGCAACGGCGGCGCCGTTATGACGCGGGGCGCCTCGCCGCTGCCAATAGAGAGGAGCGCCCGCCGGGGGGGGGGGTGACACACTCACTTAGCGATAACCCGAGAGCGGGCGGGCGCGCCGCCTCGCCGCGGCCGCACGTAAGCCGGCGCACATTGCGCGGGGGCACGTGCGCCGCGGCGGGGTCACACACGCGGGGAGCCAGGGCTGGCAGAGGGCAATGGGAGGGCGGGAAGGGGGAGAGGGTGTGGAGGGATGGGGAACGGTAGGGAAGCGGGGAGGAAGAGGGTGCGGAGGGATAAGTAGTGGTAGTGGAGAGGGAAGGAGAGGGCGGGGGGAGGAGCGATGCGACGTGGAAACGACGAGAACACAGCTTGAGGTGGGCGCGGAGAGGGCTTAGAGAAGACATGGAGAGGGCGGGGAAGGAGAGGAGAGAGGGTGCTGAGGGGGAGTGGTAGGGAAGTGTGAAGGAGAGGTCGGCGGGGAGGAGCGATGAGACGTGGAAAGGAAGTGGAGGTGGCAGGAGAGAGTTTGAGGTGGGCGCAGAGAGAACATGGAGACGGGGGGAGGGAGAGGCTGCGGAGGGAGGGGGAGTGGTAGGGGAGGGAAGAGAAGAGGGCGGGGAGGAGGAGTGATGAGACGTGGAAAGGACAAGTAGAGAGCTTGAGGTGGGCGTGGAGGGGGCTTAGAGAGGTCATGGAGAGGGTGGGGAGGGAGAGAAGAGAAGGTGCGGAGGGATGGGAAGCTGCATGGGAAACGAGAGAGCGTGGGAGGAGGGGACGATGAGATGTCGCGGAAAGGACGAGGAGAGGGTTTTAGGATGGCGCGGAGAAGAAAAAGTGATGGGCGGATAGGGGGAGATGGCTTGGAGGTGGCGGGACTGGAACGCGGGCGGCAGGGTGGCCCGGGGACAGACTGGATGGGGCTAAGGGAGTGGGCGAGGGATTGTGGATTGAGCGTGTGCACCGAGGGCGGGGCGTGGGTGGAGGAGCGGACGTGGACGCCGCCGCGACGTGTATCAGCGCCAGGTGAAATATGAAGGGCGCGGAAGACGCGATGCGACGCGCGCTCCATACAAACCGCGCGGGTGGAGGCGCGGAGAATGCCAATGCACGGAGGGATGAGCAGACGGGGACGCGCTGTGGGACTCCACCAGAATAGTATACACAGAGGGAAGGGTGCGTCTGAAATAGACCGACGTACGACTGCAAGATGACAGCATTAGCCACGAAATATGAACAGCACACATACCAGCACGAAAGAATATTGTTTGATTTTCAAATACAAGAACCTTAGATAAAGAATATACCTATACTATACATAAGAGTAAATACGGATTCGGTACACTGAGTGGTAATGAAAATGTATACAAGATTAAAATTTAGAGAATAGTGAAATGTAAATGAAAAGAGTAATACAAGAATAAGAACAAAAAAATGCGCAGGAAACGAAACACGAGCAGGTATGTGCATACTGGAAATAATCGAAACAAATTGAATGACAAAAATGAACAAAAATAATTATATTATTTTCAGATGAAAAGTGCAATATGAATTACACAACTCTGATACTTGATGAAGAGCTCAATTAAAGAAAAAAATCATGAAATAATTTTTGGAAACACAATTTAATATGCGACGTAATGGAAATGACATTTAGGAGCAATATAAAAATGAGGGGACGCAAATGGCGAAGACCATAACACTAAAAAATATCAATAAAAATAAATGAAGTAATATGGGGGCTCAGGGGGAAGGCAAACACGCTTTTGTTAGCTTCCCAAAGCTTCGGGATCAAATATGGAAGCTCAACTAATAAGGGCGTCACCCCGTTTGGGCGGAAACAAGCCCGGCAGCCTGTAAGGCCGGGCGGGGTCGGAGCTGGCGAGGCTGCCCGGGGGACGGGCAGGGCCAGGGCGACGCTCGGCTCGGCTCGGCGCGCCGTCAACCCAATTGGCCGTGATCGATGCGCGACCGGGAGCTGCCGTGACAGGGTTACGAACCCCGGCTCCCGGCTCCCGCGCGGATGAGCTCCGGGGCTTCGCTCGAATCCCCCGCTTCCGCTTCCACTTCCACTTCCTTCTTCGAGTCCCAGCCCGCGCCTTTCACGCGAGAGCGAGCGGGCGCTCGGCGGCGGACACACGGCTCCACGTCGCAGGCGGGCACGCCGCCCTTTTCTCACGAAACCCTGCGGCAATTTGTTGCGCAGACTTGTGTATCGCGTTTCAACCACACTCAGTGCGGAGTCGGCCAAGTATTGCTGTTAGTTTTCTCGCAACATTGCATTGAGACGAGAATGTAAATTGAATTCTGATGATTCGGCAGTGGAAATGTTTTCCCCATATCATCACAATTTCGTTCTGGGAAATATATTGGTGGAAGATTTCCTTATAAAATATACTTCAATGATCGTATTCTCATGAAATGATTCATAAAAATGCCGAAGATACAAATTAGCGGTTTCCTAACACCAATTATTAATTAGTTAAGTAATAAGTAATAATGGAAGAAAGATATTCACTTGTATTTAATGACATTAGTAAAGTAATATTATACTCAATATATACTCAGCATTACTCTCGTAAAACACCGACAGCATAAAAGTGTAATAAACTATTCAAATTAAATATCATTTATTTCCCTGCTTTATATCTCTCGTAACTCGCAAATAAACAGTAGAGGCCATAATAATAGCGAAGCGCTCTAAATGGTAGAAAATTAAAGTTTTACAGCCAAACAGCAATGAGTAGAGAAATAATAATTGACAATAATGCCGAGAAAATATATTTCTCAAAGTAATTTAAGGGATTGGAACAACAGTCCTTACGTTTCACTACGTTTTGTCAGCCACTGTATTCTGCTTTGTCCTTCCAAAACATTTAAAGAAACTGGTGAGGTTGTTTTAACACCTCATTCTTTCTCGCATTATTTGTGATTTTTGATGTAATTTTCGACAATTCAGAGAATTCAGATAATTGAACCTGCGCCTGTTTTATAAGCGTACTTTGGAGATTTTCTTGAAATTTATTTTCATTTAGTCTGCAGAGCAGTTTTAGAGAAACCATTCTTTAAATTACTTTCAATTAAAAACAAATTACGCTAAAACTACTTGTTTTTCCCCTACAATTTTTAAGTTCACTTATTTCCCGGTCTAATTTTTAGAATATATTTCATTGAGGGAAAAATATCTATCAATTGTAACTTTAGAAAAAAGTTGTTTTTCTTGCTTCTTAAAAACTGTCGTAATTTCATTAAAAAATACTCAAAATGTACTCATATATTGAAAAAATATACATGACATCATTTAAAGATTTAATTTTCAATAATATATTCCATTAGGAAAAATATTTGTCTTCGTTTGAAAGGGATCCAAAAATTTAATTATTTTCAAAATTTTGCTAATTCGTAAGTTAAGCGTTTTATGACAATACTATCAGTGCCGTTTTTATAATTGTATTTTACTCAATTGGAGCAGAAAATGAAGAATATATGTCAAACCGATTTCTAATAATATGAAAATATTTTAGAGGGTTATTATTAAGTACCTCTTACTAGTTTTAAATTTGAGTGTTGTTCACAGGGAGAAGAACTTAAAAGAAACTAACTGTCGGAATCAAGGAACCAAAACGGTTATTTCCGACAAAATCTTGACATCGAATTTTTGTAGCATTATATTACTTTCTATACTCTTCTTATAATATACTATGTATACTCCATATAAACCATAGATGTATCGAAAATTTAGGACACGCAGAGTCGGAAGTTTTACCAACGCTGTTCACCTATAAATTCTTTGAACTTGGGAAGAAAAGTTTCGCCAACACGGCAAGCTTTGGCGTCCCCTGGGTCAAATGAGCTGCAACCCGCTTCGCGCAGAGCCCCAACGGAGAGCCCTTTGGATAATGCTAAGCGAACCCTCTTCAAACTTCATTCCTCTGTATGTTGAATATATTAATAATTTTATTTTAACACTTCCTTACTGCCAGAGCCATAAGAAATATAACATTTTTTTTTCATTTTTTTCTGTAATTAATATTTGTAATTCTTGTGGATATTTTCATATATTGTAAAAACGAACGACTTCTCATATGGCTGAACTCAATCACCAATTCTTCAGTATAAATCAATATGAAACGTTTTGAGTGTAGCGATGCACTCTGTTGGATAGTTTCATGCAAGCGAGTTATCGAATTTCATTTTATAAATTTTATTGCGGCGACTAAACCTTCTGGACGGTGATTGGAATGAATACAACTACACTTCACTGTGATCGAAGTAAAAGAAGAGTTCGCAACTGCAGCTTGACAATAGATTCATAGGACGCCGTGAAAAAAGCAAAACAACAAAAACAAAAACTATTATAATATAGTATTACATTAATAAATGTGACAGAATGCTACAGCACTTATTTTGAACTCTTAATCTGCTAATTTGGTATAACACAGAAGAAAAACAAATTTGATTAACCACATATGGTAGTACGATAGGGAGGAAACTTAAAGGGAGGAACAGTTAATATTTTTAAATATCTTTTTTTAATATTAACCAGAACACTTCATAATGGTTAACTCCCATATCTGGAAAACTAAATAGCAATTTCTTTTCAAAGGAATCCCGGGCAACTTCCACTAGGCAAGAATTCGCAGCAAAGGCGGAAAGAATGCGCCCGGGGGCCACAGGAGGTTAAGTAAATTACGCGCGCGCTAAAGGCCCCGCAGAAAGTGGAAGAAATTACGGCCATCAGTCACGGCGAGAGCGCCCTTAAAGGACTCCTTCGATATCTCTCAGGGAAGATGACGTACCACTAAATTAAAGAATTTCCTTGGCGGCATTGCCCGGCCCGGCCCGGCTCTGCATGGATATTAACGATCTCCTTCGAGCCCTGGGCCGGTAAGAGCGTTGGCGTGTCGCCGCGGAGCCCAGCACACTCGCCGTGGGCGGTGGCGAGGGCGGCGGCGAGGGCGGTAGTGAGGGCGGTGGTGAGGGCGGGGCGAGGGCGGTTGGCGAGGGCGGTGGCGAGGGCGGTGGCGAGGGCGGTGGCGAGGGCGGTGGCGAGGGCGGCGGCGAGGGCGGCGGCGAGGGCGGCGGCGAGGGCGGTGGCGAGGGCGGCGGCGAGGGCGGTGGCGAGGGCGGTGGCGGTGGCGGTGGCGAGGGCGGTGGCAAGGGCGGTGGCGAGGGCGGTGGCGAGGGCGGTGGCGAGGGCGGCGGCGAGGGCGGTGGCGAGGGCGGAGGCGAGGGCGGTGCCGAAGGCGGTGGCGAGGGCGGCGTCGAGGGCGGTGGAGGTGGCGAGGGCGGTGGAGGTGGCGAGGGCGGTGGAGGTGGCGAGGGTAGTGGAGGTGGCGGGGGCGGCGGCGAGGTCGAACGAGGAATAGTCAGCATCTGCAATGACGGCGACGCGATGGTGAAATGGATGTCCGTGGTGACCATGATGACGGAGACAACGGAGGAACAACGTGCAATGATGACGTCGTGTGAGGAAGCAGAAATGATCACAGGAAGCAGGAGGAGGAAAAGAAATTGAAAATCACTGTTCTTTCGAAAAAGCAATGTGACTTTGAAATAGCATCTGTCCCATCAACAATTGGGAAATTTATATATTGGAAGTCGAAGGGTTCATTTGAGGTTATATTCTCCTCTTCTATTATATTTCATTATCACTTATCCTAATGAGACTAATTTATTTTTAGCCTCCATAAATGCAGTTCACGCTATAGGGCAAAACGAAATAACTTTTTTGCTTCAAAGAGTTATTTCGTTAAAATAAACGATGTGATGCAAACATTATTTATAAATATGACATTCATGTGCGAGATCATACAGAAATAATATAAATGGTAAGCCATATTATTAATAAAATATGAGGCCGAGGGTACAAAATTAAATATGCAAACACACGAATGCAGCAAACCCGAAATGAATAATAAACGTTCATACATTTCAAAAATATAATGTTGAGAAAAAGTACTCGAATGTTTCTACAAAATCGCTTTATTTGAAGCGAAGATTTTTTCTGAAAAGAGTGAGGCAGTCCAAACGATAGAATTTAGAACAAAAATTAGAAACCAATCTGTTTCAGAGAAAAGACAAAAGATGTTTTTCTTGACTTACTAGATCATTGTGTTAAATACAAAATTTAATCTGTCAAACGATTTTTACCAGTCATGTGACCTTATAACTATAAATTAAAACCGCAGTCGCGATGTACTCTTCACTTGTTAGCCAAAACAAACAAGAGTGCCATATCTGCCAGTAAGTACTGGCATTTCTAGACACGTGTTTTTAAAATTTTCTGACCCTAACAAGTTCACTTCGAAGGCTTTCTCAAACGAAGCCAAATTTACTCAAAACATTCGAGATTTTCGAACGGAGAGAAACGTGTTACATGCACTGAGAACGCAGAAGTCATTATTCACGACGCCCGCCGCGCCCTCTACATTTGCTTCCAAGAGATCTCGGCTTGTCCGTCTGACTGCGAGCAGGCATGCCACTGGCGTGAGGGGGTGGTGGGGGTGTGGCGGGGGCGGGGGCGGCGGCGCGAGGTCGGGAGGAGTCGCCCGCCGCGCCCGCGGGCTGACCCCAGGCCCGTCCGGCTCCGCGGCCCCAGCCTCGTCCCGCCCCGCCCCGCCCCGCCCCGCATCGTCCCGCCCCGCCCCACGCCGCGAGCATAACGGCCTGCCGGCCCGCGGCCCTCGGCCCCTGGGGACCTTAAAGAGGATGTGGCTCGGGTGGCGCTGCCTCGCGCTGCCCTGGCGCCACCTGGCGCAGACAGACGCCTGACGTGGCGCGACCAACCAGGATTCCCCGGCACGTCCGAAAAAGCTACACGCCCACCGCTTTCTTGCGAAGGTCCAGCCTCGACATTTGAAGCTTGGGAGTAAGTTCAATAGCACATTTTGCCCAACTTTACTGGTACCTTATTCTCCACATGCACGTCCTCCGATTCACAAATCACGAAACACGATTTTGTGAAATAAGCTGCTTTACTGATATTCCCACAGCCATTGTTAACGTTACATTATTCTCTAATGACTCAGCAAATAAAAGAGACAATAATCTAACAACAAGCTTATGATTAATCGCTTCAAATCACTACTAATATAATATGTCAATAACAAGCACATGTGATGGATAGTAATGTCGATACATCTCACATTTCCTATCAGAATAAGAACGAATTAGTTATTTTGCTTCACCACGTCCCCTTTTTACATTCCTTACGTTTTGAACTAGTAGGTTCAAAGAAATATAGTCCCTATAGAAACAGAAAACAAAACTTATAATATTAAAAAGTGACAGCTCCAGAGACAATTTGGAGGGTGGATTCTTGAATGGGACGAGGAGGGGCAGTGAAAAGGGAAGTTGAATCCATGGAGAATTTAATATATGTAAAACCTACGAGTTTTTAAGCTTTTTAAAAAATCACAAAATGCAAGACAATAAATATTACATTTTAAATATAAACATTATATATAAATGTATAGTAAACTATAAGACTTGAGACATAAATTTATGTACAGAGATTTTAAGACTAACTCCTAATCAAGGAATAGATTTTGTGCACTACCGTACCCTATAGGCGAATCTTAAGAAACGTATTCGGTGGCGGAGTTCAAAAACTCGTCAGTAGGTAGCTGTGGACATGAAGCAAGGTAACATTTCAGCGATCCCGGGCTGTGCCCGCAGACACCGCGTTCCGTGTTGCAATTTTCACAACTCGAAAGCATTCAGCTTAGTGCAACACCATAATCGGCTACATTGTAATAGGATATATTTCTTGAACGCCTCTAGCAAATCAAAGGAAACACGGAACACGTATCACACACGGTTTTTGAATTCTGAAATCGGAGAAAACGTGGCGAAGAAGTGCTTTAACACCAAATGCTATACTAAAGGAAAGGAAAGATGAATGTGTATTATTTGGGAGGGCAGTGCCCCTTGAATCTCTCTACCGTAGCCGCCACTGATATTTATACTCCTACTTCACATCACGCTCTTACTCCTGTCTTTGCCCAGCAGCTCAATACTTTCTCCGAAGGCGACCGGCAAACCATGTTTCACTTTGATGGATCCTCGCGCGTGGGTCTGAGGAGCTCCACCTGAGGAAACGGGCAAATCATAGTGGTCGTGAGGATATGCGCCTTCGCCACAGTCCGCGAAATGCCTCATTCCGCGTGCTGAACAGGCCCCGCAGGGGTGTTGAAAAATTCCATCGCGCCGTTTCCTCTGGCCTCGGCCTCTCTTAAGGGGACCTCTGCGGCTGTGTGCCCCCGCTCCCGCCTCCTCACCGCTCCGATCCGACCGTGCTTCGCCCCTTCCCCGCTTTCTCTCTCTCCGCTTCTCTCCTTGCCCATGCCCACCCCTCGCCCGCTCACACATCTTTCTGCTCAACTTCCTCATTTCTCTTGGAGAATGTCTTCCATTTACGGGCGGCGCCCCTTTTTATACGCGGGAACGTCCGCGCCCTCCCGCCCCAGCCCCGCCCCCTCCGCCGCCATATTTTAACCTTCGCGGTAGCCCCGCGGCCGGCATCCGCCCGCCCTGCCCCGCCTCATCCCCCGCATCTCACCACCCCGCCCGCCCGCCTCCTCGATTTCTTTTATTTTTCGGAGCGAGCGAGCGAGCGAGCGCTTGCGACAGGATAGCGACACAATGGGGGGTTCATCCGCGAGCCGCAAGATGTCTCTCCTGTCGGGCGCGTCTTCCTTATCGGCGGCTGGAGAGCCCTTTTCCGCCCGCACTCGCCTGCGCCAGCGAAGGGGAAACAAGGGGGCGGCCTTTACGTTCAGCGCGCGTCTCGCTAACGGCCCCCGCCCCGAGGAAATTCCGCTGAGCGGCGTGGGCGGGCGAGCGGCGCGGGCGGGCGAGCGGGCGGGCGGGCGGGCGGGCGGGCGGGCGGGCGGGCGGGCGGGCGGGCGGGCGGGCGGGCGGGCGGGCGGGCGAGCGAGCGGGCGGGCGGGCGGGCGGGCGGGCGGGCGGGCGGGCGGGCGAGCGGGCGTGTGTTTGTGGCTCCCGCATGACGCATGAGGAACGCACAGGAGGGCAGTTTCCACTGGCGTCGCCGCGAAACGATTATCGCTCGCTGTGTAAGCAATGATGAAGCGGACGACGAACGTACACGAGTAAACGTATCAGTCAAACTGGAATGCACGATAAAGTCGGATGCGTCGCCGTTTAGCTGCCATAACGGGCTTGGAACGAGATCTATGTAAACCGTAGCGAGTTCCACATATATTTTAACTATCGTTTGAAATGTATCATATAAATTCCAACGGTTGAAATTTTTAAAACAACTTTATCGTGATTGTAATATAATCTTACCATTTCCCAATTTTAAGATAGTAGCAATACTCAAGGTGCGTCAATATGTCAATTTACCCGAAAATTTCGTTTACATATCCTTTATGTCTTAATAAATGGTAAAACATGGTCAACTTACGCGGCATTTTGGTGAATTCCCTTCATGAGAGTACCTTTTGTTCTCTCATTCCTCGAATATTCAACAATTACTGTGCCACGCCCAGTATTTTTCTGTCAACATCTTCTCGACTCAGTAGTGTTGTTTTGATAATATGTGAAGATACAGTTCAGTTTTTAATCTACTGGTCGTTCCGGGTATCGAACAAATATTCTCTGCAAGTTGGTATTTTTAAAACAGGTCGACAGCCGAGTGACAAAAATGTCTTATCGCTTATGATATACGCTAATGGTCTTCGCCTCTTATACAATACTAAGCATTTTGGCAGAACCCAAGAAGTATGTGCAAGAGCAGGACCATTGTGGCGAACATTAAGAAATAACTCACGATGAAGCCACCGAGTCGTAAAGGCCATTAAGTTTAGATTTTACAAGACATTAGCAGTGGGGTGTTTTTTAGAGCAAATTTATAAGGATAAATCGAGCACTTTGTCTTCTGGATAACGCCAGGGCTTATTGTAATGCGAGGAGTGCCACTATTGTATATCTTTTTATGCATAATTACTCCGCTCAGGCGGGCAATTAAGAGCGACAATGTTCCGCTGGTACCCGCAAATAGATTACATGATTTTATTACTCCAACAATATCATGATTTATGGTCTAGCATTACGTGATGTATTTACTGCGTCATGTAAATGAATATTATATTGTTGGCAGCATTGGAACATAACTAACGTAGTTACGCGCTAATGAATGGGGGAAAATGGCGCCACGCGATGTGAGAAACACTGCGAATCCTCCACGCGTGATGGACGCTGTCCATCACAAAGCCTGTCCGAAATGAATCAACGTGACGACACTTCATCACACAACTTGAATCTGCGCGCTTGTTTGATCGCATGCAAAAGAGCCCTGTTTTGCAAGTTATTTTCATGCGCTTAACAGTTCGTGGCATCGACGCTTTAGTTCAACGTGGAATAACGAGATAAGAGCCAGGAAAAACGTTGCATTAGAGCAAAGGTGTCGTTTCGGAGAATGAATAGGGAGATAAGGTAGAAATGTGTAGTCACGTTTATCTCCAGTATGAGGAAAATTGAATAAAAAAGTTTGGTTTGGTCGACATGTGGGACTTGTTTCAGAAGTATTACAGTTCCATTGCGCTGATGAATAATGCTTCTGGCGACTACTTACATTTGAATGTAAATGAAACTACAATATTCAATTTGCAAATGGAATTGAAGTGCTAACGGTTGTGGCGGGAGTCCTGGCGACTACTTAAATTTGAATGTCAATGAAACTACAATATTCAATTTGCAAATGGAAGTGCTAACGGATGTGAAAGGAATTTTTATAAACGAAATAGACTTTTTCAAAATATATCAGCGCCATGAATATAATTTAGTGGCTAAAATAATATGAGAATTGCAATTTCCTGTCTTACTAAAGATTATCTACAACCACTGTTTGAGAGAGGTCGTGAGGAAAAATTAAAAACATTCATATTCTAGTACAGCTTCTCCGAAGGAAAATACCTAATACAAGCTGGTAAAAAGATTAATATAAAAAACATATGAAAGATGAATAATTATTATGCACTATTGAATAATTGTTCTTTGTTACGTAATTTACATTATTTTGCATTTATAAGTTAAAAACAGAATTATCTGTATTCATCTGTGATTATCTAAAAACATCTCTGATTATCCGTATTCCAGAAATCATTCGCAACAGCAGTGACTATTTAACAGCTCCATCGCAGTCTCAAAACACTAAAACAAGCCTTTAGAAAGCAAAATGCAATGCTATTGAGTGGTAGAGCATCGGATCGGAGAATACAAAATACGAAGGAAGAAATCACACACAGCGAGATAACACAATCGCCAGCCAGTTAACACAATCCAGTTGGGGGGTTGTGAGACGCAAAAAGCGCACAAGCTCGAAGCTGAAGCCGGAAAGAGAGACTTCACGAGGACTATTACAGATTGCGGCCATATTGGTGAGCGAGGAGGAGTTCTAACGGCGTTAGGGAGTTGGCGCGAGCGCCCAGACCGCAGGCGGGGGCTGCGGCGGTCGCGTGGTGCGGTGGTGCGGTGGTGCGGCTTGCGGCCGCAGGTCGGAGGGCGCGCCGGCGCGCACCGGGCTGGAAAGCCGCAGGGTCCGGCGGGAAGGCGCGCGCTGGCCGAGATATGTGGCCGCAACGGTCGCCGGAGACGAGAGCAGACTACGCAAAAGAATGGTCAGTGCTGACCGCAGGCGGTTTGAGAATTCGCATTGTAAACCTGAACACCTTCCGCGGAGATACAACAAATTAACAAATACTGATCGACGTGGAGAGTTTTTGAAAGAAATAATCAAGACAGATTCAAAAGAAAAAAATGAATCGTCTCCTATATTATTTCAGTACGCCTCCGCAACCCACACGCAACCGATCTTTATAAATGAGATCTCTAAAGAAAGAGAATTTCATGAAGACACGACGAATTGCAATTTGACATTGAAATATGAATGATTTGATTTTTTTAAAAACGCATTAAAATATTCATGCAACCCTCAACACCCGGTCAGTAATATCGCTAAGTAACTCCAAACGAAGCATTCTAGTGCCTTAAAAACTAAACTTTTGAGGCCTCAAAGAAACGTTCATACGTTCACACCATAATCAACGGGATGATGTATTTTTGGACTTTCTATTAAATTTTTGTCGCTTCGGTGCTTATCGATACCATCAATATCAGCTATGACCTATATTTCGACTGACGAGGTTTTTTGCATAATTATTAATTCAAGATTTGCTCTCGCGGCAACATATAAAAGTACTATTAATAGTTGCTTGATACCGATGAAGATTGTTTCGTCTATAAGTGCTCCTAGTACGGAGGGAACTACGATGGAAACGGACCACATGTTCCCATGTTTCAGTTTCATGATACCCTTAGGAAACATTACGGTGGAGTTTGACATGCGAGAGTTCTCGCACGGGCACGCTAGTTTTATAAAATACGGATAAAATAAGATAATAAAAAACAAATTGAGAGCCAGGGAAAATTTAACCTAAAAAGGTCCAAAAATAAAAGAGATCTTCAACCAGATCCCAGAAAGTGAAAACTAATTAATGTATAATGTAATGTTTATAAACATGTCATTGTTTTGGAAAGGCGTTGAAAAGAATAAAGAAGATAAAAAGAAAGAAAAGAAAGAAAAGAAAGAAAGAAAAGAAAGGAAGAAAAGAAAGGAAGAAAAGAAAGGAAGAAAGAAAGAAAGAAAGAAAGAAAGAAAGAAAGAAAGAAGCGGCGGAACAGAATGCATTGACAACTACATCGGCATTTTTGCACAGACAAATATATCGGCATTTCCCCACAGACACGTAGTATTCACACGCGGGCACACGGCAACAACGAATTAGGTGTCGGTTGCCGCAGCGTTTTCCCAGAAAGGGAGCGAACCGCCCCCCCCCCCCCCCCCCCGACACATCGCGCCGTCCGCTGGCGCCGCTCGGTCTGTCGCTCGCAGGCGAGAGAGATTAGCAATTAAAATATTAGAAGAGCGCGCGCGCCCAGCCGATATTATGCAAATGGCGCGGGGCGAAGAGGGACAGGGAGAGGAAGGGATGAGAGGGGTTTGGAGGGAAGGAGAGGGGACGGGACGGGACGGGTCGGCCCGACGCGACGCGGGCCCCGGCGCCAACGTGGCCCCGTGCTCGAATTAACGCAATTACAGGGCCGATTTAAAATGCGTTGCGAATCGCGCCGCGCCAGCGATACGCGTCACAGCGCCCCCGTCCCCGCCCATCCACCCCCAGCCCCACCCCCGCGCCGGGCAGCGGTTCCGTCATAATTCGGACGGGCGATGACCCTTCCGGGCCCTGGGAGCTGGATTACTGATCAGAGTTCGTCCATTGCATGAGGCGCATTAGCGCAATTTACATGCACCTCTTTGCCCATCGACCCAAATTTGGCGGGCCATGTCACGCTTCGCTACAAATGAATCATCCAAATAAATGATGGTCGGATGAAAACTGAAAGTAGTATGCTTTTCTGAATGGCGTTCGATGTAAAAGGGAGCATTACGATTGCTATGGGGTACTGTCCACCGTATTTATGAAGATGCGAAACATTACATCTTGATTTTTCAAATTTCAATTTTTTAATTAACCGAAGAATTATTAATGTATACATTTCGAAGAATTATTAGTTTATACGGTTTTCTCCATAAAAAGTACTGAAAAGGAGCTTTCAACGAAATTACCTCTTTTATTCTTTAAAAAGAAACGAAATATTTTATTACTGATCTATACTCAAAATTAATATTTCATATTCATTATTTCGGCAAAAACATGAAATGGAATAATATGAAATTATTAAAAAAGAATGCACTGCAGAGCAGGGGGCACAATCAACTCGCCAAATGAATGTACCTCATTGATGAATTATATTATTGCGTCCGGCGGAAGGCAAAAGAATATTCATCACGTGGATCATCACTTTCAACAGCAATAAACCACTACGTCATTAATTTATTTTGTAATTTGAATTATCTTATTTTTTTAAATATATCAAAAAGCTTTCAAATCGATATATCCAAAGAATGTAAGAAGACCTAACAATTTAGGTAAATCGCTCTGCAATAAAATCTTTATTCCTAATAGTCAGTGGCAATGAATTGTAAGCAACACTTCATACCACGCAGGTAATTGGGAGGGAACAGCGTCATAACGAAGTCAAATCGTTGTTCAAGTAAAGCCTGTCCTCAATCGAAACAGCGAATTCTCGGCGTTCGGACAGTCGTTTCCACAAGGTACACGATACACCCCGTTTCAGTTGGGGAACCCCCGTACCATCTCTTGATAATTGCTCAATAAAGCGTCAGGGCATGTAATCAGACATCTGTGGAAATCAACGTAGCGGAATGCCCACTCGCAAACGACGTTACAGCCTACTGGCACGACGACAGCGGGGCAGCCTGGTTAATGCGATTGGCAGCCCTGCGCGCGAGCGCCAATGGGCGGGCGGCGCGACTCGCGGTTCGCCGCCCGCCGCCGCTCAAAGTAACGGACGGCGAGTTATAAAGCCACAGTTGCGGCGATTCGGAATCTAATTAACGTTTTCGGTGGGCGCGGACGGCCCATAAGGTTGTCAGTTACGTTTCAATGGCGGGTGCGCGCTGATAAGGGCGATTCGCGGAGCGTGCGTGCGATAGCCCGCGCATGGCGATGGGATATCGGCGGCGAACGACCGCCGGCTGCCGGGCGAGGCGCGGCGCACTGGCGTTTGGGGAAACGATGCAGATGAGCGAGTGTTGAGTCAATTGGATTCGGCGGCTACGGGGGAAGAAGGGGAGGAGGTGCTGCTGGCGAGCAAATGTGTTTTGAAGGAGAGAGAGAGAGAAAGAGAGAAAGACAGACAGAGCGGGAGAGAGAGGGACAGACAGGGAGGGAGAGAGATAATGAGGAGAGAGAGGAAGGGAGAGAGAATGAGAGGGAGAGAAGGATAGAGAGAGAAAGAGAGAGACTGAGGGGGGGAAAAGAGGGAGAAAAGCAAGATGTACAAATATGACAGATAGTTACGGGACACATACCGCATATAACGGTAAAGTACGCCACCACCAAAGACATTTATTTATAACTGGGATTTGATTTATTTATAACTAAGAAGATAGTTTTGCAACGATTTCGGATAGTTAATTAGGTATTTCCACATGTTTCTTTGATTAAAGATAAAAATGGCGAAATATCTCGTTTAATTCTAAAAATTCTTTATTTAAATTATTCTTATAGAAGTATGTATACAAATATTTTCGGAAAAATTCATAATTTATAACACTGGCATTTCATTACTTCAGAATTCACATCAAATTCAATTTTTTGTTTAAATTTAAAATTCATGTTTGGGATTGTCGAAATGGTACCTCGTTTAACAAATTAATTATCATCGACAAAATAATAAATATGAAAAGGGGGATGTAGAACTTTGAATTCAGTGAACGGTTGTAAGTTTCCTGGGAACGAAAATTTAGCAGCAAGCTTGAAAACAACTTCTCATTCTCCTGAAGAAAACTAAGGTCGAATCTCGTATCACTATCGTATGGCAAATGTTTACTTTGTCCTGAAAGTGTAGTAAAAACAATCATACAAGTGAGGCAGTTTCTTCAGCATCGGCGCGAGAACAGCAGTCGCCTCTGACCGCGCTGGGGTTTCGTTGTCTGCGCGGAGGGCGGGAGAGAGGTCTGGCCCATCAGCCTAGAGCAGCAATCCACTCTTGTTCCTGCCAGGCGATATCTCGGGGCGAATCAGAATGCAGGAGGCGGCCGAAGGCTTCGCGGAAAGACCTCTTCCTCCGCCCCCGGCCCCGGGCTGTCGAGGGCGTTTCCGCACGCAGCCGCCCCGCTGAATGGAGCGATCGGAATGAGCTAAAAGCCCCCCGCGCGTGATTTGACAAGCGCTCCGCGATCGCGGGCTCTGCCCTTTCCTCCCGGCTTTCCCGCCGAGATGGCGCCTCTCGTTCTCTCCCTCTCGAGTCTCTCCACTTTTCGCCGCCTGCCGTCTGCACCGTCGACGCGAAGTTCCTCCGGCGTTTTCCTCGCCCATCATCGCCATATTTTCCTCTCGCCTCTTCTCCAGCACCAGCACACGCTCGGTTGCCGCCAGATGCCCCTCCCCCTCACGCCCTGTCAACATTCATTTCGTGTAATATTTCTGCTCGGGTATTGTGAAAGTTTCACCTCCAAGACTGTCTACAATCTCTCTCGGCTTATTTTAACCCATCGGCTTCCATTATTCTTTCGACTTGAAGCCCTCTTTTAATCTTGTATCTTCCCAGTCTTCGTCGTTTACCGTCTTTCTGTTAAAATTTTCTTTCCTTGATAGTACTCGTGAGATGGAGGTCTTGTGTCCCATTAGAAAAATATTTTACAGCCAGCAATTTTCAATAAAATGTATACATAATTAATTCATACAATTAAATAAATCACCATTACATTCCGTACTTCCTACACAGCCACTTAGACATTAGCAATTCCTTACACATCGTAGCTTAAATCACGGCGCATCGTCTTCCTCACATCCGCCCAGGCCGATCCATGGAGGCTCCCCTTCCCTCCGCGAACTGCCAGCGCCGCCGCCTTCCCTCCTTCCCTTGGCGCAGGCGACGCCGGGTGACATATCTAGAAAAGCACTTAGCGCAGATTGGGCGCGCCGAACCGCGGTGCGCCCGAGGACTCCGGGATCCGCGGGGGCGGGCGGGGGCGGGAACAAGAGAGGGATCCCGAGGGAAAAGGGACGGGAAGGTCGCGGCGTCAGCGTCGAGGCGACGATCTGCGCTGAAGTTGCGACGCGTGTTTGTGACCGGGACGTTGGGAAGTTGCGCCTCCATGAGGCGAAAGCGCGGGCGGCGAAGGTCGAAAACTGCGAGGAGGGCTTCTTCCAGGGAAAGAAGTAGTGGCGAGGAGGCAGAGAGCAAACGGGAGGAGGAGGAGGAGGTTAGGAACAAACCGCACGAGAAATACACTCTCTCCCGCCCTTGTCGCTCCCGCCGCAAACGGTTTGACTTCAAACTTCCGCAAAGGCCCTCTCTTTGAATGGCGAATCAAATGAAATGGAAGGGACCCGTTCGGAGAGCCAGCTCGCGAATCGAAGACCCGAACCGGAGGAGAAGTGCGCTCCACCCTGGTGGGTCGTTGTATAAATCTGGGCAGATCTACGTTTCCTCCGGTCTTGTTTTAGGTGAAGGATAATCGGGAGCAGCCTCCCCCTGGGAACTTCTCAAAACCATCCACAGCTGGCGAAGTTTACCGGGAGCGATTCGTCTTCAGAACTTGCTCTCGCTTTCCAGTCTTTTTTCCTGTCTGCTTCCGGCGGCTGGTGGTTCCGAGGTGAAAAGAAGCGAGGAGAAACGGTCTGGCGGATTCGACTCAAAAAGACACATGGGAACCTAAGTAAGCATGCAGTTGGAGGGAAAAATTACATTTGCGGGGACCATGGAGTGGGCTCTGGCTAGCTCTCTCGGTCGACGGATTTCTGCTGGAAAGGCGAGCTATTCAAGCTTTTCCATATCCGCGTCTTTTTTTAAAACTGCTGAAGCGACGAATTAGATCTTGTTGGTAATTGCATTTTCTTCATCCAGAACAAGCCGAGTTTGACGTGAGGGAATGTAAAAAATAGCAAGAGAATTTTCAGAAAGCTTCTCTTCAATTTTCTGCAGAAAACTGGAACAAGGCAGACGCTAAATTATTCGAAAGTAATTACTTATTTATCGTTCATCTGAATAAATCATATCCCAGAATAAATTTTTCTCAGCTTTTGAGTCAAGGTCTTTCACCAATAACTCATTTATCTCTTCAATCAATAAATTGAGGACAAAATGTGTTAAAATGGTTTCCGGTGTATGTGCAAAACGTTTGTGAATTGATTCTTCTAACAATGTGCGTAAGGTATTTATCTACGATTTATACTGTTCATGAATTGAATGCCTTTTGACTTTTTTGAGTTCTTCATAATTAGTAATAATATATTTTGCAATACATTTTCACAAAGAATTATATTCATTATTGTAATTATTATATACGGAGAGTTGTCATATATTTTCAGTGATGTGTTGAAATATCATAAGAGCTGTAAAAAGTAATATTATTCTTATATACTCTACTTATTACTCTTATATACTACTATATATAATTCAACTAGTCAATGGTATAAGCTCAATAATGATGCTATTTTTCTTTTCAAGAAAAATTACTAATCCTGCATTTTCAAAAGAATAAAAATGAATAACAACTTCGATCCTGAAACCGAAGATTTCCTTAATTAAGAATACTGGTAATAGTTATTAACTAGTGGCTTGCAGCAGCAAACATGCTGCTGAACAAAACCAGGCCAAATGATTTTCAAAATATAGTACACACACTGCTCAA
This sequence comes from Gryllus longicercus, assembly GCA_038098605.1. Taxonomy (NCBI): domain Eukaryota; kingdom Metazoa; phylum Arthropoda; class Insecta; order Orthoptera; family Gryllidae; genus Gryllus; species Gryllus longicercus. The sequence continues at coordinate 1,825,752 of JAZDUA010000135.1, read as the reverse complement.
TAAGAAATGAAATTCTCTCAAGTAGAAAAAACACAGTGGCGTAAATATTACCTTACAGTCAAGAAATAATAATACACTTTATATTCAACATAAATGAAATGTTATTTATAAGAAATATCAAGGCAAGTAGACACGATGTACATCTGTTATCCCCACACACTCACTCACATACACATACATATATTAGGAACGCGTCTGTTCACACATGATTATTACAATACACAATAAATTACATATTTTAATAAAAACGTAGCACGTGAGTAGCAAATATCTAATTGTAAACTGTCTCTTCAATGGAGTCTTGCTGTCGCACGACGTCTGTTGTATCGTAAGCGATGTCGCACTGAGTACGACAATTCAACGCATACGAGCAGCGTGAGTATAAGCGGAATATCAATCAATTATTTACATTTTTCCGTGAATATCGTAACTGTTTAATTGCTGTTTGGATATCCTGAGTATCTATCGAAACCAAATACGGCTCCAAATACTCTCACAGGCGAAGGCTGCGTAGTTTTCTTTCAATTACTGCGCGCATTGGAAATTAGTAATGGAGGTGGTGGGAAAACGTCTTCAAACTTTTAAATAGTGCAAGTAAGCTCCGTATTAAGCGCGCTTATCGCTTTATGAATATTCAGGCAGCCGAGGAGCAACTCCCAATCCCACTGGCGGAGGGAAGCGACGCAAGGCGGAGCGGCGTCGCCCCTTCCCGTCCCTGTCCGCGCCCCCGCTCCCCCGGGGAGGCGCAACCGCGTGACTGACAGGGGCGGGGTCCCTCGGGGAGGGGAGGGGAGGGGAGGGACAGGTGCGGAGGTCGAGGGCGCGAGGCGCCGCTAATTGGGAGGCGCCGGAACGTCACCGCGCGCCTCGCACCTGCGCCCCCCCCCGCCCCCCCTCGCCCCCGCACGATCACGCGTCGTCGTCGGCGGCGGCGTCGCGCCCGCCTGCCACGCCCCCAGACAGGTACAGTCTCCGCTGGAGGCGCGCCAGGGCCCTAAACACAGCTCAGGCGGCGCCTGTCGCCTCGCGCCCGATTGGGGGGCGTGGCCGGGGCAAATTCGCAGTTCGTAAGCCCTCTAGTGATAGAAAATGAAGGTCCAAATCAACATTACAATTAAACACTGCAACGAAAATGTTAAGAAGATAACATTATAACAAATATTTTAAGATGGTGAAAAAGAAAGCGTTTAGTCAAAAATAAGTAAACTTGAATTCTTTTCATTTTTTAATGAACATTATTCAAGAATAATAATATAACATGAATTAAATATCGACATTTGGTATGTATGTATATATACGTACATGCACACATACATACAGTACATGTATTCATACACCGAATCCAATATACCTTTTATCAGATATCTCCCAGAGAAGTATACCAACGTGTCATCCTGCTATGGTTCCGACAAGTGCTGGCCGTATTAGTTTACACAAGCTGCGGTGGCAGCAACGCTGTAACAACTGCGCAAGTGGGAGAGCAGCGATCTGTGTTGATACACCTGCGCTCCGTCGCCGCGGCCGCCTCTCGGGGGCGGGAGGGCGGGAGGGCGGGGGGGGGGGGCGCTTTGAAAATATAGCGGGAATCCGTCAAAGCGGGCGGCCCTCCGAGAGCGGGTCGGCCAGTAAAAACACGCCGATCATCAGGAGCGTATTGGAAACGATCGCTTTGTCTGAGGGCCATCATTCTTCTTCGAGAGCGGGGAAAGAAACGAAAGGTTGCTGGCGGGGGAGGGGGAGGCGCGTTAAAGACGAGGAGATTGGACGGCGAGGAAAGCGAAATGAGGGAAGACGCAAACGGGGAGTTGCGAAAAGAATGCAGGCAAGAAGGAAAACTGCGCGGATAAATTCAAGGAAGGAAAATGAATAAAACAAAAGATCACATGTAGTGGATTGGCAAGGTTTTTCTGTATATGAAGAAAAGAAAAAAGTGACGGCATTGTGCAACACACGAATAAAACAAAAACAAAAAAATGTCATGGAATGATATGAAGAAAGAAAGACTTGCATGTATTTCTTTACGAAAAAGGAAATTGAGAGAGAGTGTATATTAAGAGGAAACAAGAAGGTTATGTTCAAGCCAGATAAAGAAATATAAGCGCAAAACGCGACACCGCAGCAGCAGATGGGGAGCAAAAGCAACAGGAAAGGTGGCCAAGGTGGATGCAGCAGAGACGGTGAGAAACTCCTGTGTCGCCCGCGAAGCCGTAAAGCAGGCGACATGTCTTGGCGCAGATACGTCACAATGGACGCGCCGTGCATTACCGTAAGAGACGGCGGCGGGACGGAGCGGGGCGGACGGAGCGGGGCGGGGCGGGTGGGGCAGGGCGGGGCAGGGCAGGACGGCGGGACGGGGCGGGGCGGGTCGGGACAGGGCGGGAGGGAAAGGAAGGGGCGGGGCGGGGAAGGGGCGGGCGAGGCGGAGCGGAGAAGGGCGGGGCGGGGTCGGTAGAGGCGGATCGGTGAAGGGCGGGGCGAAGCGGGGCGGGGCGGGGCGGGGCAGGGCAGGGTCGGGCGAGGCGGAGCGGAGAAGGGCGGGGCGCGGCTCTGCGGCTCCCGATGAAAGAGCGCGTCGCGTCCCAGAACTCTCTCCGCCACCTGTCACCCGCCTCCGCGCGCCACTGAAGAGACTCTGATGCATAGAAGATCCGCTCCTTTACGACTGCGCCTGTCACCTGCGTCGCCACCGGTATCCACTGCAGTCTCCTCGTCATAAGTTAATGAGCACTGCCACATGCATTGTACTCGCTAGGAATACCAGACAACGCATCGGCGTAGGCAAGACCATCGATAAGATCCATAATTAAAGAGTGCGAGGAAAAAAAAAAGAATTTACCTCGCCTCCGGTTTATATTTGGTATGGTGTATTTGATGGCAATTACCTGCAAGTTGTAAACTTCACTACTACCGAGGGTATCATGAATATTCACTTTCATAATAGTTATAAACAGTATTTTGTTTCTGTTTTCATAGAATTATATTTGGGAAAACAGTAAGAAATATTTGTCGTAAATACAAAGCAATTTTTCTCCATAACTTTTTGAATGACAAAAAGACCTAATGCAGCGTTTCGGTGCAGGACCGCCTTGTCCGTCCCCTCCAGGAGCCAACGCAATGCGCGCAGCAGCCACCGCCCACTTGCCCTCGCCGCAGACCCAATTCGCTCCAGCCTCCTCTTGTCTTTTTCCTTATTCTTCCCTCCGTTTTACGATCGGAGCACCTTCTGCTCCTCCGTCGGCGTTATCTAGGCAAGCTGTTACGCGAATTGCCGCGCTCCCTTATGCAGGGATGCGTCTTTGAGCGGCAAATGTCGTAAAGTGGGAGCCTGGGTTTAATGTGGTTATCATGGGAAGCGGGGCTTCGCCTGTGCTCCCGCACATAACGCAACCCGCAAACCTCAAATACTGCGATTTGCCGTCCCCATCGCCTAGCATTGTGATACGAAGCGCGAGATAGGAATATTTGGCTACAAGCACGTGAATATATTAAAGCAAAGTTATATAACCCACTACCCAATTGTTTCAAGATCCAAATCTTAATTGGTTACTGCTGAATGCATTCGACGGAGTTTCTCTCGAGCAGATAAACCTCGCGTTCCTAGGAGAATTTAGAACGCGCCGCGTTCAAGCGCAAAGTTCGAACGCGAGTATTCGGAAGTCGCGTTCCTATCGCGTTAGTTGCGCTCAAAAATTCCGCCCAAGTCCGCATCTGAAGTCCGGGCTCCGAAACGCCGCGGCGCTGGACTCCTCTATCCCTCTTGCGCGCACAAAAGCGGAGAGAGCAAAGTCGAACGCCGGCATTAGCATTAAATCAGGGCGACGCCGCCCTTACAAACAAACACGGGGGGCGAGTCGCTCGCCCATTGGCGTAATGGCCGCTTGTGCGTGGCACTCTAACGAAACGAAGCCGGAACAAAGCTGGCGCTGCGCGGCGCGGCGCGGCGCGGATCAGCGGCGGTGGGGGCGGGCGCGAGGGCGAGGGTGGCGACGGTGAAGCACAAGCGGGGGAGGTGGATGGGTCAGTTGGCTGACGTGGACGGGCAGGCCAGAGAGGAGGGTTAAAGACAGCGGGGGCGTCAGTGGGACTGGCGGAGGCGAGGGCGGAGGCGAGGGCGGAGGCGACGGCGGAGACGGAGGCGAGGGCGGAGGCGAGGGCGAGGGCGAGGGCGAGGGCGGTGGCGGTGGCGAGGGAGAGGGCGGAGGCGAGGGCAGCGAGTGTGGAGATGGCGACGGCGGCCGGAGCCGAACGTGGCGCTGGCGGCGCTCGGTAAACTTCGTTACCGGAGTCGCTAAGCCATTTGGGCTCGCGTAAGTGCTTAAATTCGACGCGCGATATGGGACTTAATGAACGGAACATTTCATCGGGGGGAGGGGGAGGGAATGGATGTCGGCCGCCAAGTCGCTCGCTGGACGAGTGATCGCGCGAATTAGAACAGTATGCGGCTATCAGATCACGGCTGAATTTGAGAATGATTGTTTTAAAAAATATCAACACTTAGGAAGAAGAGGAGACATGCTTTGACAGGAGGCAGATATTAACTAACTCAAATTTTCTATTATGTAACGTTTTCAGCTTACTAGAACTTGCTAGATGATCTAAGATAATGTCCTTATAGTTGAATAGCGTAAATCATATTATACTTTTTTTCATTGATAGCGAAAATGTAGAGCCAGTTCATGACATTTTTACTGATGGAATTATGTTACATTTCTATTAGCTCGCTGAAGGCAAATATTTAACGTTGTAATGATTGAATTTTTAAAGCAGATGAAAACGCAAATAAAAACTCTTTCAATGTCATTAAAGGTCAAAATAGAGACTATACATCCCATTCTGATATTTCTGCACACCAGATTAACACGAATTTGTTTTGTAATTACAGTTACTAGTTTGGGAACCCGTAATTCTATTTTGAGGGCTTGAAATAGAAAATTAGATGTTGCAAGCGATCTACTGAACTGCAGGGAGCATCACTTCTGTTAGCGATCAATTTATTGTACATAATAACTATTTAATATCAGCCACATTAGTTTCATTTAAGTGACTATTAATGGCGATCAATTAAGTTTATAATGCCTATCTACCTTCCGTACATTTCGCTCCCCAAGCGCCGGCAACAAACGGACGCAAAACCGGCAGCGGAGAGTTATTTCGCGCGGTGCCTATTACGTAGTAATAACTAATGACTTAATTGCCCGGAAGGCTCATGTTTAGCGCCCGCGCCATATTTCTTGCAGAGGCGGGGGCGGGCGGCACTAACGGATGGGAGACGGTCGCAAAGGGGCGCAAAGTTCCGTGCGATTTGTTCGCAGCGCGGCCGAGTGGACGAGAGTCGACCGGCGCTCTGCCCGGCCAAGCCCGGTCCCGCCCCCTCCCTGGGCCACCGCGGCGCAACCTCGCGGGCAATCACAACAACGACAACAACAACAAATCGGCGGCCGTCCCCGCGGCAGGCGCGGCGCGGCGCGGCGCGGGATTAACCCGCGATTTGGCTCCAGTCATCATTCACGCGCCGCCCGCCCCCCGCTCACCCCCGCCAGCGGGGACCGAGAGGCGGTTGGACGCCCGGAATGAAGAGGGATGGCCGCGGCTGGGGCCGGAGCACGCACGGCGGAGAAGTTAGGTTGGAAATTTCGGAAAAAAGACGCTACTCTTTCAACTCCAACACTAACACAAAAAAATGCGTTCAGCGATAACTAAAGTTTTACAATCATTTTCATTATTAACTTGATGACCAGCGCTACCGAATTTAGCAATTATCATCAAATCAAGAATAAAAAGAGAAAAGCGACAAAGAGCTGAGAAGTTATGTTGAAAATTTTGGAAAAAAGACGCTACTCTTTCAACTTTAAAAGTGACAGAAAAGAGTATAGCTGTAACTAATGTTGTTGCCTGTTTTACAAACACTTTTTATTATTAACTTGATGACTAACTATACTACCGGGTTTAGTAATGATCATTAAAACAAAAAAAATATATAAAAGAATATTTGGAGACGTGACGACAAAAACATATAGTTTATAAATGAGTTTTCAGTCGACCTGATACATTAATCCTACGGGAGTACGGAAAACTTGTTGAATCACATTCATTCTAAAATAAAATAGGCTTCAAAATTGTTGTACAATATTCAGGCTTCGCTTGAATCGCCCTGGTTCATTAACTAGTAATGAGACGTATTAATGAGACGATTCAATAAGTTGAAGTGAACGACAGAGGGCTTAAAAACGCAAACATTCTAAAACTAGTGGCATGGATTAAAAGAAACATTTTAACGTTCAGGTGAGTTTTGTTATGGATATGAGATTAGAGAACCAATGATAGAGGTATTTCGGCTCAGAGAGGAAAGTTGTGGCAGGGGCCGCGCGAATAATGAAAAAATAAACAGACGGAGCGAGGCGCGAACGGGAGGGCGAGAGGTTAGAAGGATGCATGAGGGGAGAGCGATAGAACATCGAGGCACACCGTTTCTGACAAGCCCCGATGGAGTTCGAAACATTTACATAACTGGTGGCCCGGTGCGGCGACGGTGACGTAGCAGCGTGGGACGGCGCGAGGCGGAGCGAGGTGGGCCGGGCCCAGTGGTGAGGGTGGGGTTGGGGTGGACGGTGCGTGATCGTGGGGAGTTGGGCGAAGCGAGGAAGGGTGGGGAAGAGGATAGGTGGGATGAGATGGGGTGGGGCACGAGGCGGGGCGGGTGGGGCGATGCGAGGTGCCTGGGCTTCAGGCAGGGCGGGGTGACGTGGGGTGGAGGAGTGACAAGGTGTGAGGGGCTGCGGCGGGGAAGGGGTGTAATAGTTTGGGGTAGGGCAGGTTGGGGATAGGGCGGGGCCGGGTAGAGCGGGTGTGGTGGAGTGGGGAGTGGCGGAACGGGGGGCGGGCGAGCGAACGGAACGGGGGGCGGGCGAACGGAAGGGCAGGGCGGAGCGGGGCAGAGCGAGGCGGCGCGAGGGGGAGTGAAATGGAGCGGGACGGAATAGAGAGTGGGCGGAGCGGGGAGGGGCGTGGCACGGTGGTGTGGGGGTGGGGGCGTGCCGGTGGAAATTCTGTTTGCGCAGCCGGTCTTTAGCAGCGGCCGGCGGAAGCGGCCGCGCCAGCGCCGCTCTCGGGTAATCGCTTCCACGGACTGTTTTTCGTGCCTCGCGGGAGCGTCAGCGGCCGGATTTCGATTACGGTAAAAAGGAGAGTTGCAGCAGACGTGTCCATGGAGATTACTCAAACGTGTATTCTCAATTAGGTGGTTTGTTATTTTTATGAGTGCGAACGCTAGCGCGGCTGACGAGTAATGACTGAATGCGAATTTCAATTGATAAAATATTTGGTTGAACTAGGTATTGTATCATTTACACAATATAAAGAAAGTTATCTGGCTATTAACATACCTTCTAATGTTCTAATTGGTTCGCATAAATACATTTGTACAGCGAAGAGAGAGTGATTACATTTTCTGAACAATGGAAATAAATAATATATAGAGAAATAAATGGACTATGATTAAATACACAACAATTTGTGCTCTCGCATGTTTCTCAGAATATCAAACAATAAAATATTATTACGGAATTGCAATTTAAATTCTACATCCATAATATTTTATGGGAAAATATTTAATACCAGTAAAAATATTTGTTTACCAAATTATGAATATGCATATACAATTATTTTAACATGCACCCAAATTGATGACTCAGGCAAAAACACAAATGCATTGGACATTTAATTGAATTGCGAAAAAATTTACATTTAGTAAATTTTATTAAAATGTTAATTGGTATTTGCTGGAGTTCACATTTTTTTCTAATTCTGTTCCGCCATTTCCATATAATACTCGTAATAGAAAATATTGATCACATTGCAAATAAGCTTCCATGTCACGAAGCCGAAATGCGGAACACTGTCTTTAACAAAAACCTGCCCAATAGGTCAAAAGATCTTTAACTTGACCTAGACCACGAACTGACGGCCTCCTCATAAATCACTTCGGAAGGAATAACAAATCAATCAATCCCGAAAATATCAGAAGCCGAAGGGGAAACCTTGCGGAAGCAAAGGTCTTGGTCGTCTGCACAGAAACACAAGACCAACACAGAGACTGAACGAACTAAAATTGGAGCACTGACGTAAAATTCGCCCCTTTTATGCGCAAGCACCCTTTGTTCATCGGAATGGCGGGAATGATACCCGCCGATGATATATAGGGGCGCACAGGTGTGGCGGCACACCAGATATGTGAGCGGGCTGTATTGTGGCGCGTGTAATGCATGGGGGTTGCTAGGATTGCTGTGGTCTCGGCGAGGCCAAACGATCGGTCCGAGAGCATGTGGGTCACACCGCTGACCCGGAAACAATTCGACGTCTATCTCTGTGAATTGCGACTACGTGGCACCGGGCTATCCTTTCGCTGTCGCGGCCCAGCTATTTTTTTAAATAGATTCCACCCGGGAGATTAATGGGATCTGACAGCCGTTTAAATACAATTTGATCATTCCGCCCCAACGGATTCTTCGATCACAAAGAATAATCCGAACCGATACTGAGAGCGACACAATCGTATTTTTGAAGGTTTTAGTTTTGAATTAAATACCAATGCCGCGATTAGCGGTGGCAAACAGAAAAACCTCGCATCACAAATAACTGAACTTGCCAAATGTAATAAAGATGAGTTCATAGAATATTACGGCGATAAGCAATTGCACAAATGACATTTGTCTGTTTTTGCTGCGATTGCCAGAAGCCGTAAATAGCTCAAAATTTGTAAATCAGTGACAAGCTTGATTACACAAAATGACGTTAATTCCGCAGAACATTCTAATCGTATTGTTATTTGCGCGAACACATGATCGAAGCCGGTAAATGTTAAAAGAAGGAAATTGAAGCAAATAAACATAAATAGTAGCAATTTTGAATATGGTTAAAAGAACATTTGAATACATACAATGTAGAAATCAGGCTCAAGAGTAATTCGCCACGCTAAGATCTGCTCCATCTCAGACAAAGAGTCACTCACCTAAAACAAGCAAACAAAAATAAATATTAGTGTTTAGCGCCTAAACGACCAACAGCTCAAAACAATATTAATGAAAACAAAATCAATACATATGGAAAAAGACACATTTACAACGGAGAAAACTAAAGTACAAAAAGTACAACGTCAGTACCAAAAACATTGACAATTTACATACACAATACTTTAACAGTACGTTAGTAATACGAAAAACATTGACAACACCCAAAATACTAATACTTTTCCATCAGCAATTTTTAGAAGAGTCAAGTTCAATGGAATTAACATAACATCGTACAAAACGTCTAGTAACCAAGAAAAAAATTCACCTCGAAACTCAAGCAGTAGAACGCAGCGAAAAGACGAAGAGGAAACGCATTGTGAAAGCAAGGAGTTCTCGGCGGCGGCTGGAGGAAGGGAGAGGGCGAGAGCTGGGGCCAGGACGGGGGCAGTGACGGCAGAGCCGGGGATGAGGCTGCGGCAGAAAGCACGGAAGAGCGCGGGAGCAAGAGCTGTGAAGAGGGGGGCATCAGAGGCGAGGCGGCGAGCGCGGTTCCGCCTGCGAGGCGGCGGGGGCGGCGGGGCGGCGGGGGCGGCGGGGCGGCGGGGGCGGCAGGGCGGCGGGGGCGGCGGGGGCGGCGGGGGCGGCGGGGGCGGCGCGGGCCGGCGGCGGCCGCGGGAGAAACGGCGGGTGCAAATTGGCTGGCCTTATGCCGAGGGCCGTTTCTCGGCACAATCGCCCGCGTTCTCGGGGAAATTCGAAGCGGCTTTGGGCGGGCCGTGCGGGCGGGCGGGGGCGGCGGCCGCAGAGGAGAAGGCCAAGCGGCCCGGGGGGCGCGAGGCGGGAAGCGGGTCGCACAGGAAATTCGGTGGCTGCGCCGGAGGACAATAAGGAGGGCCTGTCGCAGCCCCTCCGGCCGAGACGCGAGAGCCGCGGGGGTGGTGAGTGGGTGAGTGGGTGGGCGGAGACGTGACGCAGATGCAACACACGGCTTCAGGCGGCGAGCGCACGACGCACTTATCTGCGAGCGACTTTTGTTCCGCACCTGCCGGGGGCTCACGGTGAGTGACGTTGAAATGGATGGGATATGAGGAAGGGAAGAAAGAGATAGGAAAATATGTTTTATGAAAGAAGATGTTTCGGTGAGAGAAAAGGAAAGCCGGGGAAATAGGATTTACAGAATATGATGGTTGAGAATGCAGTTGATCTATGTATACGCAGAGCTCAAATAACTACTTTAGAGGCAGACTGACTTCTCTACAATTTTCGCAATTTTTGTTTACAACCATTACCAGAATTAGAAATTATTTCTGCATCTAAGGAACAAGGTATGTTAATTCAGAAATTAGAGCTTCATATATGTAGAAAATTATGTATCATAATTGAGTGAAAATGAACGTAAAACGGGTGATTTTTGTCTCTCCCTAAAAATTTCCTGTGTGTAATTACGTCAATCTGAGCCTAAGATAGCGAAATGTAACGGTAGGGAAACAGGACACCAGGGAAGTGCGGACGATTCCATACTACCGAACATATAGCCGCGAAACGCAACAAACGAGCAGAAGAGCAGAGGCTCGTGAGAGACAGAGAGAACACGTCAGAGATTAGCGCTGCGCAGACCGAGCGCGGGCCAGACAGAAGCGCGGCGGAGCGGCGGAGAAAACGCCGGGATAAGAGGGAGGCTGCAGGTCGGGGTTGGCGACAAGACGTGGACGAAGTGCCAGGGCCGCCCTGAGATACGGCCGACCTGGCCTGTTGTTCCGGGCGGCGACGCGCCTATTTCTCTCGTCGGCTGCGGCGGCGTCCCTACTTACAGCGCCTTCCGCCGCGAGATATCCCGCTTGTAAGGAGCGCCCCGCCCCAGCCCCGCCCCGTCCCGCTCCCCGCCCTGCCCTGCCTACCTGCGCGGAGACAACGGACGCCTGTCGCGCGCTGCCCGCGGCGCGCAGCGGGGGTGGGGGGAGGTGGAACCGTGGCGCGGGCAGCGGGAGGGGGAGATGTTTCTTTCAGGATCTTGCGCCGCGGAGGATTCGCCCCAGCTACTTCTTTTACGGCCGGACATCTCTCTGCGGCTTGGCTTTACGGGGGCGTCGTAAGCAGCCCTGCGGGGGCGCGTTAAACCGGCTGCCGGTTGGATGAATTTAGTGTCACCGGCCACACTTTACAAGTTGTCTTCCACAAAATTCTTGCACGATCTCAACAATGGGACATATGAACATTTCATTGCTTAATATATGTGTTACATTTTGTATTATGTATTCATACGAAACATTAATTCGGGCAAAACATCAGTCACAATAGTCGCAATAGAATTTTTGGAATGTTGCATATGGACGTAAAAATAGCACCTATTTTGAATTTAAATTCTCTTTTTCAAGGCTGGTAGTTCCTCTTCAATCTCCATTCCAACTATTCGGGAAGGATACTCTTTCGAACTTAATCTTCTTATATTAATGGTGGCTTTTGCTTTGCATTTTAGTGTTATCCGTATTACAAAAATACGTTTGTTGTGAGAATAACCGTGAACATATTTATACTTCAGGAATGAACGTCATTTAATTAACCTAGTGATGCCCAATGAGTGAAATATAGTATAAACGTACTAGAGTTTTGGGTAATACAACAAGGATAATCGCAAATTCACGTACAAGACCATTTACAAGTGCGTATAAAAATGCGTAAGTTTCACGACATTATTTGTCCTGACAAAAAATTAAAGCAACAATACCATTGTGTGAATCGAATGAAAGAGAGATCTAAGTTACCGAACTCCACAGTCTGCGAACATCTGTCCACTGTCGCGGAACGAACGAAACCCGCCTTTTCCGCCGCGATCCAATACCTTCTCCTGGGCCGCCCTCGCCTCGCAGCGGCTCGACAGCCTGAGGCATCGCGGCGCCGTGCGGCCGCGGCGCGGCGCGAGAAAGAGTAAAAACCGCCCGCACATCGCCCTACTGATTTATCGCGCCCTGACTACCAAAGGGCGCGGCAATTTTTCACTTTTATTCGCAGCGACACGGGGCTCATTTGAATTTCATCCCGGCGCGTCCGTGTCGCCGCCGCCGCCTCCCCCTCTGCTTCTGTCGTCGCATCTGCAGCTTCCGACCCACCCACAGCGCTCTCGCGCCCCTTTCTCCGGCAGCGAGAGAACTGGACCCTCGCTGGGTAGTTAGTCCTTCTCAAAGTAATCTCCGTACCACTTTCTCCACGGGGTCTTTACCGCTACTGCTCTAAACTTTTCAATTGCTGGCTGCTACGATTTTTCTGTTACCCTTCTACAAATGCAGCTGTAGCCTACTGGCGGCGAGCGTTTTAATCTTTTTCTTTTTGTTTTAGCTACCCTCACCTCGTCAGCTTTCAATTCCTTCTTGATGCTATCATCACTTCGCTATCTACACCTTTGGAATCCTTAGACATATTCACGCTTTCATTGTTGGTACTATGGTATTCTAGTTCTAATAATGGATAATGCTGTAAGGTTGTGAAAATTATAGGTTGCCCTAATTATTAATAATAATCTGCTATAGTACTATAATTTACATAACAATATAATGATTCAAATTGGTTCAATTCCCCTTACAATCTATATCTTTCTATTGTTCCCTTCTCGGCTTCATTCAGAAAAGTGGAATTCTCCAATTATTTTGTATTTGGACTCGCCTCTCCTCAATCTATACATCGTCTCTGTGGCTCCCAACATTTCCCTCGGCCTCCTTTTTGCCCCTCACCCTCCAACTCCGTCGGTATTCCGAAACCTCCCGATCACCGTCTCGCACCCGCCGGCCGACGCGGCGGCGGCGGCGGCTCCCGGGGTTTTTGAGGCCGACCCGGAGCACGGGAATCAATTAACGCCCGGGCTCGAGCAATTACTCATCCTCTGACGTCACGGAGCCGTCCCGCCGGCCGGATTAGCGCACAAAGCCTGGCGACGGCCGCAGCTCCGGCGCGGCGGTGGCCCGCCCGCCAGGCCTCGCCCCGACTGCCCGGGCGGCGCCGCGAACGCGCAGGGCTGTGCGCGGCGCCCGCCTCGCGCGGATCATACCGGGCGCACGCGGTAATCCCGGCCACGCACGCCACCGAATCTGGGGACGCGCTCGGCCGACACGTTTCGCAACGGCCGAGCGAGGTGCTCAATTCATTCAAAGCAGCGCCCTTGATGTTCGGTACTCACGCGCAACTAACTCAATCATTTACACGTAGAACAGGCAATCTAGCTTTCCGCTTTGCGTAGACTCCATTATTATTTACGCGAAAAAGTCTTCTGAAGCCTTCAGTTCGTTAATCATTTATACATCCACATCCGTATTGCGTTTATCTCTTCGTTAATACACCTATAGAATTTGCACACTGCAGTCAGAGGAACGTGTAACCTATTTTCCAAATATAGGCGCGAACTTTTGCGTTGCGTGTGCAGAGCTCGGCGAAATGGCGTGTTATCACAAACTAAACCCGATGTCAAAACATGTTGCTCGTGATGATTAAATATTGATGAACATAAATATTTACGTGCGGTAATGATTGAATCTGTTTACGGCCTTGTAAACAGTGGAATAATAAATGTCAAAAGTAACGAAAATTTACTAACATAGACGTTTTCGTTTCCTAGTGCTTGTACAATCGATTCCAGTGTTCAGAAAAGAACGAGTCAAGGCCGATAATGCCATGATTTCAGCACGACATTCCTGATGTATCGGAACAGGTGAACAATGATGTAATATACTCAGATATAAATGTTCTCAATGTTTTTTTTTAAACATTTGCTCCTGTCGATGCCAGGGATTTACATTTGGTATTTCGTCATAAGATGTATAATTATTAACGAAAAAGAGTTTTATAAGTGATCTGTACAACTTGACAACTGTACACTTCACAAGTGAGAAGTCAAAATGAATTTCTATATCACGAAGCATTTCCACGCTGCTACCTGTATTATTGTAATGGTCTGTGCTCACATCACACATATATCAAAATAATTAATTATTCTTGACCTACAAAATTTGAGATGGTTCACGAAAAGTGATGAAACAAAGTACATTTAGCTAAAAGTGTTTAAATTACAGTCATACAGCAAAATCGTCAGAGCTGCTTATGAATTCGCAAGTAATTTCTCCATTATTACAACAGACGTTTTTCTAAACCACGTTAACCTCACTAACAGAAAATAAGCAATATGAATTGCATGCATAGTTTGAAAATCAGATACTTCCAAGACTACTTCGCAACCTTGGTCATTGAAAGATATCTTAACTCAGCACTACTCTAATATTAACCGCGTGAATAAAACATACACGAGGAGAATTGACAATTCAAATCCTATTCCGACCGAACAGAGCGCCCGAAATGTGCATCCCCTCGAACTCCCTTCTGCTTTAAAGGAAAGCGAAGCACCGACAATTCACGAAACGTCGATCGTTAGAGGCGATGCAAAGCGAGCAAACATCCCAAACGACTTTCGGAAGCAGACCTGGAAATAACGCGATGTCCGTTTCCTGGCGCATATTTCAGCGGCGCGAAACGGTAAAGAAGACGCATCGACTTGCAGCGCCGTTGGCGGGCCGCGTTCTCATGTTAATCTGGACAGCCTCGCCCACTCCGTCGCGCCGCGCCGCGCCGCGCCTCACGGGCTGATGAATGGCAAGGCAGCACGCGTACGGAAGCAGCTCTGCCAATCCCCGCCCCGCCCCGCCCCGCCCCGCCCCACCCCGCCCCGCCCCGCCACACCGCGCGGGCAGCCGCGGCCGCGGCCGGGCCGGGGCCAGCCCCCACGGGCCGGGCCAAGGATTTCGCAGGCCGCACCCACGAGGCGTGGCCTCGCCGCCCTACCTGTGCGTTGGAGATAACGGGCATCAGATCTCTGGCTTCCCTTCCACAGCGGAAGGTGTTTGCAAAGGGCTATTTCCAGACCGAAAGACTTCGTTAATGTATTCGAACAGTCATTCGTGACTGGTAAGTGGCAGTTTTGCTCGGCCAGATGGAGGATTCCGCCTAGACGCTCGTAAGATTTGGGGATTTTAATGCTGCAATCTGTACCTCAGTACGGGTAGTGTTCCCGAAGAGGTTCTTTTGCAACGAAATACTTCTCTGTTGTTACATGAAATTGAACACCCTTTGCGGCATAGTGGGTAGCACTTTTGCTGAGACAATATTACGAATTCTGCAGGAGCGCACTTATAGACCTTCGCGTCTGATGGAGTCGAGAGGGTTCAGAATGTTGTGTATCTTAAATTCTGGAAGTTCCTTTCAAGGGCTGTTCATAGAGATAATAATTTAGTAATGATTTAAGAATTTAAATAGTAATTCCTGGCTACATAAGTAGCGCTTGTGTTACGTTCAGTTAAAAATGAAAATAAACGACCTTAAGTCAGAACACCGTGAAGCTAATTCGAATGAATTTCGAAGCGCTTTTCGAAAAGACGACGGGGTAAAACAAGTCACTAAAATGAATTTATGTTCAAGTCCAAGTTCGATATTGGAATATTCTAAACGAATATAAAAAGAGGCTTTAAAACAAAAATACAGTATTTTCATAATTTTTTTAATTGTAGAGCCCAAAGTTTAGAACTAAGAGGAATAAGAGAACGTAACGCAAATGTCAAGGAAAAAATATAGCAACGAGAACACTCTTCAAAGACAATATTGTATTTCAATGAAAACAGATAAGATACTAAGAAAGTACATTATTAAGTAGATCAAGACAGTACTGTTTAGAAAGAACATTAAAAAATGTAGCTGAGAATGTTTTGAGAACAGCGCACTTCGTGACCTAGCCAGCACTAGTTACAGCCCTGCTAGACGGCAGGACGCCAGACGCTGCGAGGCCAGATAGCGTGAAACTAGCCGGCTGCGAGCAACGCGGTGCAGAGAGGATGGCGATAATACGGAGCGGGGCAGGTCGCCTCGGGGCAGCCGGCGGTCTCGAGATGATGGAAGGGCTGGGCGGTGGTTTGAGGGCGGGGCAGACAGGCCGATAAGCTCAAACGCGGCGCGCGGCCGCTGGCGTACGCTGCGTTACACAATATCCGGCCGGGCGGCGCGCGAGGCGGGATATGGAGTGGCGGGACAGGGCAGGGCAGGCCAGGGCAGGGCAGACCAGGGCGGGGCAGGGCGGGGCATGGCAGGTTGGGGCAGGGCGGAGCAGGGCGGGGCGGGGCGGGGCGGGGCAGGTCTGGGTGGCAGGGCGAGGCGAGGCAGGGAGGGGCAGGGCGGGGCGGGGAGGAGCAGGGCGGGGCGGGGCGGGGAGGGGCAGGGCGGGGCTGGGAGGGGCGGGGTGGGGCGGGGTGGGGCGGGGTGGCGCGGGGCGGGGCGGGACGGGGCGTCGGAGGAAGGTGAGCGTCCTCCCCGGGCCCCAGGGTGCCCCGCTCACCCCCATCCCCTCCGTGATGTCGGCAGAGACCGCGCCCCGGACGCCTCTCGTGGCGGATGAGCGATCTCCGCGGCGGTCGCTCGGGCCACAGGCGCTGGTGGTTGGGTGAAAGGATAATACGTGGAAGCGATGAAAGATCGCTCCGTTTGCCTGCAGGGCGATTTTACGACGCGTGCAGAACATATTTCTTCTACTCGGGAGTAAACAAGCTTAAGTCACAAATGGCGGGAAAGTGTAGGCAATAGGAAACGATTGCATGCCCATTAAGTCACGCATTCCTTTACTCTACAAAATATTCTAAAAGACTTTTTGAAATAAACTAATAATTTTACTCATCAACATATTTTTTACCTTAACATCTTAGGTTTTGTTCACTGGATTTATTTGTTTCTTTTGTTTTATAGAATTTCTTATTCTTAATGTTTTTTTCAGGTTCTTTTCTCGTTATTACAATGTATTACAACATCTGACACATCAGATGTCTACACATTTAAAAAAATTTAATCGATATGCAATCAATGGAAGTAATCCATTAGAGATGATATTTGAACTCGATTCGAGTAACAACATTTTGCACCAAGACCACGGTTCCCTTTCTTTTGACTGCACATCAGTGAAATAATAGTGAATACATTTTTTGAATGATGAAAAAAATTAAGAAATTTTGAGCAAATTTATTTGCAAAACACCCAAATTTTTGCCATGCATGTATTACGCCATTATTCATAACCACGCGAACAAGCATTTTTGTAAAACTAAGCTGTTGTAATGACGAACATCACTAACCTTGCACCGGACGACAGTTACCTTCAGCATACGCTCTTGGTTGCGGCATTAACACGACTTAGCTCAACTCCAGGCCCCGCGAGTTAAAATCGCCTTAGGTGCCACGCCCCTCGTTTAACTTTCCTGTTTACCGCAGCGACCGCGCGCGGCGGCACCGGCGTCGTTTGCGTTTTTGTTCGCGCGCTGCGCAAACAACACGTTTCGCCCTCCCCTCCCCCGAAAAGGGGACTGTTGCCACTGCTTCCTCCATATGCCCGGCAGAAAAGCTTCCGAAACTTATTTTTTACCTATCAGTTCGATTTATTTGTTTGAAATTGTTCGTTCCACTTTTATTTGAAGATTGATTTCCAAAAACATTGCATTTATATTTTACATTTATTCTTTATTTAAATCTTTTAGGAAACTTCAAAGATTGAAAAACTAATATCCACACTTTCAACAATACATCGCATTACCTTTCTGTGACCAGAAATGATTTTTCATCATTACAATTCCCGGTAGTGTATAAAAGAAATTTTCGGACTTTCATAACATAACATTCATTCATTTTCATAACATTCTTTTTTGGGTTTAATTTTTTTATAGATTGGCTGCATATATATATATATATATATATATATATATATATATATATATAATGAAATATTTTAAAACGTAATAGTACTGTTTGTGTAGAATATGTAGTGTAAATGTAGTGTAGAATATTTTACACAAAAATGTATTACATAAAAATGTTGGAAGTGGCTGAACATGTCCCTTAGGAAGAGTCACATTGCTTTAGAACTGAATCTACGTGTTGCCAACAATCATCATATCACGGGAATCTGAACCTCACGAAATTGCATACAAATGAGCAAGCAATTTTATTATCATAATTGCAATTTATGAATTATTGAACGTTCATTATTTTGAAGGGTGTTCTATTTGTTTTTGTTGTTGGTTTAGGTAGTTTTTGTTGCATGCAGATTGTTAGACAAGTGCTGAACAGTTAAATTTATCATCAATAGGTTTTATAAATTTAAGTTCGAGAAAACGGCAGTTAGTTTTCTGATTGACAGTATTTTCGAATTTACATACTTCATGAAATTCAATGAAATGTTTCATTTGCAAAGGGAAATTAATAAAACAGCGCTGCTTCACGCCGTGATGAAACTAGTCAGCAACACAATACGACCAGAAATGACTCCTGCTTACGATTTACGATAATAAACAATACATTCGCAAATAGTTCCCAATTTACATACATCCTAAAATTTTATTACTCGGGAATTTTTCACCGTAATTACAGCAATTGTTGAATACTTCACATTTTAATAGCCATGTTATAAACAACTCGAAACAATATTTCATCACGCAGCCTCAAAGCGGCAGTTCATTAAAGCGAAAATGGGCTTCTCATTAATATTCACACAGATGATGTACAAAGTTTTTCTTTTTATTGCAATTAACAATTTTGTTCCAGGGACAGAGCTGAGCGGAAACATTTTCGAAGCAAGGCAGAAACAGATGTTGGGGTCATTGAAACAAAAACGTATAGGTATCGACCAACTGTTATTCCCCAAGTGATGAGAAATTGTGAAAAATAAAAGCGACCGTCTGTAGAACATTTCATTTCAATTTCAGGAAATGAAAGGAAAATTATTTCCTGATTATTAAGATTGA
The DNA here is from genome assembly GCA_038098605.1 of Gryllus longicercus. Taxonomy (NCBI): domain Eukaryota; kingdom Metazoa; phylum Arthropoda; class Insecta; order Orthoptera; family Gryllidae; genus Gryllus; species Gryllus longicercus. The sequence continues at coordinate 1,806,936 of JAZDUA010000135.1, read as the reverse complement.
ACTGATAAATAAAAGAAAATACGAAACAATTTAATAATCAATAATCAATTATGGCTCAATTTAAATGATTTCTGTAATGTCATCTTTATCTTGACAATAACCTTAGAAATTGTTCAATATCTTATTCTATTCCTAAGTAGTCTCAAAAAAGGGTAATTAACCAAAACATTTAATTAACAAGAGGCATTTCGCCCTGTTAAGGTCGTAGCATGTCGGCCGGAAAGTTGGCATCTGTGTCAAGGACGCGGTGTCTCGCAGATTGCCAAGTAGATAACGAATAAAGTATGTTTCACAATAGTCTATCGTGAATACAATCATACTAGGGCCTGCATTATACCACAACCAAAGCTGGGAAGAAGCTGAAAAGAAGTTCTCCCTCGTTCTTAAGAAGATTCCCCAAACTTTTCTTCCACAAATCCGGAGCGGAATTTCTGAACGTTTCTCGATCACAGAGAACTGATTCACTTCTGTTTACTTCATTTCGCCTTGCTCCGACCTCTGTCCATTTCAGTTGCTTCTGTTGTCTGGGCAGGAAAGAGTTTTCGAATAACTTCCGTGGGCAGAAATCGAAACAATTTCTTCTCCTCGTCTTCCCTGGAGGGCCGACGGACGGGGCGGGGCGACCGAGATCCGTTGATGGAAGGGCAGGCACGTCATCTCCGGCACGGCGTGCTTTTCCGCGCGGTTAATGTGTTTCCTCCGAAAACAAAATTCTATCATTGGAAATAATTTACACTCTAATGAAAAGGGAATTGGTGCCTTGATGGAAATTCGCTGAATAATGAATACGTACGGCATTATTAAGCCCGAAAGTTAGATAACTAATAAATGCGTAGGAAGAATAGATTTACTTTGCATTAGTTGAATGAAACTACACGAGGTTTGCGAAGCGCTATCATAAAAATTAGATGACATCAACGGTTTCATTAAAGTACTTTCGAATTAATACTTCACATTAATTATTATATCACATAGAAATGTATACTGTATATTTTCTTATTTATATTTCGGAGATGTATTTGAGGTGTACATTAATCTGACACACATTGAGGCCTATCAATGACTACATTTTCATGTCGCTATTTAATAATCTTAGAAGATAAATATGGCGACCACTTCCACCAGCATGATAGTCTCATCCGAATCCCTCTCACAAATCCTCCCATTCCCATTTACACAACATCAAACAGCCAGCACAACTCGTCAGCTTCTGCACGCGGGGCTGCCTACGACAGCGAGAGGTGTATTTGCGCCCCCAAAATTAATCTTCAGCGCGACACGCGTGTTCCGTGGGTGGGCGCGGATGGAGGACATTAAAAATAAGCGTTTACACTGGACCGGCCATGTTGGACGGCAGGCCCACTGGCTGCTGACCCCGACCGCGCGCACCGCCGCAGGGGGGCGCAGTGGGTCGAAATGATGTCAAATAACGAGAATGGAAACGATTTCGATGCAAATAAACCAGAACGTCAAAGACGTTATAATTGCACTACATTAACAACAACAACAATTTTATGAAATTAATGCACGAATATCTTTACTGTTACTAAAGAGTTTTACTTATAATAAATACTCTTATATTTTCATAATATTTAAATTGAATGTTCTTTACAAGTTTCAACAATTTTTTGAGGAAGAAAAACATGATTATGTGACTAGCAGTAATATTTCTCCATATAGAGACTAAATAAAATAATTACAAAAACTTAATCCATTTCTCCACACTATTGTTATTCAGTTTCGGTAAGAAATGTAATTTTCGTTGTTTTTTTTATTTTAAGAGAGATACAGTTTCCTGCAAGACATAACAGTTTAAAATTACAGGATTCTGTCACCTCTAATTAACAGCCCTTCTCGTGAAACATTCACATATCACATTTTTTTATAGTTATACAAATCTATACTTCGCTTTTTCTTAAGTGGCCGATGAAATAAGGTCATTGTTACACATCCTACTTTACAAAATTATTCTTTTTGATTAATTGGCGAATGCACGTTTCAACGATGCACCTGGCCTTAGAAATATGCTAAGCACTGTTAAAAAAATCCATTTTATAAGGTATGGGGTGTAATAATAACCTAATATCATCGGCCACTTTAGAAAAATCGAAGTAAAAGCAAAAATAATTAATTTTTTTTATTATAATTTTTCGTCAGGCGAGCGCGACGGATTGTTTGGAACCAGTGCGAGTCGCGAGCGGCTGGGGCTGGTGGGCGGCAGATATAGCGATGCGTGACAGATACAAGACCGCTGCGGGCGGCGCGACGCGTGAGCGATAGCTCTTGATCCGAGCGCGTGATTTACGCAACGCGGCGCCCGTGTTACGTACCCAGGGATGTGGGAGGGGGAGGGGGGGGCTCGGTCGCTGACCGACGACAGCCGCGCCTAAGCTAAGGCTTTCGGCATTGATGGGCGCTGAGTGTTATCCAATTGGTCCATCTGTCGGTTGAAGGGGTGGATTGAAAATAGGTGTGTCCGAAGTGCCCCTACACTAATGGTCCGTTAGGGAATTTAAGTTAACGTAGGGCCATCTTGCATGCGTTTCATACTTAGTAAGACATAATACAAAAAGTCTTACTTTTTCAGATTGTATTGGCATAAGTAAAGTATTATACAGTAATAAATTACAGCAATATATACCAGAAACACCCTCATTTTGTATAGTGTATACATTTAAATTAAACTTTTAATAATTTGAAATATTTACAAATTGTAAGTAGTAAACGGATTGCATATGATAGAAACAACAATAAAACACACGTCGGAATTGCTTTTTCGAAGCTTAGACCGGCTTGAACCGACAGTTTTAAATGTTTGCGATTTTCAGGGTGCATTCAGAGATGACGAATGAGTAGTGATTGATAGTGATTATTACCAAATATTGGATCATTAGTCCCGCAAGTGTAGTGCGTCTTTTCCCCGGGAGTTGGCGATGACCTTCGCCATTGTAAGGCGAAATCCGGCGCCGTCATATAGTCAGCTACCGAGGTTTTCACCAACCAGGTATCCCCCAACAGTGAGGCACCGCCCCAGTCGGGGCAAACTCTAAGCTCCCGACCGGTCTCTCGGCATGTGTGGTAGTGTAGTGCATGTTAGTGTAAGTGTGTGTAAAGGGTGAGGATAGGACAAGGAAGAGGAAGGAAAGATTATCGGAGGTCCGTGGCCCGTTTGTTAGGGTACTGCTCCGGCGTTCGCCTGAAAGAAACCACGGAAAACTACCGATCAAAGCAGCTGGCCGCTAGAATAATCCTTCACACAGCGAGTGAATTTGACGTAGCTGAGGAGCCAGGGTAAAAAATCCTGATTCCGTTGGGACTCAACCTAGGACGTCCCGGTCAGAGGGATTGCAGTGACATCAGTTGATGATCTGAGTCAGCTCTCCCGATCTGGAAGTTTGAGATACACGCCACGTTATCATGTCATCAACCTCATACTACACAGACGACCTTTCGGAGTCTCACAACTCGTTTTTTAATTTGATTATTTATTTTTTATTGTAATTCGAGGATCCTTGAACTACTACGGTTGTTGAGACTCATGAGTGACGATCTAAAGAATAGACGATAGCGATGATGGTGAGATAAATATTGATAAAGAAATGAGGGAAGGAGAAATTGAGGAAAGACGAGATCCCCGAAAAACCTGCCGAGAGCTTAAAAAAGTCGAATTGGTTTGATTCGGATGGAACCTTGACTCCAGAGTCAGCTTTTAATGATTTCGGATGGACTTGTACAAGGAAAGATACTTTAGAATATAACCTATTTGGACGTATAAAAAGAATGGAAGAATGAAGAGTACCTCAATTAATGTCTTATTGGGAACCATTTGGAAAAAAGAAACGTGGAAGATCATGTGTGTTATGGAAACAAGAAATTATCAATGTACTACAAGAGAAAGAAATAAACAAATATGAGAGTCATAACAAAGAAGAATGAACAAATTATTAAACTATTAAACATTTTATTATTGTAATTGCATAATTGTTGGGAAACCGGAAAGATGTAAAAACATTTCAAAACGTGTATATACGGATAAGATTCTTTAGAGTACTTATAGAGTTATTAGCCTCGTAGAACAAGGATTCACCGGCCTACTCCTCCAGTAGAAATCGCCTGTGCGCGATCCGCGCGTCAATCAGCAGCACGGCGGGCTCGCTAATAGTCAGCGCTAGCGGCTAGCGGGGGGGGGGGGGGGGTGAGGTTGAGGGCGGGGGCGGCCGAGAGAGGGAGCAAGAGCGCTTCACAGCGCGCAAGCTCCAATGAGGCGCACGACGGGGATCGGCGGCGCGCACCGCTGCACCCCCTCCCCCTCCCCCTCCTCCTCCCACTGCCCCACCCCCGCCGCCCACTGCTCCTCGACGGGTCTAATGGGGCACGTTGCGAAAAAAAAGTACGTTACCTCAATATCAGCGCGTTTCTCGGGATGAACAGAAAGGTAATTAATGGTTTGTGAGGTAGGGCTTTCAGTTGTTAGATGAAATGAAGCAATTTCCAATACGCTAATCTAGTGATGAAATGATGCCACTCGTAATCAATTGTAGACTGGAAAAGAGACTTATAAAGACGACGATAAATCGTTACATAAAAATTCGTTTCTTGTTACCCTCTTTATAAACGTGGGGTCAGCTATTTTTGAACACACACAAAAAAAACTAGCTGTAGCATGGTTTTGATTCAAATCTCTTTTCTACCAAAATAACCACTAAAACTAAACATAAACTTTACAAAAAGTGAATTAAAAGAACGCTACATTCATATTACATTTTCCCCGGTTTATTTATCTTGATACACAACTTTACAATTTGTTTGCACGTTCGCTCGCATATTTCGGAGGCCATGCAACGCGCCCTTTCGGTGTTATTTTGACCCTGCGTGCATCGTCCGGCCACTCTAGCGCTGCGCCGCCCACAGCCCTCGGCCCTCGACACGCCCACGCACCTGCGTTGCTCCATTCACTTCCCTCGCCCACCGTCGGCGGACGTCAATGACGCCCGCCTCAATCACTCGCCTCAGAGGGCAGCAGTTGAACGCGCGGCTTCACCGCGGCCGTCGCCATGCGCGCGGCGATGGTGAAACGGTTAGCGTATCGGATTGTTGTGCCCAAGTTGGCGGGTTCAAACCCGATCGAAGCCGTGGGTTTTTAAGGGCGAAAAAATCCTTCGAACGGAAGTAAAGCCGGCTGTCCCATGTTAGTAGATTCTTCTTCTTCATCTGGTAGAACTGGTAGACGTGGTTTAACCTGGAAGACATATATACATGAAGTAATGAAGGAGAAAGGATTGGAAGAGGGTCAATGGGAGGACCGAGAATTATGGAAATCGAAAACGGCAAACTCTAAGGGGTAGAAACCGTCGAAGAAGAAGAAAATCCTTCGAACGGAAGTAAAGCCGGCTGTCCCATGTTAGTAGATTTACATGCATCTAAAAGATCCTGAAGCATAAATGACGCCTCTGAGCTAAATTCAAAATCGCCTGTTTCTCGCCCAAGAAATACCTCCTTTCTCTGCTAGTTGGTGAAAGGAGCGTAGCGAAATTTGCGTGGTCAGACGGAAGAGCAGGCCTCACGGCCTGAGTCTCGCCACGTAAAATAAGGCGTTAATTTAATTCAATTCAATTTGCCACGACAAGTGCCATGGTAAAAAGATGATTGATGCGACGCACGCCGTGAAATAGCAAAAGCATTCTGGGATTGATCGTTCAGTGATAGTCTCTTGAAGAGTTCGTCTCATTGCAACACGCAACATCATTTGCGTTTACGTATACTTTGCAACACGGTGTAGAGAGAATCAATACACGAGACGGATAATACCGATATATTCTAGGAGAACCTCACGTAAAAATTCACATTTTCAACCACTTCGACACAAAATGAGGAAATAAGCTAAAAACCTAGTTATCGTACAAACCTGACCGTACGACTAATCCTCATTCACAAATTAAATGAAAATTGCTTTCTTTAACTTCCAAAATAACCTCCACTTCTACTTCTCCAATAGCAACACAATTATTAAATTTTGTGAAATTGTTTAGATTCTAAGTTCCATTGTCACGAATACATACGGGTTTTTAATTTGGGGCTTATACCTTCCCTTCTTGTTAACAGAGCTCTAAGGAAATGACGGACTAAGCGCATATTGAAGGAGGTGTCATAAGAATTAAAAGTTCACGAAGTCAGGGAGTTTATAACAAACTTGGGAAAACTTTATTCGTACAATTTTCCACAAGTTTCTTTGTACATTAACAGTCATTAAACATTTTAGAACTTTGACGAAAACTCTCAAAACTAACCGGAAGCCCCTTATTTTACTTGAAATAGGTGGGAGAAGTTTATTCCAAAGATAACTTTCTCTGCCATAGATGGTATCAGAAAGAGAACTCTATAGCACGTTAAAAAGGAAGTAATGTACGCTCACATTACAGTTTTAATTTATAATTTATAATGCAATGTTGCATATCATAAAATATTTAAAAATTAGATTCGGATTTCAATATCGTTTACAATTAAAATGTATTTTTTACTTATTGGTGCACTGAGCAGTAGTAAACATTTTCGTACACACCCTCAAATACAGGTTTATATCATGAATAATTGTTTACTTACTTCCACTAAATGATTTACTTAATACCGCAGCAATTATTAGTTTATCGTGAAACTCCAAAACCACTACGTTAGCACTTTGCTTGAATATTTAACTTGAATTTTGCAATTTTAAGGTACTTATGCTGCTAATTGCTTGTTGAACACGCGAATGCACAAACTGCTCGAAACTCGATTTTACTACTGTGTACATTACGGCTTTCCCTAATTCGTAAATAAATTATTGCAACGAACGAATAATAATCTGAATGAAAAGATCGATACTATTTCTTCACACACACACACACGCGCGCGCGCGCGCACACACACGTACACACACACGCACACACACACGCACGC